>CM038678.1:112726448-113231467 GCA_021605205.1 Aegilops longissima
ACTTTTCTTTAAACAACTTAGCATTTTCATAAGCTTGGGTTCTCCATTCATCAAGTGAGCTAATATCAAATAACCTCTTCTCACCGGCAAGTTTGAAATCATAGTTGAGCTCTTTAATAGCCCAATATGCCTTATGTTCTACTTCGAGAGGTAAGTGACATGCTTTTCCATAAACCATTTTATACGGAGACATACCCATAGGATTCTTATATGCAGTTCTATAGGCCCATAATGCATCATCAAGTTTCTTGGACCAATTCTTTCTAGACCTATTAACAGTCTTTTGCAAAATTAACTTGAGCTCTCTATTGCTCAATTCTACTTGACCACTAGATCATGGGTGATATGGAGATGCAATTCTATGATTAACGTCATATTTAGCAAGCATTTTACGGAAAGCACCATGAATAAAGTGTGAACCACCATCAGTTATTAAATATCTAGGGACTCCAAACCTCGGAAAAATAACTTCCTTAAGAATTTTAATAGAGGTGTTATGATCAGCACTACTAGTTGGAATAGCTTCTACCCACGTAGTAACGTAATCAATAGCAACTAAAATATGTGTATATCCATTAGCGGCAGGAAAAGGTCCCATATAATAAAAGCCCCAAACATCAAATGGTTCAATAACAAGTGAATAATTCATAGGCATTTCTTGACGTCTACTAATATTACCAATTCTTTGACATTCATCGCAAGACAAAACAAACTTACGGGTATCCTTGAAGAGAGTTGGCCAATAAAAACCGGATTGTAATACCTTATGTGCAGTTCTATCTCCAGCGTGGTGTCCTCCATAAGCTTCAGAGTGGCACTTGCATAGGATCTGTTCCTGTTCATGCTCAGGTACACAACGTCTAATAACACCATCTAATCCTTCTTTGTAAAGATGTGGGTCATCCCAAAAGTAATGTCGCAAATCATAGAAAAACTTTTTCTTTTGTTGGTATGTGAAGCTAGGTGGTATAAATTTAGCAACAATATAATTAGCATTATCAGCATACCATGGAGTGCTACGAGAAGTGCTTCTGACATTTAATTTTTCATCAGGAAAGCTATCATCAATAGGTAGTGGGTCATCAAGAACATTCTCTAACCTAGATAAGTTGTCTGCGACGGGGTTCTCAGCTCCTTTTCTATCAACAATATGCAAATCAATTTTTTGCAGCAAGAGAACCCATCTAATAAGTCTAGGTTTTGCATCTTTCTTTTCCATAAGATATTTAATAGCAGCATGATCAGTGTGAATAGTTATTTTTGAATCAACAATATAGGGTCTGAATTTATCACAAGCAAATACAACTGCTAAAAGTTCCTTTTCGGTAGTAGCATAATTTCTTTGAGCAATGTCTAGAGTCTTACTAGCGTAATGCATCACATTTAATTTCTTATCAACTCTTTGCCCTAGAACAGCACCTACAGCATAATCACTAGCATCACACATAATTTCAAAGAGTAAGTTCCAATCAGGTGGCTGAACAACAGGTGCAGAGACTAATGCTTTCTTAAGTATTTCAAATGCTTCTACACAATCACCATCAAAGACAAATGGTACATCTTTTTGTAATAAATTATGTCATGCTCGGGAACGGGGTCCCAGACTTGCTCTGCTGCTGCTGCGGTGTGGCTCAAGGGGGGCCCATCACGCCCATCTTCATCAACACAAGCTCAAGACCCTCGAGAGGCAAGCCTCATGGGCGGACGACCGGGAGCTTCCTCAGCACGACCTCATCAAAGCTAGCTCATGAGGAGGTGGAGAGATCAAGGCGGGTACCTCACGAGGTGCCCATGACACAAGCCATGACGACCAAGGGCGCCAAGGGGCGCCACCATGCATGTCCTCCTTTCCTCTTTGGTGCAAAGGAGCAAGCGCAGCGAGAGCATCAAGCAATGGCATCCATTTCGTGCAACAAGACCAAGACCAGCCCAACGGCAGAAGGAAGTCATTGTGGAGCCCAAGCCGGCGTCACCACAGAGCCTTTGACAAAGCGAGGACCAACTTTAGTCGGGATAAGTGTACTAGATGTTCCCTTCAAAATGGCCAATTGTTGGCGCCCTTCCCGCTCAATGTTGGGGAAGAGGCCCAGGGCCTTCGCCTATAAATAGGACTAGCCACCCACAGGGTAGAGAGGGGCTGGATCCGGGATCCTGAACAGAGTTAGAGGCCAAGCAATCTAGAGAGAGAGAGAGAGAGCGACTGAACTCCTGCAAGCAGTTCATCGCCCCGGCCAAGAACAGACTCTCGCGAGGCTGTTCTTCCTTGTATTGTTCATCACCATCAGCCCAAGAGGCAATCCACCACACCACAAACTAGAGTAGGGTATTACACCACAATGGTGGCCCGAACTAGTATAAACCTTGTGTCTCTTGTGTTGTTCCTTTCGTAGTTTAGATCCTAGCGAGGCGGCGGGGTGCAGGTAGGTAGAGGGCGAGATCTCCGCGCGCACCCTAGTGTTCGAACCTCAAGGGTCTGCCGGAACCCGAAATCAGACATTTGGCGCGCCAGGTAGGGTGCTTGGAGTTTACCTTCCGCCATCGCCATGAGCCGCCTCGCGATGAGCAGCGCCGCCGCTGCCGGCCGCCAGCGCCGTGTGGAGGCGGGGCTCAAGCCTGGTCCCGGCCTTGGAACGGGTGCGGTGGCCGGACAAGTTCAAGCCGACGACGCCACCGCGCTACAACGGCGCGACCGATCCATTGGCCTTCCTGCTGGCGTACGAGGAGGCCATCCTCGAAGCTGGAGGTGACGACAGGGTCATGGCCAGCTGGCTTCCCATGGCCCTCACCGGCGCTCCGCGCGCATGGCTGCTCCACCTGCCGGCAGCCTCCATGGCCTCTTGGGAAGAGCTGCGTGGCCTCTTCCTCACCCACCACGCCGCGCCGGGCGCTTCGGTCGTCGCAGCCCTCTGGCGGCTCGCAGGCGCCACCTTCAAGTCACCACGTCAAGCCATTCGTCCGCCGGGTCGGCGCCGCCTCCACGCTGTCGGCGCCCCGGACCGGTCGGCGCCCAAGGCCAATCTGACCTTCAGCTCGGAGGACCACCCCTCCAACTCAGCCTGCTCGGGCGCGCTCCCCATGCTGTGCAAACCCACTATCTGCCAGGTGGCCGTCACCAGGACTCTCATCGACGGCGGCGCGGGCCTCAACGTGCTCTCAGTTGAGGCCTTCAACCTCCTGTGCATATCCCGGGAGCGGCTGCAGCCCAGCCGGACCTTCTCGGGCGTCGAGGGCGGTTCATCCAGCTCCTTGGGACAGATCCGGCTCCCGGTAACTTTCGGCACCTACGACAACTTCCGCACGGAGCTGGTCGATTTCGACATCGCCCCCATCGGCCTCCCCTACAATGCCATCCTCGGCTACCCAGCACTGGCCCAATTCATGGCCGCGACTCACCCGGCGTACAACCTCATGAAGATGCCTGGGAGCAACGGTGTCCTCACCGTGCCCGGGGACACCAGAGATGCGCTGCGAGTGCTCAATCTCGCCTTCAAGACGGCGGCGCCAGCATAGCCCGCCGACGCGGGGACCCCTGAGCCCAAGGGGGCTGCACCAACCAAGAAGAAACTGTTGTTCACCCAAGACAAGGCAGAGACCAAGAAAATACCCGTCGACGAGGACGGGTCCACTGACGCCACTTTCACCATAGGCGCCAACCTCGAGCCCGAGCAGGAGGAGGCCCTGGTCAAGTTCCTGTGCGCAAACAAGAAGGTATTTACCTGGGAGCCTGATCAGTTGGCGGGGATCCCTAGGGGCGTAATCAAGCATCACCTCCACGTGTGCCCCAACGTACGCCCCATGAAGCAGAAAGCGAGGCCGTAGTCCATTGAAAAGCAAGCCTTCATCGTCCAGGAGACCCGCAAACTAGAAGCCGCTGGAGTCATTCGCGAGGTCCGATATTCGGATTGGTTGGCCAACCCTGTCGTTGTGCCAAAGCAGGGGGGGGGGAAGGAGCGCATGTGTGTCGACTTCACCAACCTTAACAAGGCATGCCCGCAAGATCTGTTCTGCTCCCTCGCATCGACCAGATCGTCGATTCCACCGCTGAGTGCGACCTGTTATGCTTCTTGGATGCCTTCTCCGGGTATCACCAGATCAAGATGGTGGTAGAAGACGTGGAAAAGACGGCCTTCCTGACCCCATGTGGGGTGTACTGCTACACGTGCATGCCATTCGGACTGCGCAACGCAGGGGCAACCTTCCAGCGGCTGATGCACATCACCTTGGGTCCGCAGCTCAGGAAGAATGTTGAGGCTTATGTCGATGACATTGTGGTGAAGTATCGGGAGGCCAGAACCCTGATACAAGACCTGGAGGAAACCTTCGCGAGCCTCAACGCAGTGAACCTATGGCTCAACCCGGAGAAGTGTGTGTTTGGAGTCCCCTCGGGCAAGCTCTTGGGCTTCCTCGTATCCCACCGAGGCATCGAGGCTAACAAAGAAAAGGTCAAGGCGGTCAAGGACATGAGCCCGCCAAAGACTCTCGTGGAAATGAGAAGCTCCTTTGGGCGTGGATGCGCTTAGGGCGCTTCATCTCCAAGTTGGGTGAACGCAAGGCTGCCTTTCTTTCAGCTAATGAAGAAAAAGGGACCCTTTGAATGGACTGAAGAGGCCGACAAGGCATTTCAAGATCTCAAGAGGTACCTAACCAGCCCTCCGGTCATGGTGGCCCCACTCCCGCAGGAACCTCTGGTGCTCTACCTGGTCGCCACTCCCTACTCCGCCAGCGCATCTCTGGTGGCGGTTAGGGAAGAGCGTCAAACCAAAACCACAGCAGCAGCCCAGGTCAAGGCAAAGCAGGAACACGGAAGACCCACAGAAACCACTACCACGGCTGAGAAGGATCAGCCGCCGCAGGGGAGCGCACTGGGAACCGAAGAGGTCCCTCCCCCAGACTACCACCTTCTGGAGGCTCCATCGCCTCAGGAGGCGCCATGGTCCCAGAGGGCGCCATCGGCACTGGCACTCCAAACCTCGTTGAGCACCCAATGTACTTCGTCAGCACGGTGTTGCGGGACACGAGGGCACGGTACCCCATGCCTCAGAAACTCATCCTCGCGCTACTGGTGGCCTCGCGCAAGCTGCGGCACTATTTTCAGGGTCACCCCATCAAGGTCGTCTCAGCATACCCCTTGGAAAGGGTGCTCAGGAGCCCTAACTCGGCCGGAAGGGTCGCTGAGTGGAACATTGAACTGCAAGCGTTTCAGCTCGAATTCAAGACGACCAGAGTCATCAAGGGGCAATGATTAAGCGGATTTCGTGGCAGAATGGACGGAGGCACGGGCCTCAAGGCCGACGAGGATCGGTCCCTCTCCCGGAAGCGAAGCGCTGAAAGGCTAGGTCATGTACTTGATGGGGCGTTCTCTAGGCATGGCGCTGGGCTGGGCGGTGCTCATATCTCCCACTCAGACAAGCTCTACTACTGTGCAGCTCGATTCCAAAGAAGGTGAAAAGGTCTTCAAAACATAGCGGAGTATGGAGGTCTAATAGCGGGCTTGAAGGCGCAGCTGCCCTAGGGGTGAAGCGCCTTACCATCAAGGGCGATTCGCAGCTCCTCGTCAATTTCTCCAACAAGGTGTACGAGCCAAAAGATGAGCACATGGAAGCCTACCTTGCGGAGGTCCGCAGGATGGAGAAGCGATTACGGGGTTGAGTTGCAGCATGTGCCCTTGCAGTACCAATCAGGAGGCCGACGACATCGCCAAACGAGCATCCAGGCGGTTACCTCAGGAGCCTGGCATCTTCGAGGAGCGGCTTTTCAAGCCCTCGGCCATGCCATCACTATCAAACACGGCGCAGCCTCGGGAGGAGCTCCCCCAGCCACCTGCCTCAGGAGCCCCGGTCTGTGGCCCGGCCTCAGGAGCGCGCCTGCTCCTGATGATGGAGCCTCAGGAGGGGTGCTGGATCACAGAGCTCCGGAGCTACTTAATGCAAGGGACCCTGCCGGAGAAGGAGGAGGAAGCGGAGCGTGTGGCGTGGCAAGCCACAGCGTACTGCATCAGGGATGGAGAGCTCTATCAGAAGCGACCAAATGATGTGTCCCTACGCTGCATCTCCAGGGAGCAAGGGAAAGAACTGCTGGCGGATATACATGGTGGAGACTGTGGGCATCACTCGTCATCATGAACCCTCGTGGGCAAGGCGTTCCGGAGCGGTTTGTATTGTCCTACTATGCTCAACGACGCCGTCAAACTAGTGAAGGCTTGTGAAGCCTGCCAATTCCATGCCAAGCAGATCCATCAGCCGGTAGGAGGTCTGCAAACTATACCCCTCTCGTGGCCATTCGCAGTCTGGTGGCTGGATATCCTGGGCCCGTTTCCTCGAGCACCAGGGGGCTATCGCTACCTCTATGTCGCCGTGGACAAGTTCACCAAGTGGCCTGAAGTGGAAGCCGTCCGCACCATCCCCGCATGTTCTGCGGTCAAGTTCATCAAGGGCATCGTGAGCCGGTTCGGGGTGCCGAACCGCATCATCACCGACAACGGTTCGCAGTTCACCAGTAACCTCTTCAAAACATACTGTGCTAACCTAGGAATGCAGATATGCTACGCTTCGGTGGCACACCCCCGAAGCAACGGCCAGGCCGAGCGGGCCAACGCAAAGGTCCTGAGGGGCCTCAAAACCAGAACATTCAAGAAGAAACTGGAGGCTTGCGGCAGAGGTTGGTACGACGAGCTTCAGTCCGTGCTATGGTCCATCCGCACGACCATGACCAAGCCAACTGGAGAGACCTCGTTCTTCCTGGTCTATGGAGCCGAAGCGGTCCTCCCTCACGAGGTCAGACGTCGTTCCGCACGGGTCCTGGCGTTCGACGAGGCGTAGCAGGACGCCATGCGGGGGACGGACCTCGTGCTGGGGGAGGAGCGTCGTCGAGAAGCTGCGTTGCAAGCGGCGAGGTACCAACAAGCACTGCGACGATACCACTGCCGCAACGTCCACCCCAGAACTCTTGAGGTAGGGGACCTCGTGCTCAGGCGGGTTCTCTCCAGGGAGGGACTGTCTAAGCTCTCTCCCATGTGGGTGGGCCCATTCAAGGTTGTTCATGTTTCCAGGCCCGGCTCCGCGCGCTTGGAGACTCAAGAGGGGGTGCCAGTCCAGAACGCATGGAACATCCAGCACCTCCCGAGGTTTTACCCCTAAAAAGGCCCAGAGCCTGTGAAGAAGGCGAATGCCTGTGAAGCTGTCGCGTTTTGGAAAAGGCCCGGAGCCTGTGAAGCTGCTGCGTATTGGAAAAGGCCCGGAGCCTGTGAAGAAGGCGAATGCCTGTGAAGCTGTTGTGTTTTGGAAAAGGCCCAGAGCCTGTGAAGAAGGCGAATGCCTGTGAAGCTGCTGCGTTTTGGAAAAGGCCCAGAGCCTATGAAGAAGGCGAATGCCTGTGAAGCTGTCGCGTTTTGGAAAAGGCACAGAGCCTGTGAAGAAGGCGAATGCCTATGAAGCTGTCGCGTTTTGGAAAAGGCCCAGAGCCTATGAAGAGGGCCAATGCCCATGAAGCTTCTCTTTTTGGAAAAGGCCCAAAGCCTGTGAAGAGGGCCAATGCCCGTGAAGCTTGCTTCCCCCAAGAAAGGCCCAGAGCCTGTGAAGAAGGCCAACGCCTGTGAAGCTCGCCGCCCGTGACACTCTCACGTAATAATGAGTTGGGGTTGTACACACCCCAGAGTCTCAGGAGCGCCGGCCTCAGGCCCTGGGGCTCCCTCCCATGCCCAGTGGAAGCACTTAGCTCTGCGCTGGTGAGAAGACGTCGAAGACTAGATTAGGTGCCGGACGCGGTTTTTTCATTTGCTTTCTGCTGTTGGCTTGTTCATCCTCGTTTGAAGTTTTATCGAAGTTGTTGCCCTTTTTGATTTGTGGCTCTTCGACTTTTCGCCCTCCTACCTCGATTTCTCTCGCGCAAGGTCTCGCGAGGGGGCAGCCTGGCGCCTCTCGAGTGTTTTCTCGCCCTTATTGTTCAAGGTTTCCCAACCGGGTCCACCACAGAGCACCCCTCAAATTCCGTGCCTCACGGCACCGCGACTCTGAACACAGACTGGGTGGTCGCCCACTACCGAGGCTGGGAACTACCTCTGTACAGCGTGCGGCCTGAAGGCACGACACCGAAATAGCGAAACAGATGATGATTAACAGTGAAAGTCAAACCGCCCCACGGGCCCCACACTCTTGTCTTTCTCGGGAAAAAGAAAAGGAAGAACAAATCAGCGGCTGCTCGCCCGACACCAGCCCGCAGGAAGACTCGAGCCGCCTCCGGGCTTAGGCGGACTCCCTCTCGCTTATCGAGGCACGACGGCGGGCGGACCCGCTACCACCCCAGCAAGGAGCACGACGGCGTGGGGGCTGATCGCGGCCGCTCATTGGAAGAGCCGCCGCTCAAGAAGAATCGATGAAGCTCGAGGAGCCCCGGCGCCGCCGACCACGCTGCGGCGCTGTCCTCTCCGTCATCGCTGTGGCTGGGCCCCACCCGGATCGTCGTCCTCGAGGGCAGCACCACCAGCGGCGACCATCCTCCCGAACACCCTCACGAGAGGTGGCATCGTTGTCGAACTTGAAGTGCAGGGTGCATCGACGGCCAGCACGCGCTGGCGGCATCGTCTGCCACCATGAAGTCGAGGCCGAGCTCCGGCTGCGGAGACCTCCAGAAGCCCAGGAGGCCCGACTGCAGGCCGTCTGCTGGAGCGAGGCCGCCCGGGCGCCAATGGAGCTCACCTAGGAGGAAGCGAGGAAGCTGAAGCCGGGCGCAAGTCGGCTCGCCGACCACACAACGAACTCGGAAACACCTCCATGCGAAGGAAGGAAGCGGCCTAGGGGTCGCGCGGTCAGTCGCACCCGGCCTGCCACCGGCCGTCCATCACCGCGCGGGAGATCACCTCCGCGGCCACGGGGAGTCGCCGTGGGAGCCACCGGATGTTTGTGAGGGCAGCCCCGACCGCGCTTGGGCGGGGGAGAGGCAGGCTCAACCTAGCGGGCCTTCCCCTTCTCTGCGGCCGAGAACTTCCTCGGCGGAGCCATGAAGAAGGAGGAGACGCAAGAGGGGACAGACTGGAAGGGCACACGCCGTTCCGTACTTAAAGCCAGAGGAGGCCAACCGCCGACCTCCACGATCGCAGGTAATCATGACCCGCTTTGCATGCAGGGACTTGTCAATTCGTGCAGTTGCCGAGGCGTCATGGGGAAGCGGAGATACCCACGTCCAATCAACTGCCACGCGGAGCCCAAGGCCGCAGGCTATTAGGGCCCGCGGCGCTTCGCACTTGCCCTTTTGCTTCTCTGCTCGGCCAAGTCCGGGCGCGCCTTGGGCCCGGGGGCTACTGTCGGTGTTCTAGGAACGGGGGTCCCCAGACTTGCTCGCCTGGGCCTGCGGCGTGGCTCAAAGGGGGCCCATCACAGCCCATCTTCATCAGCAGAGCTCAAGACCCTCGCGAGGGCCAAGCCTCATGCTGGGCGGACGACGGGAGCTTCTCAGCACGGCCTCATCAAGCTGGCTCGCTAGGAGGCAGAGAGATCAAGGCGGGGTACCTCACGAGGTGCCCATGACGCAAGCCATGACGACCAAGGGCACCAGGTGGGCGCCAGCCAGCGTAGTGTCCTCCTTTCCTCTTTGGTGCAAAGGGAGCAAGTGCAGGCGAGAACATCAAGCAAAGGCATCCATTTCGGTGAAACAAGACCAAGACCAGCCCAACGGCAGGAAGGAAGTCATTGTGGAGCCCAAGCCGGTGTCACCACTAGAGCCTTTGACAGGCGAGGACCAACTTTAGTCAGGATAAGTGTACTAGATGTTCCCCTTCAAAATGGCCAATTGTTGGCGCCCTTTCCACTCAATGTTGGGGAAGAGGCCCAGGGCCTTCGCCTATAAATAGGACTAGCCACCCACAGGGTAGAGAGGGGCTGGATCCAGGATCCAGAACAGAGCTAGAGGCCAAGCAATCTAGAGAGAGAGAGAGAGAGAGAGAGAGAGCGACTGAACTCCTGGAAGCAGTTCATCGCCCCGGCCAAGAACAGACTCTCGCGAGGCTGTTCTTCCTTGTATTGTTCATCACCATCAGCCCAAGAGGCAATCCACCACATCACAAACTAGAGTAGGGTATTACACCACAATGGTGGCCCAAACTAGTATAAACCTTGTGTCTCTTGTGTTGTTCCTTTCGTAGTTTAGATCCTAGCGAGGCGGCGGGGTGCAAGTAGGTAGAGGGCGAGATCTCCGCGCGCACCCTAGTGTTTGAACCTCAAGGGTCTGCCGGAACCCGAAATCCGACAAATTAGTCAGAGGCCGAGAAATTTTTGAGAAGTCCTTAATGAACCTCCTATAAAATCCGGCATGACCAAGGAAACTTCTTATACCTTCGATGTCCTTGGGACATGGCATCTTTTCAATAGCATCAACCTTGGCTTTATCAACTTCAATACCTCTTTCAGAAACTTTGTGCCCCAAGACAATAACTTCATTAACCATAAAGTGGCACTTTTCCCAATTCAAGACAAGATTAGTTTCTTCACATCTCTGCAAAACTCGATCAAGATTGCTCAGGCAATCATCCAAAGAGGAACCATAGACGGAAAAGTCGTCCATTAAAACCTCACAAACCTTTTCAAAAAAATCAGAGAATATAGCCATCATGCATCTTTGAAATGTAGCAGGTGCATTACATAAACCAAAAGGCATACGTCTATAAGCAAAAGTACCAAAAGGGCATGTAAAAGTAGTCTTTGATTGATCTTTAGCCGACACAGGTATTTGAGAGAAACCAGAATAACCATCTAGAAAGCAATAATGTGTATGTTTGCATAATCTTTCTAGCATTTGATCAATAAAAGGTAAGGGGTAATGATCTTTCTTAGTAGCGTTATTTAATTAGCGGAAATCAATTACCATCCTATAACCTGTGATAATTCTTTGCAGAATCAATTCATCTTTATCATTAGGGACAACAATAATACCTCCCTTCTTAGGGACACAATGGACAGGACTTACCCACTAACTATCGGCAAAGGGATAAATTATACCTGCCTCCAGAAGCTTGAGTATTTCTTTTCTTACCACTTCTTTCATTTTAGGATTCAAACGTCGTTGAGGATCACGAACTGGTTTGGCATCCACTTCCAAATTTATTTTATGTTGACATAGAGTGGGACTAATGCCCTTAAAATCATCAAGAGTATATCCAATAGCGGCACGGTGCTTCTTCAGAGTTTTCAATAATCTTTCTTCTTCATGCTCTAAAAGGTTAGCACTAATAATAACATGATATATTTTCTTTTCATCAAGAAAAGCATATTTAAGATTATCAGGCAACGGTTTAAGCTCAAACACGGGATCACCCTTGAGTGGAGGAGGATCCCCTAGGATTTCAACAGGCAAATTGTGTTGCAGAATAGGTTCCTGTTTAAAGAATACTTCATCTATTTCCCTTCTTTCATTCATGAACATATCATTTTCATGGTCTAGCAAATAGTATTCTAAAGGATCACTACGAGGTACGGCAATAGAAGCAAGACCAATAATTTCATCCTTACTAGGAAATTCTTTCTCACGATGTTGTTTACTAAATTTAGAGAAATTAAACTCATGAACCATATCATCCAAGCCAATAGTAACAACATTCTTTTTGCAGTCTATCTTAGCATTAACAGTATTCAAGAAGGGTCTACCAAATATAATGGGACAAAAGCTATCTTGTGGGGAACTGAGAACAAGAAAATCAGCGGGATATTTGGTTTTCTCATACAAAACTTCAACATCTCTAGCAATTCCCACTGGTGAAATAGTATCTCTATTGGCAAGTTTAATTGTGACATCAATTTCTTCTAACTCAGCAGGTGCAATTTCATGCTTGATTTCTTTATATAAATCATAAGGTATAACACTAGCACTAGCACCCATATCACATAAGCCATGATAACAATGATCTCCTATTTTAACAGAAATAACAGGCACGCCTACCACAGGTCTATGTTTATCTTTAGCACAAGGTTTAGCAATTCTAGCAGATTCACCACGTAATTGAATAACATGCCCATCAATATTATCGACAAGAGTTCTTTAACAATAGCAATATTAGGTTCTACTTTAACTTGCTCGGGAGGTGTATAAGTTCTAATATTGCTTTTATGAACCTGATTGAAGCTTTAGCATGATCCTTTATTCTAACAAAGGAAAGGTGGTTTCTCAACATAAGAGGTAGGAACAATAGGATCATTATAAGTGACAGTCTTTTCTTCAACTTTAATAGGTGCAACTACTTTTACTTCTATGGGAGGATGATATTTAAACCACTTCTCCTTGGGGAGGTCAACATAAGTAGCAAAAGATTCACAGAAAGAAGCTACTATCTCAGAGTCGAGTCCATATTTAGTTCTAAACTTACGGAAAATATCGGTACCCATAAAAGATTTAACACAATCAAACTTAGGTGTCATACCTGACTCCTTACCTTCATCGAGGTCCCAATCTTCAGATTTGCGTTTAATTCTTTCCAATAAATTCCATCTGAATTCAATAGTCTTCATCATAAAAGATCCATCACAAGAAGTATCGAGCATGGTGCGATTGTTATCAAAAAGCCGAGCATAAAAATTCTGAAGGATTGTCACTCTTGAGAGCTCATGATTGGGGCATGAATATAACATTGATTTAAGCCTCCCCCAAGCTTGAGCGATGCTTTCTCCTTCGCGAGGCCAAAAATTATATGTATAATTGTGATCACGGTGAACAAGATGCATAGGGTAATACTTTTGATGAAATTCCAATTTCAATCTTTTATAGTTCCATGATCTCGTATCATCACATAGCCTATACCATGTCAATGCGTCTCCCTTCAAAGATAAAGGGAAAACCTTCTTCTTAACAACATCATTGGGTATAACTGCAAGCTTAAATAGTCCACAAACTTCATCCACATAGAGTAGATGTTCATCAGGATGCTTTGTTCCATCTCGTGTAAAAGTGTTAGCTAGCAGTTTTTCCATCATACCCGAAGGAAATTCAAAAGGAGTTCCATTTTCAATAGGTTCAGTAGGTTGAGGAGAAATTCTTTGCTCTACTGGACGGGGTGAAGATACCCCGAACAAGCCCCTCAGAGAATTACTTTCCATAGTAACAAGTGACAGTAAATTTCAGCACACTATATAAATTTTTCCTTACCAAATTCCACCTACCAATGGCGCTACACTCCCCGGCAACGGCGCCAGAAAATAGTCTTGATGACCCACAAGTATAGGGGATCTATCGTAGTCCTTTTTATAAGTAAGAGTGTCGAACCCAACGAGGAGCAGAAGGAAATGATAAGCGGTTTTCAGCAAGGTATTCTGTGCAAGTACTGAAATAAGTGGTAATAGGTAGTTTTATGATAAGATAAATTGTAACGAGCAACAAGTAACAAGAGTAAATAAAGTGCAGAAAGGTGGCCCAATCCTTTTTGTAGCAAAGGACAAGCTGGAACAAACTCTTATAATAGGAAAAGCGCTCCGGAGGACACATGGGAATATCGTCAAGCCAGTTTTCATCACGCTCATATGATTCGTGTTCGGTACTTTGATAATTTTATATGTGGGTGGACCGGTGCTTGGGTGCTGTTCTTACTTGAACAAGCATCCCACTTATGATTAACCTCTATTGCAAGCTTCCGCAACTACAACAAAAGTATTAAGGTAAACCTAACCATAGCATGAAACATATGGATCCAAATCAGCCCCTTACGAAGCAACGCATAAACTAGTTTTTAAGCTTATGTCACTCTAGCAACCCATCATCTACTTATTACTTCCCAATGCCTTCCTCTAGGCCCAAATAATGGTGAAATGTTATGTAGTCGACATTCACATAACACCACTAGAGGCTAGACAACATACATCTCATCAAAATATCGAACGAATACCAAATTCACATGACTACTAATAGCAAGACTTCTCCCCTTGTCCTCAGGAACAAATGTAACTGCTCACAAAGCATATTCATGTTCATAATCAGAGGGGTAATAATATGCATAAAGGATCTGAACATATGATCTTCCACCAAATAAACCAACTAGCATCAACTACCACTACAAGAAATATGTCAACTAGTGACATTATGTCAGTGACCCTGGAAGAATTGGTCATAGATCTATGACCATTTCAGACCAATTGGTCAAAAGCTGTTCGAGGGGCTCCAAACCCTAAACCATTGCGACCATTTTGGTCGAAGGTCGTAATTTCCTTACGAAAAGGTCATAAAGCAAACAACGCTAGTCCGCTGCCTTATTTCTAGTTGTTAACGACCAATATAGATGGTCATAGCCTTGTAAATTGTGGTGGGTTGCTATGACTAGGCGCCACCTCATCGGGCTTTTGCCTATGTGTCATGTCCATGTGGCGTTTTTGCCCTAGGTTGTGAAGCAACCTATATTTCATCATTCCCAAAATTCCCAAAAAATCTCATAAATTCTTTGGGTCATATCTTCGTCAAATATGTAAAACATTCCTTGCCTAGTTCAAAAATAATTCGAAAATATTCATTTTCCTATTCTGTTCAGAGCAGCACTTTGTGAAGGAAGTACCACTTTGGCATGTCCAAATGGTATCCATTTTCTACAGTGCTTTCCTATGCCCAAATAACCATCCTCCACCAAATGCCAGCTCAATCCATTCATTATTTTGAGCCCAGCTTCAACATTCATATTTATGTCCAATGTGGTAGTTTGTAAAGCAAGTACCACCTAGGCTCCTCCTTTTGAGGTGAAAATTTGTGAAGACGGTCTTCTTAGTAACTGATCATCCTCGGCCAAAACTCACGCCAATTAGCCATGTCCATTTCCCGTACCGCAAATCAAACACTTGGCTGTTTATTCATGTTTGAGCATCGATCGGTCTCCTCGTGAGAATATTATGTTGTGATTTTCTTCCTAGCACCTACCTGGGGAGTGCCCAACCTAGTAGACATGCCTAGGCAGCCCAGAACACATGGAAACGCCACGGTCACGCGGTGACCACGCGACGGGCATGCGAGCTTACGCGCTCTTGAGTTGGGGCCCTCGGCCACCGTCCAAACCTCGATGTCTCGCCATCAAACCATGTATTTCTGATTAAATAGATACTTATTTACCTAGAAATGATTTTTGGAAAAAAATAAAGAGCAAACTATGAGGCAACTGCAGTTCCAATTTGACCCGCTTCCAACTGAATCGACGGGAATTTGTCTCTTTCACCAGAGGTGGATCAAAACTTTTTACACCCAACCATTTTGTCAATTGTGCATTATATATGGCCTAGTATTTTATAAAATTGATTAGGTCCAATTTTGCAACAATTATTTGGTAGTTCCTTCACAAAAAACCCTCCTTTTGGGCACTCGGAAAATGAAAAATGAATTTTCCGTGCAAAGAAAATGAAAACTTCCTTAGGCAACATTTTTTGGAATTCCAAGATGCACCCTCGTGCACAATATGAGATCATTTGAACAAACTATGACATGAATGTGGCCATAAGATTGATCATTTGGCTTGAAAGCCATGAATCTTCACGCATGATAGCTCATTTCTGAGAACACTTTTTTAAAATAATTACCGTATTACAAGTTTATTATTTTTCCTGCAAACTTGGTCACATATAATGACACAATGCAAAGGTTTTCCAATTTTTTGATTTTTTTTATTTTTTTATGCCGTTTCAAAATGCGGTCAAAACGACGGCTTCAATTCCTAGCTAGTGGTTGAATCTTGGAATTTTTTGGTGTTTCTATGATTAAATAGATACTTATGTACCTAGAAATGATTTTGGAAAAAATAAAGAGCAAACTATGAGGCAACATGATTCAAATTTGACCCATTTCCAACCGAATCGACGGCAATTTGTCTTTTTCACGGAGGTGGATCAAAACTTTTTTCAACCAACCATTTTGTCAATTGTGCATTATATATGGCCTAGTATTTTATAAAATTTATTAGGTCCAATTTTGCAACAATTATTTGGTAGTTCCTTCACAAAAACCCTCCTTTTGGGCACTCGGAAAATGAAAATGAATTTTCCGTGCAAAGAAAATGAAAACTTCCTTAGGCAACATTGTTTGAATTCAAAGATGCACCTCGTGCACAATATGAGATCATTTGAACAAACTATGCCATGAATGTGGCCATAAGATTGATCATTTGGCTTGAAAGCCATGAATCTTCACGCATGATAGCTCATTTCTGAGAACACTTTTTTAAAATAATTACCGTATTACAAGTTTATTATTTTCCTGCAAACTTGGTCACATATAATGACACAATGCGAAGGTTTTCCAATTTTTGAATTTTTTGAATTTTTATGCCTGTTTCAAAATGCGGTCAAAGCAGCGGCTTGACCATTCCTAGCTAGTGGTTGAATCTTGGAATATTTTTGGTGTTTCTATGATTAAATAGATACTTATGTACCTAGAAATGATTTTTGGAAAAAATAAAGAGCAAACTATGAGGCAGCTACAGTTCAAATTTGACCCATTTCCACCTGAATCGACGACAATTTGTCTTTTTCACCAGAGGTGGATCAAAAGTTTTTACACCCAACCATTTGGTCAATTGTGCATTAAATATGGCCTAGTATTTTAGAAAAATGATTTGGTCCAATTTTGCAACAATTATTTGGGAGGTCCTTCACAAAAAAACCTCCTGTTGGGCACTCGAAAAATGGAAAATGGTTTTTTCGTCCAAAGAAAATGAAAAATTCCTTAGGCAACATTGTTTTCCATTCCAATATGCACCCTTGTGCACAATATGAGATCATTTGAACAAACTATGCCATGAATGTGGCCATAAGATTGATCATTTGGCTTGAAAGCCATGAATCTTCAGAGATGATAGCTCATTTCTGAGAACACTTTTTTAAAATAATTGTCGTATTACAAGTTTGTTATTTTCCTGGGAACTTGTCCACATATAATGACACAATGCGAAGGTTTCCCAATTTTTTGATTTTTTTTGAATTTTTATGCCCGTTTCAAAATGCAGTCAAAATGGCGGGAATGACCGTTCCTAGCTAGTGGTTGAATCTTGGAATTTTTTTGGTGTTTCTCTGATTAAATAGATACTTTTGTACCTATAAATGATTTTTGTAAAAAATAAAAAATAAATAGCAAACTATGAGGCATCCGCAGTTTAAATTTGACCCGCTTCCAGCTGAATCGGCGAAAATTTGTCTTTTTCACCAGAGGTGGATCAAATCTTTTTACACCCAATAATTTGGTCAATTCTGCATTAAATATGGCCTAGTATTTTAGAAAAATGGTTTGGTCCAATTTTGCAACAAATATATTATAGGTCCTTCACAAAAAAAACTCAGTTTGGACACTCGAAAAATGGAATATTGATTTTTCGTGCAAAGGAAGTAAAAACTCCCTTTGTCAATATTGTTTGCAAATCCATGATGTAAACTTTTGCAAAATATGATATCATTTGAACAAATATTTGATAGGACTTTCACAAAAATACTCATTTTGAGCACTGAAAAATGGAATGAAATTTTTTATCTTGAATCGATCACGACCAATTTATATTGGTCATAAGGTCATCAAATGGTTTGCTTCGTTCTGATTGGACCATGAGCATATCACACGGATCATGCATCAACCACCATCGGATGCTTCCGGATCCAACGACCCAAAACCACCCGAGCCGAAACCCTAGGTCTATCCTCATGGACATTTTCCACCCCCCCCGCCTCCATTCTTTCTTTCTTTCTCTCCCTCCCCCCTCAGATCCTCTCCCCTCTCCCCCGTGCAGGGAACCCTAGCCCCTCTTTCCCCCGCACACCACTCCTCCTCCCTTCCAGATCACAGCCGGCACCTCCTCCTTTCTAGATCGCCACCTCCACCTCCCTCCGGACAAGCTCCACGCCGTCCATGGCCTCCCCCACGCCCTTCTCCCCCGCGAGCCCTCTCTCTCTCCCTCGCGCGACTCCTCTACTCCACTCGATTCCGGCGAGTTGAGGCGGCTCTCGCCGGCGCGCAGCACACCCCGGGCTTCAGGTAAGCAAGTTTTTTGCTCGGCGCCGGCGCGGGCGCGGATCGAGACTGACGGATGGGTTTGGTTCCTTCCTTGCTACAGGCGGTGTTGTGCGCGGCGGTGGCGCTGGCGCTGTGCGCGGGCGGCATTGGCGCGTCGCCTGCGGCGAGGGGCGCGGGGTGCCGGAAGCACATGCGGAGGGTCACGGAGTACAGGGCGGTGGGGGACGGCAAGACGCTCAACACGGCGGCGTTCGCCAGGTTCGTCTTGTTCTTGGATTTTCGCTTGCTTCTTTGTTTCTTCTTTCTGACCGAGTAGGTGAGCTGATTTTGGATTTGTCATCCTGGTTTCTGCAGCTGTTGGAGGAGGACTTGGTGGTGCTAAGGAATGGAGTACTGCAAGGACGGACGCCGCTTCCGTTGAACTCAGGTGAGCTTGCGAATCCGCGACGGCCTTGGTGATTTTACTGTTACTGCTACTCTATTAGTCATGGAATTCGGGAGAGCTTGGGTTCGAATTTTCCTTTGCTGTCATCCCAACTTAACACATGAAGATTGCAAAGAACATTCCTCTTGGATGCCCTGTGCACACATCCACTGCTAGTCAAGTCAAGATGTGTATGCATATCTAATTTCTGCAATGTGAATATATCCCCCTGCCTTTGTTTCTATTGGTGTGTGTATGTGCAAAATGATAGGTGCCTGCCATGTGGTTTATAAACATAGAGTTATAACAGTATGATGATATTCAGGCCCTGTTTGGAGTCACTCCAGCTCCTAAAAATATGAGGAGTTGGGGAGCATATGTTTCCCAGCTCCGTGCTTTTTAACCCCAGCTCCGGGAGCAGAGTGGTGGAGTGGCGGGTCTTCGAACAGGGCCTCAAATTGCTTAAGATGTGCTTTCAATCCTAACTTGACAATCTCCTTCTTTACTTATGAGCTAAGCGTCCGTTTCAAGAGGCAAGCACCACACTAGAGAAGAGCAGCCCACTTTCCTGCAGTGAGTGAAACAAAGCCATGTACCTTACCATAGCTAGGCGTTTATATTTGTGTCCAGCTTTCTCAGTATATATACTTGCTAGTATTTTTGTGTCTAGCTTTCTCAGTCCGATTGCCGGCATGCAAAAGATGGATGCACATGTACCTACATACCAGAGTAGACCATCTATATAGTCTCTAGCCATGTTGATAATATAATTTTTAAGAAAGAAATCAAATCAGATTATATATACACAATTATTATGCACATACGTATGGTGATTGCTGATTGATTATTTTTGTTTTCCTGTGAATCCCATCTTTATTGACTAGGAGCACTCACACTAAGTATTACAAATCCTCCGTGCATACAATCCAATCATATCAACATGTAGTTGCTTTGTATATCCTGTAAATAATTTCTTTGCACGCCCATTCTGCCATGTCAATGATGATGATTTTATTATGATTTCTGCCAATGGATGGATTCACATGATGCGACGGACCTGCTGTCGGTTGTCTTCCCCGACCACTTATGTGAGCTACTCCTACCGCTGACCCTCCTCAACTTCGCCCGTTGCCCGCTGTTGCTGCTGGTGAGACAATTTCCTTGATCTGTCGCTTCTTCCTCCTGTAAACTACATATGTGATGATTCCTCCTGTCAACTACAAGCTTACAACTAATTTAGGGGATAGTTGTCTACTGTCGAAGATGTTATTGTACATCATTCTAATTAGTACATTGCTCATAGACATTGTTTGTTGAGCAGAGTGATCATGTGTTAATGTTTTTCCAAACTGTTGTAATAATGCAAGCACTTGAATTGCGAGTCTGGCCATTAATTTTGAGGAGGTGTTTGTTTTGAAATTTTGACATTCAGTGTTTGAAAAAGGAAAATACCTCGCTCAGTTATCCAGTAAACCATTTGCTATTTGATTAGCTTATGGTCTTCATGTCTAGGAGGAACATTATAGCAATCAGGATACCAGCATCATTTCTATGTAGATATGCAACTCTTGAGAATATTGTTCGTATATGCAACTCTTGAGAATATTGTCCTTTCATACCATTCCCACTCAAATCAAAGCTTCTGTATGCACTTGATATTTGCAATGAGACTTGTGAGAACTTCTGTATGCACTGAAGTTTTCTCTAATATAGATTTCTCAAATCTGTCTCTGAACTTCTCTAATAAAATTGGTGCTAAATGTTAAAGCTCTTCGTGGTGACATGTTTCTTTTACCAATACAATACTATATTAGCACTCAAGGACTATATCAACTCAATTTTAATTGAAATCAACTGAATTTGGTGGCAAACTGATTGACAAATCTGAAGATGCGTGCCTAAATCCTGAGTTTTATTTTGAAACACTTCTCCATGTATGTGCAGCGCCTATTGTAATTGTCAAGTGTGAATTCTGTACATGAGGTGTGTTGTTCTCCTTCTTGTAGTAATTTCTACTAGTCTGCTTGTTACGTGCAGTGCTTTTTCCATGTGTATGTGAATTGCACAACACATTGCGTGTATTGAGGATGAAATGGTCAGAGTATGGCTTTTTCAATTTAACTTCAATTGTTCCAATTACTGTAAAATGCTTACATTTTCAGTCGTGAACTTTGGATAAGATTAATGTATTAGTATTAGCAAAAAAGTTGTCTTTGGGAATAGTATAAAATATTGGACATGCTTTCCTTAGGTTCATTATGGTACATTTTGCACTATTTGCCAAATTGATTTGCTTGCTCGCCGCAATGAATTCTGGTTCAGTCTCTCTTTGGTGGTTCTTATTTACGCTCCATGATGGCAACACAACCAACTTATACCATCACAATATATTTCTATTTTCTCTCAATATTTAATTGATGTTGTTTCAACTTTGAACCGCTTCTATATATGGCCTATCTTGCAATTGAGATTTAAAATTGTGATTCTTCCTCTTTACTGAAGCTCAAGTGTGAAGTGTGAAGCAAGTGTGAAGCCGTGAAGTGTGAAGCCGTCAAGTTCTACTCGATGAAGAGTAGCATATTCTAGCATATATGTGTTGTAAAGATTGTAATAGATTTATTTAGTGGTATATTTGATGAATTTTATGTGTTTTTTATTATGTATGTGATATGAAAAGCGGTGAAATGGAAACTTGACCAATGGGGCCACTTATGAAAATAATCATCAAATTTGTACATTTCGACATGTGGGACCAATTTGAGAGATGATCATGACAAGTGGGACCCATCGACTAGTGGGACCAACTTATATAATGGCTGAAAATAGAAAAGCAATAAATAATAAAGGCCACGGGCCAACAATAAAAAAGGCTACAACGTTGGGCTTGGCCCATGAAGCCGATTGAATTACCAAGGAAAAATAATAAAATCTTTGAATTAATGGGCTCGGCCCATGTAAAACACCTAATCGGACCGGGTGAATCTTGTGCCACATCGACACCTTATTTGGATGCCTACGTGGCACAGGGGAGGTTGCTAGTGACCAAAACGCCACAGAGGAATATTTTGGTAAATGGCGTCCACGACCTTCTCACGGTGAAGGTCGCTATAGTCGATTAACGACCCTCGACTTTTGACCTTCTATTTTTGGTCAAAAAAAGGTCACAAATGAAAAACAATGACCTTTCAGTGACCAATAGTCAAGGTCACAAGTTGACATATTTCTTGTAGTGTACAAGGAGTATTCTACACTACTAGCAACCTACTAGCACCAATCCTGGACTTGGAGACAAGAATTGGATACAAGAGATGAATTAGGGTTTGGAGATGAGATGGTGCTGGTGAAGATGTTGATGGAGGTTGCCCTCTCCCGATGAGAGGAGGGTTGGTGATGATGATGATGGTGATTTCCCCCTCCCGGAGGGAAGTGTCCCCGGCAGAACAACTCTGCCGGAGCCCTAGATTGGTTCCGCCAAGGTTAGCCTCGTGGCGGTGAGTCTCGTCGAAAGGTTGCTTAATGTTTTTCTCATCGAAAGACTTCATATAGGAGAAGATGGGCGTCGGAGAGCCACCGGGGCCCACGAGGTGAGGCGCGCCCGAGCGCGCCCACCCTCGTGAGCAAGGTGTGGGCCCCGGCCTTCATCTTTGGCGATGATTTTCTTTATTTATTTTAAGATATTCCGTGGAGTTTCGGACTTTTGGAGTTCTTGCAGAATAGGTCTCAATATTTGCTCCTTTTCCACCCTGAATTCCGGTGCAAGCATTCTCCTCTTCATGTAAACCTTGTAAAATAAGAGAATAGCCATAAGTATTGTGACATAACGTGAAATAACAGCCCATAATGCGATAAATATCGATATAAAAGCATGATGCAAAATGGACGTATCAGTGCACTAGGAGGTTGCTGACAAGGTTTGGGAGGCGGGGTTGCTCTCATCGGAGCGGATCGCGCCGGAGCCCGAAGCAGATCGGGGCGGCCGGAGTCAGGGAAGAAGACCTCGTCTAGGCCCTCCTAGTGGCTGGGCGTGGATCTGGTGAGGTGGAGGGGTGATGCCTGGTCGAAGGCGAGCTCGGGGCGCTATTTATAGCCGGCCCGAGGCGGTTGCCGAGAACTGGACAACTCCGGCGAGTGATTACGGCGAGGCTGTGGTCGGGCAGGTGGTTTAGGTGGCTAGGCGGCTGCGGACTGGTCCACTGGTACCATCCCGGGGCTAAAATTGGCATGCCTTGGGTGATACTCCATGTTTTCGACGGAACGGCCTCGTGGGCACGTCGGCGGCAGGGAGCGTGCCCTGTGCTTCTCAGGCCACGGCGACGGTGCTGCAGCGTGCACAGGGGAGGGGACGGCCACGCACGGTGGCTTAGGCGGTCTTTGGGCCGGCGCCGAAAGGCGTGGCTGGCCCTGGCGGCCTCCACGGGTGGTTCTGCCACCGCAGAGGACGCCGGCGTTGGCGAGACATGTCGCCACCGACGCTTGCGCCCGTCCAAATGACCGTGCGGCGCACTGGATAAGAAGGAGGAGCAGGGAGCAAGAGGCCAGCGTAAGCAATGGTGAGATTGACGTCGCGGCGCTTATGAAACGACACTGACGACAGACTGAATCACTGAACTTCTAAACTTTCTGAATTTTGATAGGAACAGTGCACACCAGGTGTTCGATGAAATGTTTTATGCATGTGGAAAATTTTTCTGGAGTTGATCCTTGGTGAGATGACCTCTCAATGCATCTAGGGGCTGCCTGATTTATCTCAGATTTTTAGGAGAAGAAAAAGGATGAATTTCACAAAAAATGGCAAATCTGGTCCAAAATTGCAGCAAGCAAATTTTTCAAATTTTGAATTGTGGACCAGTGGATCTTGATGGATCTTGGTTGAGGGTACTAAGGACTAGCCAGAGGAGTTTATTTGGGACCAAGACTCAAACGGATTCTGGTGGTTCCTTTGTAAACCACCAAGGTCCAAAATAAATGACAAAAAATGATTTGAGAATAAAATAAATAGAAAAAAAATCTAGAAGAGGTTGAAACTTGCTGGATTTGGGTGTTTGACTTGTCCCAAAGTAGGGAGGTGGGTTTGGGAGAAAGATTTCAATAAGTGTCATGGCAAAAGTTTTTTTTTAAATGGAAAGAGAAATAATCCAAAATCCATAGGGTTTCTTTTTTTTGGAAGAATGTAACACCCCAAAAATTTAGCCAAGTTTTTGATGTTAAATTTTTGCCAAGGGTTTTAAAATTTTTATTTCTGTTGATTTCAGAACTCTTCTTTTATTCTTAAGGAGTTTTATCTTTTTCCCAAGTGGAGCTTTCCAAAATATATTGGACTTCTTTGCCATCTCATTAAAACAATTTCTAAATTAGTAGATTTATTTATTAAAATTACTTCATCCTGAGCTTTATTCATAAAAAAAATGAACTGTATTAAATTTTTGGAACTCCTTTTGAACTACAACCATTTGATAAAATCACTTAAAATTTCAACCAAAATTTAGAGATGTCATGTGATGTCTCTAAATCAATTATGTGCATTAACATAATTATTTCATTGCTTATTTTGAGTTTTACACCTGTTTTTCTTCTCTGGACCAGTGGACATTTTTGCACTACAACCCAATTAAATATTTCCCTAAAGCCTCCACCAAAATTATGGGATGTCAGTGGTAGCATGCCATTCAACTTTATGCAAAAACATAGTGATGTTCCTTGGAAAATTTGAGTTCATCAACCTCCTTTTCATTCTGGACCATACTTGAGTTTTCTACTGCAACTCTGTTATTTCTTGCTCTAGTGATGTTGTGTTTTCTCATGGTTGTAGTCAACCCTGCAAAACCCCTAAGTCTAGGAGCTTGCTCTATTTGGGACACTTTTGGTCCTTGTAATAATGCCAATTACTCCCTGTACAGAATTGTAGTTTTGCAAAACTTGCACTAGCAAGTTTCTCATTTTTGCAAACCAACTTCACCACCCTCTCCTACATCCATAGAGACACTGATCTGGAGAATTTGGCCACTCCAAGTACTACCTAGGTGCCTTTGGCATTTTGTCAAACACCCTGTGTGCACAGCCAGATTTGACATGACTTCAAGTTTACTTGGTGAACTTGAGCCCCTGGCCTATCCATCATGTCCCTTGATCCCCTTGCTAACCCTAACCTAGCCTTGTTTCTTCCCAGCCTCACCCAAGCCCTGTAGCAGGCCATGGCATTTCATCGAGCACCTTCCGTGTGTGCTCTGGGCGCGAGTAGAGCACGCGTATTGCACATGCCGCGCCCGAGCCGACGCTGTCGCGCCCAGCTTGCCACCACTGCCAGAGCCGCGCCACTCGCTGGCCTCTCGCTACGTCGCGCCAAGGACCCGACCGCCTCTGCGGCGTAAAGCAAGCTCTTGGCGGCACGCCGGTGTCCGCGGCGATGCCTCTGCCATGATCGGCGCCGCCAAAGCCACCCTGCTCGCCACCCGCCTCGTGAGCAAGTGTGTGCTTATCCGCAAGCGTGTCCCCTAGCGCTCGTCGCCACCACGTCGCCTAAGCTACAGCAGGGCGGTTTGCCGTCGTCCTTATCGCCGGCTGCCTCGGAACCGACCTCCACCTCCTATATAAGGAGGCCCCGAGCTCAAACTCGCACGCAGGTAGCCTCACACCATCCCACTCGTGCCCCCTTAGCCGTCAGTTGAGAGGAGAGAGTCGTCTTCCTCCTCTCCGGCAACTGCAGCCGCCGCCACTGCCCAGGCCCTGACGGCGCCTCCAGAGCTTCCCCCTCTCCACTCTTTTCACCAGGAGCTTCCTCTCCCTCCCGTGATCACATCCCCCTACTCGATTTCGATCGGGAACCACCGTCGCCCCAAAACCACTTTACCACCGAAACTTCCCTCCGCCGCGGAGCTCGCCGCTGGCAAATCCCTCCACCTCTGTCAACCCTGCAACCACCGGAAGGATCACCCTCGACCCGCGGATCCATCCCCGCCCTCAGCTTCCCACAAGGACCCGCAGTTCGCCGGCGACGGTTGCTGGAGTCCCGCCTCCGCTCGGGACAGAGGGAGAAAAAGGAAGGCGGACTAGTCAAACCTGACTAGTGGGCCACCTAGGACCCACTGTCAGTGACCACGCACGGTCCACGCGGAGTAAGTGGAAGCGTATTTCTAGATTACGCTTTCGACGTGCACGTAAATATTCGAATCGTTTTCTTTTTTGTTTTTATTTAAGTAACCGATTTTTGACCAAACTTTGACTGTCTATAACTTTTTAAATACAACTCCAAATGAATTGATTCTTTTTGCTACCTCTCTCAAATATTGTCTAGTTTATTTTAAGATTTATTTGAAAAGTTTTCAAAACAAATTTTTGTGCTGTTTTGTTTTTGTGTGTTAATTCATATATATTCTTTTAAATAGGAGTTTTGAAGATTTCAAGATGTTTTGGATACACCCTTCTTTCCCATGACCTGAAGGCAAGCATTCTGAACCCTGGTGAAATTTTGTGTGTGTTGCATAGCACGGTGACAACACCACCCCGACACGAGCATATGTCATTTTATGTGAGGATGTGTTCCTACTCATGCATGCATGTTAATGAATTTCATGCAAATGGAGTTGATATGATTGTAATAGAAATCACCGTCATGTGCCTTTCATGTCTACCGGGAGGAAAGACGGGAAGGCCTCTGTCTTGGGTAGACACGGTCTTGTCCCTAGTCCTCCGTCGAGACAGTCGTATCCGGTATGACATGAGGGGATATGTTGCATGGTGTTTCTATCTATTGTTAGAAATATATGCATTGTTATGCTAATCATGCAGGAAATATTATAACCTCCTGATTCGACCGTAGATCGAGTCTTGTGCCAGTAACCCCCATACTTGCTTCATACTACCACTCATCTCTACACCAAGTAGGGTACGGTTCAGTAAGTTGTGAACCCTTTCCTAGCACACACCGTACAGAGAGGCCGTGGTGGAAGACACTGGAGGCATCCGGTAGTCATGCCACTTGGTCCGGGAGCATGGGTGTTTCGGTTGTAGCTGAAGGGGGTAGCTCCCCAGTTTGTGTGCGGTATAAATTTTTGTGATCCCATGTTACGTCGAGGTTGTGGCCTCCCCACTTAGAGTTTTGCTTAACAGGTGTCGTGGGTGATTCTAGACACATGTGAGTTAAGCCGGTGTGTGCAAGTTAGGTGTGTTTTCAACAAAAAGACCGTAGACGGAATTAGTCCCGATGGGCTAAAGGAATCCGTTACTCGTGGGTAAAGAGTACACCCTCTGCAGAGATTAAACCTATTCGAATAGCCGTGTCCATGGTTAAGGATTACGATGCAGGATGGGTCAAGTGTCGGTCTTAGTGTCGGTCTTCGGAGGTGAAACTGTTAAAACTGGAATCACGATTGTGACTTATGATAAATTATGATTATTATTTTCGATGTGGACTAACCCGTGATATTATTTTTGGTATCATCGAATATCCCTGGGATGGTCCTACCTCCTGGATATTCACTGCAAATTCTTTTAAAGCCCTTTATGTGGTGTCGCTAAGACGCCCGACTGTGGCATTTCTTTTAAAGCCCTTTACGCGGTGTCGCTAAGACGCCCGACTGTGGCATTTCTTTTAAAGCCCTTTATGCGGTGTCGCTAAGACACCCGACTGTGGCATTTCTTTTAAAGCCCTTTATGTGGTGTCGCTAAGACGCCCCGACTGTGGCATTTCTTTTAAAGCCCTTTATGCGGTGTCGCTCAGATGCCCGACTGTGGCATTTCTTTTAAAGCCCTTTATGCGGTGTCGCTCAGACGCCCGACTGTGGAATTTCTTTTAAAGCCCTTTATGCGGTGTCGCTCAGACGCCCGACTGTGGAATTTCTTTTAAAGCCCTTTATGCGGTGTCGCTCAGACGCCCGATCGTGGCTATTCTTTTGAAGTTCTTTATGTTAATTATTTCAAAATTTTAATACTACCATATTATTGCATATTCATAAATAACATGCTTGGACGCATCAGAGTTTTATTTATCCTTGGTGACTGACCTCATGAGCATAAAATATTTTCAGCACATCATTGTTATATTGTACCCGTGTTCATAATGTTTGCGAGTACATTCAAAGTACTCACTGGCTTGCCCCTGGCTATTGTCTTGGCCAGATTTCTTGCTTGGAGAGGAACGTTGCGATGACAGCCCCGGAACGTAAGCAATGGTGATAGTAGTCTCGCGAAGATAGGAGTTAACCTGGTCAGCTGTTCCCATGGGTAATGGAGTTTCATGGACACTAATGACCCACAAACCGCTTCCACCATCAACCTTTAGAAACCTTTTGTTGTACTTTCAGGCCAGAATGGTCTTGTACTACATATATGGTATTTTGCTTGGAATTTCTGAATCAAGTTGGTGCCTTATCAGCTAACAGTTATCCTGGGGCTGGTAAGCACAAGGGCCAATTTCTGGGATTAACACCCGGAGAATCGGTCGCCACAAAGAATTGAAAAACTTTTCCAAAAACTATTTGGGTTGAGCCAACACAATTATCAAAAACCCTCAAGGCCAAAATTCAGGGTTGAGAAGAACACATAAAATATTTGTCATAAAAGATTTGAAAAGGAGAGTCCCTCTTTTAGAAAAAAAATTCAAATAACGTCCTTTAAATCAATAAAGAATTTGATAAAAACCAAATCAAAATTTTTGGGATGTCACAAGGAGCCGCCCGGATCCGCCGCCCCGCGCCTCGCCGGACCTCCATCTCCTCGCCGGAGTGCGTGCGCCGCCGCTTCGGTTCGCGCGCCGTCAACCCTAGATCTCGGAGAGGTCTATTTCTTACAAGTCCCTTTTCTGCATTAGTTTATTCTCCCTTCATCACATCATATCTTCATGCTCGGTGCTCCGATTCTTGCATATGATATATCAAAATGTTCATCATGTGAAGTTCTTCACTTTGTTCCATTGTGCCATGCTGGTTTGAGTTCATCTTGATGCCCTAATCTGCGTTGCAAGAGTGCTATGTGATGTTGTCTGCTGTAGTTTAACAGAACTTGCTCATTTGTCATTTTTGTATCTTTTTGTGTGATTTTATTTTGACCATTATGTATAAATGTTTTATGAGCTACAAGATGCCATGTTTTCTGCGGTGCAATCGGCTCTTCATGATATGACATGTGTTGATTGTTACAAGCTTGCAAAGTAGCGTCCGTGATGTTGCTGATTTCTGTGAGTCATTTCTGCCAAGTCTTGTTCTGTTATATTGGGATGCTATGTAAACATGTTGATACCATGAGTTCTATGCATAATCTGGAGATCTTCACTAAGAATGTTTTGCTACACATGTGATGCTCTACAAATATATGCCTTTGGTTGCATTTATATCTTTCTGTAGCTTGTTGTAATCTTACTCTCAAATTCTTAAATAATGTTGTTGTCAGCCTGTTCACATTAAGTTCAGTTTTGCCATTTGTTTTGCTAGTGTTCCATGCACCCTATGAACTTGCTATTGTCATGCTTAATTTCATGAACATGTCTTCATACTGTTGGTTACCTTGTCATGCCATGTAATGCTCTGTAGTGAGTTGTACAAGCTCACCAACATGCCTACTTATCGTTGTTCCTGCCATGTGCTGTTATTTTCACCAAGTCTGAATCTGTCATATCATTTGCCATATTTGGATGGGTGCTACCATCTTTTCTGTTCATCTTTGGAATAAGTTCAATAAGGGAGTTTTGTTAATTGCTTTTATTGCTAGCTTTCCATGCCTTTGGTTGCCATGATAAGTTCCTGTAGAATGTTGTTTGATAGCTCTAAACTTTGCAACCTGATGTTATTTCTGCCATGTCTAGTGAAATTCTGCCAAGTCTATGAAACTGTTATTATTTGCAATCTTGCCATGTCCTTTTGAGCATATTCTAGTGATTTCTGGAGATAGATCACTGTTCATGTTCTGTAATGCTTTTCCTGTACATCACGTACATGCCTTTAGTTTTCATATTGAGGTGCTGTAGCATGTTGTTTGGATGCTTGTAATATGCCTAGTTACTGTTTTGGACAGCTTGTCTTTTAAACTTGTTTCATGTGGAGGTGTTGAACCGTTGTTCCGTTTTGAGTGTGCTCTACATGAAACTTGCTTAGTTTTGCATGTAGTTTCTTGTTACCTTGTTGCATCCATGTTTTGAGTGTGTTTGCTTGATGTTTGAATAAATTTTGCATCAATGCCATGTTTAACTTGTTTTGGTCATATTTTCTAGGCCGTAGCTCCGTATCTAATGAACTTTATATGTAACTTGACTAGAATTTTGTGTAGATCATTTTGGTGCATCTTAACTTGCTGTTTAACAACTTGAGCTTAAGGTTTATTCAGATATGGACCAATTTCAAAATTTGCATATGGGGATTTACCGAATTGTTATATGTTGTTTCCGGCCTCATTTAAAATTGCTTTGATGTGTTGTTCTTGCATGCATCATCCCTTGACATGAGTAGCTTCATGTAGCCTTGCCATGCATCATACTTGGTTGAGCATCATGCCTTGTTCATGTGTGGTGTGTTTACCATGTTGTGTGCTTCCTCTCGATAGTTCCCGTTTCGTTGCGATCGTGAGGATTCGTTCGTCTACGCTTGGTTCGTCTTCGTGGCTTCATCTTCTTCATGGACTTGTTCTTCTTCCTAGCGGGATTTCAGGCAAGATGACCGTCACCTTGGATCTCATTACTATCATTGCTATGCTAGTTGCCTCGATGCTATCGCTATGCCGCTTTACCTACCACTTGCTTATCAAGCCTCCCAAATTGCCATGAACCTCTAACCTTTGTCACCCTTCCTAGCAAACCGTTGTTTGGCTATGTTACCGCTTTTGCTCAACTCCTCTTATAGCGTTGCTAGTTGCAGGTGAAGATGAAGATTGCTCCATGTTGGATTATGTTTATGTTGGGATATCACAATATCTCTTATTTTATTAATGCATCTATATACTTGGTAAGGGGTGGAAGGCTCGGCCTTATGCCTGGTGTTTTGTTCCACTCTTGCCGCCCTAGTTTCCGTCATATCGGTATTATGTTCTCGGATTTTGCGTCCCTAACGCGGTTGGGTATTATGGGAATCCCTTGACAGTTCGCCTTGAATAAAACTCCTCCAGTAAGGCCCAACATTGGTTTTACCATTTTCCTAACAACCTATTACCTTTCCCTTGGGAGTAATTAACCCGAGGGTCATCTTTATTTTAGCCCCCCGTGCCAATGCTTCTCTAAGTGTTGGTCCGAACTAGAGCATCGTGCGGGACCGTCCCTTGGCAACTTGGGTTACGTTGGTACCTGTACGCTTCACTCATACGGTGTGCCCTGAGAACGAGATATGTGCAGCTCCTATCGGGATTTGTCGGCACATTCGGGTGGTCTTGCTGGACTTGTTTTACCATTGTCGAAATGTCTAGTAACCGGGATTCCGAGACTGATCGGGTCTTCCTGGGAGAAGGAATATCCTTCGTTGATCGTGAGAGCTTATCATGGGCTAAGTTGGGACACCCTCTGTGGTTTTGAACTTTCAAAGCCGTGCCGCGGTTATGTGGCAGATGGGAATTTGTTAATATCCGGTTGTAGTAAACTTGAAGTAAACTCTTCTAAAATACACCACTCGCGTGCGTAACCGTGATTGTCTCTTTTCGGGGTTGTTCGAGAGGAGAACACGGTTTTTGGGTTATGGTTTACGTAAGTAGGAGTTCAGCATCACTTCTTGATCATTACTAGTTGACGTCCGCTTGTTCAGCTCCTCTTCTCGCTCTTGTTTCGTAAGTTAGCCAACATACATGCTTAGTCGCTGCTGCAACCTCACCACTTTACCCCTTCCTTACCCATTAAGCTTTGCTAGTCTTGATACCCATGGTAATGGGATTGCTGAGTCCTCGTGGCTCACAGATTACTACTCCAACAGTTGCAGGTTCAGGTTATGCGATGATCATGACGCGAGAGCGATGTTTACTTGTTTTGGAGTTCTTCTTCTGCTTCTTTGATCAGGGTGGATAGGTTCCAGTTCGGTAGCCTGGGCTAGCAGGGTGGATCTTTTTTGAGTTTCTGTTTATGTTTCATTCGTAGTCGGATGTTGTTCTCATGTATGTTGTTGTATTCTTGGGCGTTTGTGCCTTATGTATGTATCGCCATCTATTATGTAATGTTGATGTAATGATATCCACCTTGCCAAAGCATGTCAATATGCGGTTCTATCCTTGGTGAGACCTTCGAGTCTCTTTAGGATAGTATCACATATTGGGCGTGACACCCTCATACATCCTTTTCTCTCAGAAGATAAAATACTCATACAAATGCATCTTGATGTTACGTGCAACGCACGGGCATTATGGGGGTTCAGCTAAGAATATAATACATAGACAGGCTCACGGTTCTAGACTTTGGGCCGCAGGCCCACCCTGCATGTTTGGGGGGCCATGTGTTCTACCTCAGCGCTTTTCATATTGCAAATGATCGGTACGGCACTGGTTTTAGATGTTGTCGCAAGGCGAATACACAAAATTGAATAAAGCATGGCAGCTATTGGAATGAAATCGAACGACATTTCCTAACCAGCAATGAGAGTTGCAATTCTATCAACGATATACCATGTGATAAATAATCTTGTCAGACATTTATACACACAGGACACTTGTTTCACCATGCCAGATTATTACATCAAAATCTCTCGTAGGATAGATTAGTTCGGCAGTTGCGTGCTGATACTGAAAAATTTCAAAGTTGATTTGGACCAACTCTCCTTGCCGAGAAAGTTCCATTTTGAGATCATCCCCTACCGCAAGATATGATTTAGATTTGAACCTTGACCATCCTTTAGCATCAATCATCATGCGACCATCCTTTGTACTTACGGTATATTGAGCAGGTTCATTCACACCAAGGCTGCGCATGGTAAGAGAAACTTGGCCGTTGTCACCCGGATTGTTGAACGACTCCCTCGTTGCTCTACGAATTCTCTATTTGCAAACTAGAAGACATACCCAAACAGTTAGATCAACACAATGAATCATGCGAAACAACATGGAAAGAAGAAAGAACGAAACACTTGGGCGGCCAATGATCCAATATCCAAACAGTTACCAAGGCTGCAACATCACCTGCACCAACACTTACCAAGAAGGTGGACACGTCGGTTTTGTAAGGGCTTTGGTATATGAAGTGTGAACTGCAGCCCAGTCTGTTGCCGGTGCAACTGCTTGTTCGGTTGCCACTGCACGGGCTGAAGCAGATGCAAGTGCAAGTCTTGGTGCAGGTGCCGAAGCCGCCGCTGCTGCCAGAGATGGTGCTCCTTGTAGAGCTGGTGCCGGTGTCAGAGTAGATGCCGGTGTCGATGCCCGATCCTCCGGTAGATCAGCTGATCCACGACACGGTCGGTGCCCAATCCTCATTGGATCGTAATCGAGCTGCCGCATTGTGAGTGCTAGAGCAACCGCGGTTCTCGATCCGTTCTTTGAAGGTGGTACCGATGTAGACAACAAGCGATCGTGGTCTGGTCGCTATGATCAGCTTTCTAACTTGACTAGGCTTCGTGACCGTGATCCAGTTTTCTTCTTCATTTCTTTTAAACGCGAGGACTAATTGTGGCATTTTTGTTAAACCAAAATGCAGCTCATCATAGGGATTCAGCTTGTACTCACACAATGATCGATCCAGTTTTTCCAAGAATATAAGTGATGGGCGGTGCCTTCGTTCATCGACCACGACATAAGAAGTGAAACCTGCAAAATAGCCATCATAGAGCAAACCAAACGGTTTATACGTGATGAATGTCACATGGAAAAACCTGCATCGTAAAATTGCAGGAAAAGAAAGAAAACATGACATTAAATCAATAAGATTTAGACATTAAATCAATAAGATTTAGACAGAAAATCAATAAGATTAACTTGATGTGACACGAGTGAATCCTTACCAGGAAATCACTATGTTGAAGTACTAAACAGAAGATTGATCATCCAACTACGGGTCATGAAGGGGCCCCGCCTACTCCCACAAGCAGGATAGTCGAAAGGTCATGACAAATCCTATGGATCAAACATCCATGGGACTGGAAATCCTGGTGGGTGTGATAAACCCTGCAATGCATACAGATATTGGTGTGTAACCATAATTGATAAACCGTCCTCACAAAAAACATGATCTGGATACTTCAAAATATACGGACTGAATTGAGTGGACAGACATTAACATAGACCATTCGCAGGACTGTCCACACACGAAGAGCGGTAATACTAATAAACAATACAGGGTTTACAAACACAAATCAAGTACTGAACAATAGTACTTACTACAGACAAGCAAAGTTGCACTAATTAAACTCTGCAGACTATTTCTTGCCACCGACCAATGGGATGAACCCCGCATAACTGACTAGGCCATGGACTTCGTGAGAGATGTCTACATGCACCATCACCATCTCGTCAACCTTGGAGAACCTAATAGAGTGGTCTTTCCACTCATAAACATGATCATGAAGACATGCCACATCAGATTTGTTGGGAAGCTTTACAAGAACCACACCCTTCGTAATCGAAGGCACAGCCAGGAAATTGTTGTGGTCAAGTACAGCCTCGAGAACACGCCTGACAACAATGCTACAGGAAAACACTAGTTCAGGACACGTGGCGACAAGGACACAACAGCTGGATAGTTTAGTAGTAGAACTCATCCTCAGGTCTTCTAGTTCACATGGCATGACTTTGAGAACTTCATCTCCACCGCGGACCTTGTTCTAATTCAAACAGAAACCATATTTTATTACTACCTCCGTTCGCAAATATAAGATGATTTTCGATATTATACTCCATATATGACTACACGTACGCACAGAAATGAGTGAACAAATACACTAGAACATGTCTTCAAAGGCATGAGAGCAGAGGGATTACTTGCAATATCCATAACACAAGTTACTGAGGCAAATAAACCCTCTTCAAAGGTAGCATTGATGTTCATAAAGTACTCCCTCCCTCCCAAAATTCTTGTCTTAGATTTGTCTAGGTACGGATGTATCAAGTCACATTTTAGTATTAGATACATCTGTATCTAGACAAATCTAAGACAAGAAATTTGGGACAGAGGGAGTAGTTGAAAGTAATCTATAAGAAATCAGTGTCAACCTCTCGCATGTTTTGGTCAAAAGAGGAATTTAGAACCGTCATTTGGCACACAAAAATCACATGCAAGACCACCCAGAAAGTTGTACTACTAGTACTAGTAGTGCGTGTTAGATGAAAAAACACGATCAAGATCGAGAAAAAGATCGTCAAGAAGAGATATTACTTGGACTTGCTTAATGAGGGATCCCGGAGAGGGGGGCTTGGACAGGGCGATGGCTTTGAGCTTGTCTGCAGTAGTTTCAGCGGGGTGCTTGTGCTTCTTCGTACCATGAGCCTCGATAGTTTTGGCCAGAGCCATAGACATCACTTCGGCCAGTGCTCCAGCGTCCATTAAGAAACTGTCAAATAGAAATAAAAGAAAAGAAACCATAATCACAAACCCAAAAGAAGAAAAGAGAGGGAGTTATAGGATCAGTCTCGGGGTTGCAAGACCGGGCCTTGGCCAGAATCAACACCATGTATGCGCTCACCTTTCCTTCTTTGGGAGAGAAGAACAATGGCAGAAGCAGGTCGGGGTTTTTCTTGAAGAAATGAGGAACAAGATGAGGGAGAAGCGAGGGTTAGGTAGAGAGGAAGCTGAGAGAGAAGAGTGAAATGATGGTTGCTTCGTCCGTCCAACTTACTGCTGGAAAGGAGGGGGTTTTGTGATTTGACGGCTCATTGGGCATTACTGTGGCGCTTTGATCGGGGCAGTCTACCGTCACTCTACTACGGAGTAATTTAGTGCACTGGTGGACCCCGATGCTGGCTCTCCTCACGTCGGTGAAAGTGAGTAATTTAGTGCATGGCTGGAGGAGGATCCGCACGGTAGAGCGTGTCCACTGTTTTTCCGAAGAAAAAAAATGATTACAGCAAGCGTTTCCACTCTTACGACGGAGGAGTGTGAAACATGGCAGCCACTTGAACATACACAGTGCTCCTACTACTAGGCATGTGCAGTGGTTCATACATCAGTACTACATAATATTGTTGCTAGTGTATTAAGATATGACGACAACAAATGATGTTGCGCATGTCAACTATATGAACAGTAATGTAGTAACATAGTACCGCTTTCTCGACTGTCCGGTTGAGAATGAACGGTGAGATCAATGTTAACAGAACTAGGTCTAGAACACACGGAGAGTACGGTGCTATAGTACTCCATGAAACATGAACCATATGAAGCACGAATAGTGTTAGGCAGGGTGTATGAAGGGTGCACGGGATGGGAGCAAAAGTTCCCTTCTTTACCCAATTTTGGGTGTTTGGCAGAGTGCATGAAGGGTGCATGAGTCCACACTAGTAGGTTAACACAAATACACGAAGAGGAAACAACTGCAACCAAGGCGGAGAGGAAAACGAGAAAACTTAATGTCTTTTTGCTAATTAATAGCATTGCATGCAATAAACTAACCACTGCATGTCATGTTTATTAGTCTCAAGTCACTGAAAGCATGCACGGCCCACGTGTCTTATTGGTTGATATGTCACAAAACAAGAAATGTGGAGGGAGTTAATGTACCATGCCTAAGTGTTTTGGGATTATTTGGTTTTCATAAGGTGACTTACACACCTAGACAGAGGAGTATATTGAGATGAGAATGCAACCAAACACACCCACACGCTTTGTGCTACAGTGACTGATCTGCACCGTCTGAGTTGATCCAACGGTCATGTTGTGCCGAGAAATGGACATGCCCATGCAGAGGGCGCCTAAACACCACCGAAGTCCCTCTGCTTCTCGAGGCGCACGACGTTGGTGATGCAGGGGGCGAAACGGCTGAAAGGCCATGCAATCTACGGGAATGCGGTGGGAGCCAGCCGAGGAGCGGGGAATCTTTTGGTTTTCACCATGGTAAAACACCAGTCGACGACTTCTCACATCAGGGAGCAGTGGGTTTTACAGGCAGAGTCGTCGTGACTAATTGCTGTCGCGCCTGCTCCCGTCATTCAAAAAATGAAAAATCCTGCCGGGCCTGCTCCCGTCAATCAAAAAATTAAAAAACCTGCCGCACTCAAACACCAGAGCAACGCCGCGGTGGATATATACATTTACCTTCCGCAAGTAGATAAAAAAAGAGGTGAAAAAACAAATGTGGCGGCGGCCTAGCTAATCAGTCGAACTAGCCCAACTAGCTAGCCATCGTGCTTCACTGATGTACTCGGCGGGAAAAGTGGTCTTTCATGATTTGACGACTCATTTACTTGCTTCAGCGAAAACGCGCGGTAGGGCGTCCCACATCAGGAAGAATATATGCGTGCACCACCCGGGAGGACCCTGAAACCGCGCGGTAGGGTGTGCCATGTCTCGGCATGGAGGAAAAATGTGCGTGTAAAAATTTACTATATCAGACGTAGTACCTATGGTTTGACCTCGAGATCCAGCCAGTCGGTCGAAAACACCCCACTAGCCACATAGCTTCATCATGCAAACATGGCACGGAGGATAGGTGTGGTTAGCTCCGTCTCGACCAGCCACAACGTCTCTTGTTCTAGGCGATTCTTCTATTTTCCAAGCTTTTTTTAGTTGTAATAACACCACGGCAAGCTAGCGCCGCTCTTCATGTGTGCCCATGCAAAGGTTAGACGATGGAGAGAAGAGAGAGATCGCATACCTGGGACCCACCAGTAAGTGAGTCAACGGTCATGGACGTGTTGACGAGGAACTCCCTCTACGCTACTCAGCGTAATACTGTATAAAATCAAGTTATGGGAGAAAGCCAACAACCGTTGTTGTTTCAGGCTATCGACTTACGCTTTATAGTCCAGGTTGCCAGTTCGAATCTCGTCTTTTAGATTTGTTAGTTTTAGGTCCAAATTTGATTAATGACAAGTGGGACCCCCGTGTGTTGTTCCGATATTTCAGTGTAGGATGATTGTTTTGAACAAACACTTTGCGTGGTTAGAGAAGTAACGGCACAAGTTACACGTATTTTGCAAGTTTACGAACAAAAAGGACAGCGGCATAGAATATCACATCCACTCCACAGCTTAGATGCTATGGTGATACAAGTTTTTACACTGTTGGAAGTGAGATCCAATGCCTTGGGAGTAGTCTTTGTAATATGTGCAATTTCCAAACTCTCCAAAGGTTTTTTTGCAAATAAAACATTCAGGCCTCGTGTGTGCCGTTGCATCTTGGATCCAACGGCTGCCCGTTGCTCATATTAGGTGCTCCCGGTACCTTAATTACCCGCTACGGTGATATGAGCATCTAGGTCGTATGATCAGTGATCTAATGGCACATGCGTAGTACTTGTACTTTCTGCGCAATTCCCAAACTCTCTCAGTCGTATATTGCAAAAACATCCAAACCTCCTACCGTGGGCCGTTAGATCTCCGTGAACTCGTATCACCATAGAATCTATGGTGCGGGAGAACCTCATATTCTCCCATGCAAGAAAACATATGGTTCTCTCCCAGCTTGGATGCTACGGTGATACGAGCTTCAAGGTCGTTTGATCTGAGATCCAATGTTATCTGAGCAGTCTTTGTGCTTGTAAGCAGTGGCCGAACTCTTTGGGGGATTTTCAACAAAAAAACCATTCGAACCACCGAGGAGGTGTTGGGTCACAAATCCAACGGCTCCGAAGAGCTTGTATCACTAAAGCATCTAAGGTGTGGTAGCACATGACATTCTTACATACAGGAGAATATGATGTCCTCCTTCATCTTAGATGCTACGGTGATACGAGCTTCGAGGTCGTTGGATATGGGATCCAAGGGCATCTGGGTAGTTTTTGTACAATTTGTGTGCAATTCTCAAACTCATCAAGGTTTCCTGTAAAAATATTAAGACATCATGTGAGCTGCTATATCTCAGATCTACAAGATCCAAGCAACTCGTATCGGCATATCTAAGGTATGGGGGAACATGATATTCTCCCGGGGAGGAGGGGTGGGGGGTGCACAACCAATCGGTGGTTGGGAGGGTGGGGACAAATATAATCTAAACAAATCTAAACAGAGCTTCACAATTTTATCTAAGGTCAAGGGGGTGACCCCCGACAATCATAGCTCCGCCTAATTAAACACAACATTTGCATGTACTATAGTACTAGACTTAATATTAATGTTTCAGTTTCATGTTCGTTTTAAATATTGAATTTAGGACCATGCATGTCTTACATTTTACTCCCTTCGTTCCTGAATATTAGTATTTTTAGATATTTCAAGTGGACTAGCACATACGGATGTATATAGACATATTTTAGAGTGTAGATTCACTCATTTTGTTCCGTATGTAGTCGCTTGTTGAAATCTCTAAAATACTAATATTTAGGAACAGAAGGAGTATTTTTGAGTTCGTGTCATACATGCATGGTTTGGAAAAATAGATGCACTATACTTATTGGATTGTTGTTGTGTTCGTGTATGGGTGTCTCTTGTGTGTGTGTGTATGTGTGTGTGTGTGTGGTCATATGCTTGATATATACAAAGTTTTCTCACCTCCATATTGTTCATCTTTTAAATTTGAATTTGCATTGAAAAACTTACAAGGGATACCATGAAATGTGAAATAAACGTTGAGATCACTATATCACAAACTCACTCCAATTCAACAACTCTTCATAAATAAATTACCACATTGAGATTAGTATTTGCAATGAAAATACGGGCATTGTAATACACATATATTCGTTCGGCAATTTAAAAGGTTCCTTTCGTATTCTCGAATGGTAGGACCCAACGGCGTACCAGCCAGACCTTGGCTCGTGTTGATCCTTAAGAAAACCGGGCTCGTGTCCTTCTGGTGGCGTGCGTGGTACGCACATTAGGCAACCCCAACCACTCGAGCCTCCGTGTTTCGAGTCGAAATATCTGGTAGCCAGAATTCCAGCCCTAGGAAATTCCCCTCATTTCCCCGGTCCATAATGACTACCGATGAACAACGGAGGGATGCTTTAGTAACTAGACAACGTTACCTACCGTGCTGAGCACGGTTCAATTCCCTCGGTCGCCACTCGCCAAGGTCACCCGTCAACTACATTGCCTACTACTACTACTACTACACCAGGATGATCACATAATTGATCCCATTTGTTCATGTCTAGTACTTGAGTTAATATATCAGGCAATGCACTGGTACGGAGGGATTATCCTTTTGCTCTGCATATATAACTTGTCTGAAGTCTAACTAAGCAAAATGTTTGGCCAAATCCTTTCTTAAGAAATACAACGGGACAGATGTATGGCTTGAAAATTTATTGCATGATGCAGGTTATGATATTGTTTCGAATCCTGGATCTTAAATTTCAGAAAATCCAAAAGTGACCATAAATTCTTGAAACTGAGTATGGTCACGTGATATGGCACAAATATTACTTTGTAAGTTTTTTCTTCAATTTGAGACAAGCTGCTTATGACAAGTTGCACAAATGAAGAGCCAAGGTATTTTGGAACAAAGACCTGTCACGTTAAGGCGAACGCTTTCACTGTTGAAACTGTGGGAGTTTACGTGCCGCCACGAGTCCCGCTTCTCATCAGCAGGTGCTGTCCGAGCAAGCGTGTGAGTCGACGGGAAGCGTGCGAGCAGATCGCTGAGCCGGCTGACAGGGAGGCATGCAAGCAGACCACTGTGTAGGCTCACCGGGAGGCGAGCCCTTTGACCAGGCTCCGCCGCCCACCTTCGTCCCAACTACTCCCACTTTTAATTTCGCCGGCGCCGCAGTTTTAAATCAACCTGCACTACCTGGTATCGCTACAATCTTCTCTCTTCCTCTCCGATTCTCCTATCGTCTACCTCCAACCAGCCTGACCTAAATGTATGCCATGCCGCATCATGATGGTCTGCCCTTAGTCTTCCAGTTTCCTGAGGAAGACACCTAGCCGGAGTCTCAAGAATATAAGGCGCTTTGGGACGAGCTTGAGGCGGCCTTGCGGAAGACACCGTGCTCGCCCCGTTCTGTTCGGCCCCGTCGCCCGATCGTGCCAGCGCCCATCCTCGTGGCATTGATGGGCTGGGAGCCGCACATTGTCGCCGAGCTTGATTCCACGGGTTCCATGAGGTCCCCGCCGACTTTCACGCGCCGTGCACCTGCGGCGCATGCGCGCTGCGCGTTCTGACGCAAGACACCGTGCGGTGCCTGCACTGCCAGCAGATCGCTTGCCCATGCATCGACGCGCGCGCTGCGCGCCGTGCGGTGCCGTGCACATGAATGTCTCCGCCGCGCCGTTGACGGCGCTTTGTCCCCTGCTGGTGCGGTGCCCCCCTCGGCGGCATGGATGGCGCCGTCGACCGCTTCCTTGTACCTGCGCCGGTCGCCTCCTCCCGCCAGCTGACTCGCTCAAGTCCGAACATTTTGGCCTTCCTTGAAGCTAGGCCAGCGTCCAAGAGTACGCCAACAACGGCGCAAAGCGCGCCATTGCGCTTCGGTCGGTGGCCCGACGACCCATAGAGCACGGCGGAGAGCCGCTTCCACCGCAAGACGCCCCGCCGCCGCGCGTAATCTAAATTTGCCATGAAAAACATTGGATTGCCATGCTTAAAATCCGAGCGTTTATCATTCCGTTTATTTTAGATCGATCGTCGTATAATTTAAAGTCGGAGTCAGACTGAACGAAATCTATGGTTTGATCCATTGAATGTTCTGCTAGAGCTGTATCAAATTAAATATAAAACTTCATCAAGCCACATGTATTCCTTGTCATCCAATGACCTAGACTACTTCAATGTCGAGCGCTCAACACGTTTAGCGTGCAGTTAATTTCATGCCAAAAATAGTGCTAATCATAGAATAACACGCAAATAATATCCTACTTAATATCCGCATGCACTTAATATACTTCCAAATTAACGTGCATTGCACGTACACACTGACTAGTGCTTCTAGCACGTGAAACTGGTGCCGTAACTTGTGAACGCGTCCAGATATGGTCAACGGCAACATCGCCTGCGAGTTCTTCGTGTTTGCCCGTGCGTCTAAACGCAGAAGGGGAGGAGAGAGAGAGCACACATGGAACCCACCAGTAAGTGAAGGCGAATAGTACTAAAATAATATTACATGTTATCAATTAAATACGTTGTGGTAATATAAAAACATTATGTGAACAAAGGGAGGTACAACAAGCATTGTTATCTACGTATGTTGCCTATTGACGTGCGGCTTGAAGGCCCTGGTCGCATGTTCGATCCTCGTCCTTTATTTTTTACTTTGTATATGGGTCCAAATTTGTTTCGTGACATGTGGGCCCCTCGGTGTGTAGTTTGTAGCACTTTAATTTGTGGGTTGAAATTTATTCCATTCCAAGTGGACTATCGGTGTGTAGTTTTGTAGCTTATTTATAATAATTAAAGAGAACAACTGAGTTTTTTGCAATAATACCATGGTGCGACGTTGAAGGCGAGAAAGGACGTGCGAGAGAGCGATGACCGAGCTAGAGGGAAATAAACTAGGGGAGTTGTGGGGTTGCAATGGTGTTTCGAGTAGTTGTGGGCCGAATGCTACGAAAATATAATCTAAACCGAGCGGAATAAATGCCTACACAAATTAATCCAAGGTTTGAGTGCCCCTCGCAATGTAAATAGCTCCGGCTTTGCGAGGGATGGAGAGGTAGCTTCAATGTGTGGAAGATACGGCGTGAGAAAGCGAGGTCAATCGAGAGACATATAGATAGGGAGACAAAGTGAGTGTGGTCCGACATTCATTGAAAAAATATATATTCTCTGGAGAGATATTGTCCGATTGAGCTTTTGGCAAGGGCGAGGGTTGTAAGATAGAGCTTGAGAGATGATCCAGTTACAGATGTGTAGGTATGTTTTTTGCGTGGGAGGAAGCAAGGTCAATCGATCACATAGGGTCGTCGTGCGATCGAAAGAGTGAGACGGGTTGGAGAGAGTGACCTAGATAAACAATGTGCGTGAGAGAGTATACAATGTGAATTAGTCGAACTGGGCTCAAACATGGTGATATATTGTTTTTGTCCGAGAAAGAGTGAGGTCAATCGAGACATACAAAGAGAGAGAGAGAGAGAGAGAGAGAGAGAGAGAGAGAGAGAGAGAGAGAGAGAGAGAGAGAGAGCGCGTGGCCCGCCACGAGGTCAAAAGAGTGGGGGCGGCTTCGATGGACTGACCTAGATAGACAATCTGCGTGAGAGAGTATAGAGTGTGTCGATCGAGGCCCGAACAGGGAGCTATATCATTTGTGTGTGAAAGAAAATGAGGTCAAATGAGACTTAGATAAAGAGAGCGAGATTGAGCGAGTGTGGCCCGCCGTGCGGAAGAAAGAGTGAGACAGTCTCGAGGGAGTGACCTAGATAAACAACGTGTGTGCGTGCCCACGATAGGTTGGGGGGCTAGATAGGCAATGCATGTATTTAGCGCAAGAGGGTGAGAGGGAGAGGGAGAGAGAGAGAGAGCTCGGCATGGGGTGCAATGGCGGGTGTGTGAGGTAAATACATTTCATAACAGAGTGGAAAAAGGGGTTTGTGTAGCTGAGAGAGTTGGAGATCGAAACATGGAGAGAAAGAATGGATGTGTGTTGGAAACCGATAGCTTCCTAAGGTGGTTAGGAGAGGAAGATTGACCGATACAGGAATTATGTAGCGTGTGTGCGGGGGGGAGGGGGGGCTAAAAACAACATTTGTATGTAGATAGTACGAGACTTAATATCGATGTTTCAATTCGGTGTACATTGTAAGATTGGAACTGAGGACCATGCATATGGGTAATTATTTCGAATTCATGCCATACTAGGTTTCGAAAAGTTGACATTGACTCGATTTCTTGTGCTATTTTGTAGGTCATATGTATGAATCCATCCAAAAGTTTTCTCACTACCATGGTGTTCGTCATATACATATGAATTTGTATTAAAAAAGTAGCATGGATACGGTGAAATGCGAAATCCACGTTAGAATTGGAGATCGCTATGTGACACACACTCTAATTCAAATAACTAATTATGTGACACACACTCTAATCCACGTTAGCCTGGATACCGTTTCGATTTTTTTTTCAAATAACTCCTCATTAATTAATTTATTGTATCTCGTTTTGAATGACTATTATTGCAAGGAAAACATGGGCATGGTAATACATACTAATTCATTTGCAAATGGAAGAAGATTCGTTTGCATTCTCAAATGTAGGCGCACCAGGCAGACCAGGGTCATGTCGAGGTGGTCGCGTGTGTCGGACGGACGCTTAGCACCCAGCCACCCAGCCACCAACCCCCTCCTCCTCCTCCTCCCCCCCAAAAGGACGACGACAAAATAAGTTCGCGCTTCCATGTTTCAGATTGAAATATCCGGCGGCCCCAATTCCACCCCTGCAAAATCTCCCTTCTCCACCCTCCCCTTCCATGCCCAGATTGCTCAAATCCCTAATTTGCCACCAACCCAAGCAAAGTTCGAATCGCCCCTTGTCTTGTCTCTTTCCCCACCTCTGTGCCGGACGACGACGATGAAGACGACGGTCGCGCTTCACCACCGCACCGGAGCTACCTCATATACGCCCTCGTCCACCGCACCGGGTGGTCCACCAACAACGTCGGCCACCACAACCGACATGCCTCACAAACATAGACTTCCACCGCATAAGGTGCGCTTCGCCGACGCCGTCTCCCAGCTCACCAGGGCTACTTCACCGAGCACATCATCGCGCCTCCGCCACCCGAGGCCGCTGGGGCTTCACCAACGGTCTCGTCCACCGCATCGTAGCGCTCCGCTACCACTCAAGATTCACATCCGTGCGCGGCTAGCCAACGCCAGCGCATCACCCTCAACGGCTCTAAAGTGACCCGCACTCTAGCTAGGCGAGCATGACCAAGCGCAGGCCCGAACTAGGTATGTTTGGATATCCTTTCACTGCTCTCTTAGCTTACATGCCTATCCAACCCTAACTTTAACTCTTATTTCTTCTGGAGATATCATCTGAAACAAGCAAATCCATTTTTTAGCGAAACATGATGGTGCTACGAGATTTGGTACACATCCTGCACACCCGTATAACCTTGTAAGTATTTGTCCTCTGGTACAACAGCTAGGTCGATTCCTCTTATTTGATCAACCATTCGCCATGTCAAAAATGCAGAGGGGTATGCAAGGAGCATAAGGCCTGCACATCCAAGCAAGTGGTAACATGGACTTGTACATGGAACATCCCAAGCGCAAGCAGAGCTGCAGTGAGCCTGTACAACGAGCTAGCGTAAGTCCCTGCATTTCATTTAATTCGTACTGGCATTCGTGTGGCGGATCCACAAATTCAAGTTACCAGGGGCGAACATTTAACTTCAAAAAATACGAAGGCACTTGCACTCCGGAAATTAACATAACTTGAGAAATGTGAAGCTACATGCACTTTGAAAACCAGCTAATGATCCAAAGTAGTTCAAATTATTAACACTAAACGATGCAAGCACCAAAAACACAAAATGCAACATGGTGTACAAGGACTACATCTGTACCTGCTTGAATTATTCGTTGTCTGGCTGAAAATATCAAAGTGTAATTGCACCTATAACCAGTGCGCAAACTGCATATCAATATATCTATCCTGCACAAGTATGCCAATAGTTTCAAGCAACAGATTAGTAAAGTATTTATGCTACGTTGTCATGATACGGGGACTTTCTGGTAGATGGCCTCGACGTTTCCTCAAGCCATGAAAATGCACTATCACTTGCTTGTCATCGATGCCTGTAAATCTCTATGTCTCTCTCAACATAGCAGATCATCATTAGACACTAAATCCTTCAATGGTAGATGGCCTCATTAGACACTATATGTTCATCACCAGGAGCATGTAAAATGTTTGCATCAAATCCTTCATTATCAGTCTGTTAATTAGACACTTCAGGATCAAGAACAACATGAGCTTGGATGTTTGCACCGGAAACTTGATTAGATTCATCAGATTCAGTCAGTTTATATTGAGTGGGGGAGTTATAAAATAAGTAGAAATTGGTTTCATTTTCTCATAGATTCCCTACATACAAGCAGTTTTACAACACCGTCAGGTTTAACTATTGGCTAGAAATTGTGACGCCCCAAAAATTTAACCATGTTTTGTTTATTAAAATTTTACTAGGAAACTTAAAATTTTATTTTCTGGATTCCCTCTTGATTTCAGAACCATTCTTTTATGATGTCATGTGATGTGATGTTTTTAAAACACTTTTATGCAAAAATATATTTCATTCTTTGGATATTTTGAGTTCTACACCAAGTTTTCAAATATGGTCAAATCTCACTTTTGCACTACAACCTATTTAAATATTTCTTTAAAACTTCTACCAATGTTATGGGATGTTAATAGGAGTGTATTATTCAACTTTTTGCAAAAACCCAGTGATGTCCTTTGAAAAAATTGAGTGTATCAACCTCTTTTTCATTCTGGTCCAACTTGATGATTTGTACTACAACTATATTTTATCTTGCTCCTTTTGCTGTGATTCCTTTTCCTACTTATAACCCATCCTACAATACCCTTAAGTCCGGAGGTTGGACTCATTGGAGCAATTCTAGTACTTGCAATCATGCCTGTTCTTTTCTGTCTAAAATCGAAGATTTGCAAAACTTGCACTAGCAAGTTTCTTCTTTTGCCCAAATGACCTTACCACTCTCTTTTGCACCCAAAGAGGCACTAACCTGGAGAATTGGGCCACCCCAAGAATTGCCTAGGTGCATGTGGCATTCTGTCAAGCACCTTGTGGGCATGATCAGTTTTGACATAGTTTCTGGTTTGTGCAATGAACCTGCTTCCTTTGCCTAACCACCTTGCCCAATAAACTCCTAGCTACTCCTAACCTAGGTCTGCTAATTGCCAGCCTAACCCAAGCTCTATGGCATGCACGGGCATTTCGCCGAGCACCTGGTGGGCGTGCTCTGGGCGTGCCCAGAGTGCGCGTTTTGCACGTGCCACGCCCGAGCCGCCGCGCCCCTGGCCTGTTCCCCGAGCTTATCCAAACCCTCTGCCACTCGCAGCGTAGGGCCAAGCCTCGACCCGTACCCCCCTCACGAGCACCACTGCCGCCCGACAGCCGCTGCACTGGTCGGCGCCGCCCGAGCCACTCCCGCTCGCCAGCTCACCCCTGGAGCAGAGTCCGCCCGTCCGCTAGCTCCTGCCGCCATCCCCAGCCCCGACACGGTGCCCTGCAAGCTACAGAACGGCGGTCACCGGCATCATTATCCACCGCCGTGGAACCGACCTTGTCGCGCTATAAAAGGAGGCCCCCAAGCTCATCCGAGCACTCAGGCGACCTCAGGCCACCCCCATGGCACCCCCACAACCAGCAATCATCAGGGGAAGGCCGTCCTCCCCAAATATGGCCGGTTCGGCCGCCGCCACGTCCCAGCCCCGTTCACCGCAACTAGAGCCCCTCCCATCCGTCCAACGCCACCACCAGACTCCACATGATCTTGCGGAGCCGCCCAGACCTTCAGCCTCGACGGAGAACCGCCATAGCGCGGACCCCCAATCGTGCCCGAAGCCACCTCCACCGCGGAGCTCGCCGCCGGCGACACCCTTCACCCCTGCCGACCCAACAACCACCGGGAGGACTGCCCCGGCCTGGCGGAGCCATTCCTGCCCTTGGATCCCGGTGGGGAGCCGCCGTCCCTCCGCGGTGATCGCCGGAACCCCGCCCCCGCTCGGGCAGAGGACGGAGAAGACACGGGCGACTGGTCAAACCTGACCAGTGGACCGAGGGGACCCACTGTCAGTGACCAGCCCCGCTGCCATGTGTTTTAAGTGGTAGAGTATTTGCAAAGTACGTGTTCGACGTGTACACACTCGAAACGCTTTCTTTTCTTTTTCTGTTTTATTTAAAAAACCAGAAATTTGACTAAACATTGACTGGGTATATCTTATTAAATAAAACTCCAAATGAGTTGATTCTTTTTCCTACCTCTCTCAAATTTACTCTAGTTTATTTTAATTTGAAAAAATTTCAGACAATTTTTTTTGCAATGTTTTGAATCTATGTGTTAATTTGAATAATTTCAAAAATAGGTTTTTGAAGGAGAAGGCAATTTTCAAATATGCACCCCCACTTGCATACCTTTGAAGGCAAGCATTCTGAACCCTGGCATAATATTTTGCATGCATTGTTTGACACGATTATGACACCACCTCAATACGTAGAACTCGTTATTTTATGTGGTGATATGATCATTTGCATGAATGCATATTGGAGATTTCTTGCTGTTGGAAATGGTCAAGCTTGTGACAGTAATCATCCTCCTATGCTTTTCGTGCCTGCCGGAAGGAAGCCGGGAAAGTCTCTGTCTTGGGTAGACCTGAGCTTGCCCCTAGTTCCTCGTCGAGACGAGTGTGTCCAGTGTGGCATGAGGGGGTATGATAAGTGGTGATTTTGTCTGTTGAATGAAATATATTCGTTATGCTAATCATGCGGGGAATACTTAAACCTCCTGAGTCGACCATAGATCGAGTCTCATTCTAGTAACCCCCATACTTGTTTCGTACTACCACTTGTCCCTACAACAAGTAGGGTACGGTTCAGTAAGTCGTCAACCCCTTTCTAGCACACACCGTACAGAGAGACCATGGTGGAAGACACCGGTTGTAGCCGGTAGGCAGGCCACCTGGTCCAGGGGCATGGGTGTTTCCGGTTGGGACCGAGAGGGGAGGCCACCCCTTAGAGCGCGCGATATAAATTTGATCCCATGCTACGCGAGGTTGTAGCCTCCCCACTTAGAGTGTGCTTAACAGGTGTCGTGGGTGATTCCAGACACTGGTAAGTTAAGCAAGTGTGTGCGAGTTAGGCGTGTTTTCAATTAAAAGACCGTAAATGGAATTAGTCCCGATGGACTAAAGGAATCCGTTACTCGTGGGTAAAGAGTACACCCTCTGCAGAGGTTAAATCTGTTCGAATAGCCGTGTCCATGGTTAAGGATTACAGTCTGGGATAGGTCAAGTGTCGGTCTTAGTGTCGGTCTTCGGAGGAAAAACTACTAAGTCAGAACGTTGACTATGACCGGTGACATATGATGATTATGATTATTATTATTGTGAACTAACTATGTTCATTATTTGATTTATTGAGTATCCTTGGGACGGTTCTACATCCTGGATATTCACTGTGATTATTCTGTTATAAGCCCTTTATGTGGTGTCGGTCAGACGCCCAATTGTGGCATGCTTGTTATATATTTACTATATAAGCGCTTTATGTGGTGTCGCTCAGACGCCCGACAGTGGCATGCTTGTTATATATTTACTTTATAAGCCCTCAATGTGGTGTCGCTCAGACGCCCGACTGTGGCATGCTTGTTATATATTTACTTTATAAGCCCTTTATGTGGTGTCGATCGGGCCTTGATCGTGGCATGCTTGTTATATATTTACTTTATAAGCCCTTTATGTGGTGTCGCTCAGACGCCCGACTGTGGCATGCTTGTTATATATTTACTTTATAAGCCCTTTATGTGGTGTCGCTCAGACGCCCGACTGTGGCATGCTTGTTATATATTTACCTTATAAGCCCTTTATGTGGTGTCGCTCAGACGCCCGACTGAGGCACGCTCGTTATTTGCTAACCTTTTGAGACGTCGCTACAGACACCCGATCGGTGCATTTTATTACTACTCTGTTATTGCATATTTATGTATATAAATAACCTGCTTGCATGCATCAGAGATTTTATTTTATGATTGACGTTGTGATCATAGAATATTTCAGAGCGTATTTATCATTTGTTATATTATACCCGTGTTCATAATGTTTGCGAGTACATTCAAAGTACTCACTGGCTTGTCCCTGGCTATTGTCTTGGCAAAATTTCTTGCATGGAGAGGAGCGATGCGATGACAGCCCCGGAACTTACGTATCGATGATAGCAGCTGTAACATCCCAAATTTCCTATTTGGAATGTTTTACAATTATAGCTAAGCATCCTATGCATCCTGTTTGAATTTGAATGCCATTTGAAGTTTCAGAGAATTTTGAGTTTTGAATTTGAATTTCAAACTTTGGCAAGTGGGAAACATTTCAAAAACTAAGCCTGATAAATACTTGATCAAAAGTATGAGAGGAGCAAACATGACACTCCAAAAATATCAGAGGAAACAATGCCAAAAGATTTGGATTCAAATCTGAACTTTATTTGAATTTGAAAAAATGGATTTTATAAAGTTTGGATTTTCCTTTGGAAAATGTTCAAATGAAAGGAATATTCCCTGATCATTTTGGTATATATATACCCTATATAAAATATTTATAGATATAGTTTTATTTCTGCTTTGTTTTATTTTAAAAAAATAAAATTCTAAAAAGAAAATCCCCTCGGGCGCCAGCCAGGCCACCCCAGGCCCAGCCAGCGCCGCACCCCTCCCCGCCTGGCCCAGCCAGCGCCGGCCCACCTCCCAGCCACCAAAGGATCCGGGATCCCCAATCGCCCCCGATCGACCCCCGAAGACGCCCGAGGCCCTGGCTATAAAAGTCGAGCCCTCCGCACCCCATTCCCCTAGCCTGCGGAGCCCTCTCCCTCTCTCCCAAGCACGCCGGAGCCCGGCTCGCTCCCGCCGCCAAAGTCGCCGCCGTCGACACCCTACCCCTCCCGACCACCCCGACCCCACCGAACCACTCCCGACCTCCCCCGCACCAAGACGGCGACTCCCGGACCTCCCGACGCTCAAGCCTCGACGCCTCTCTCGCCGCCCTTGCCGTCGCCGGACTCGATGCGTCGCCGGGATCACCCTCCCCCGTCCGATCTCAAACGTGTGGCTAGGATTAGAACCCCCGAAGGGGTATGATTTTATTAAAAGAACCGGCCGGTTCGTCCGGTTTATTAGTTAGGGTTTTAGTCAATTAGCCGGCCCGATTTTAGTTTTAACCCGAGGCCCGTTTAGACTATTTAACGCACAGGGCACAGTTTAGGCCCATTAGGCCTTTTTCTTTTATTTTGATTTTCTGTTTTAACAGAATAGTTTCTGTTTTCAAAAATTCATATCTTTTATTATGTTTAATATTTTTGAGTGATTCTTTTTTTTGTTGGATTGCAAATTTTATGTAGTTTTTGTAGAATATATATTTAGCTATGTTAAAATTAATTAAAATTGCTTTATTTTAGTTTTAGCCAGAATAGTAAATCTGCTATAACTTGAGTTAGAAAAATTATTTTGCATGACTCTTTTTCTCCCAACTTTAATTTGTCATTGCCAAACCCTAGAAATTAACTTGGGTATTTTAGGATTCATAAATAATTAGTTTTAAGCAGAATCCTATTAATCCTAATTAATTAGCTAGATGCTGTTTTCCTAATATTTTAATTAGTAAATGAATTTATTTTTAACTTGTGATTAGTTATTCTAGGTTAGTTTCTGTCACTCCATTAGATGAACTTTTATTTATAATTAATAAAAGTTTTAATTTATTTTCTTAATAGAAATTGGATTAGGCCTAAAATGAGTTTTATAATAGCTTTTAATTAATTCTTTTTGCTCCTAGTTGCTTAGTGAAACCTTTTCTGTTAAGTTAACTTAAAACCATGATTAGGTTATATTAAGGAATTTTTGTTATATAAAAACTATTTTAGCTATTGTTTGGAGTAGGAAAAACTTTGAGTTGTTTTCTTTGAGTTTTCTTTTGGATTTGGTTTTGATTGTTTTGTTGTGTTATGTTACTTTTGTTATGTTGTGTTATGTGATCCTATTGCTTTGTGCTTATTGTGCTATTGTTTGTCTCGGTAGAGTTTCCAGAGTCTAAGCTTGCTACTACGACTTTTTAGCTTACGAGGATCATCAGCAAGGCAAGTTTTGATCATGTTATTTCTATACCTATGTTTTTGTGCATTAGTAGTTGTCACCACCCCACCATGCATGCAGTAGTGAAATCTGGAAGTCATTAAACTTGAGTAGTATCATGTGGTAGGATGAACCAATCCCCTTGTTACCATGACCCCGGGACGTAGTAGTTATTTTGCTATGCTCAGAGACGGATTTGGGATGAGTGAAATTCATAAGCAAGATGTGAGAGTCAATGATGATGACAACCCCATGAACTACAATGATCAAGATGGACTTCGGAAAATCACTACTGGGTGGAGGACGGTTGACGGGCACCCTGGAGCACCCAGTGGTGGCCGGGATGCATGGAGAATTCACCCAGCCACAAAGAGAAGGATGGATGCCCCATGACCGGAAGCTTACCTGTGCAGCCGCAAGCCATTATGGGCTCTGGCTGGGTTGACCCTAGTAGTGACGCTGGCTGGACGGTACTACGAGAAGTAGACGAACGGTAGGATTGGATGGGTACCGCAGAGCGGAAGAACTCTTTGGAAGACCTGTTTATTCGTCCGCCTTCAAACACCATGAAGTGCTAAGACTTTAAAGGAGGGAATGATTCTTGCGGGAAAGTCGCAACCCTCTGCAGAGTTAAAGATCTAATCATTAGCCGTGTCCCGATTACGGACATTTGAGCCTCTCGAACTTGGAAGTATTCGGATATCTCAACACTAAAACTAATGAATCAATTTGAGGGTTTTATGACTTAATAATTGGGAACGAGATATTGGTTGGCGGAACCATCTCAATAACTACCAACAATTGTAGTAATTTGTAAGCAAGTCCTTTGTAGTAGGATAAAATTTGCTTTTCGCAAAATGATGAAACTTAGAGCTCCACACCAAAAATGCATATAGTGTTAGTAACTTTATTATTGTTATTCTTCATGACTTGCCACTTATTCCAAAAGCTGACCTACATGGCTGCAACGTATTATGTTGCGTAGATATATTCGATCAGAGTGAGGCTACGCTCCGCGCTTAGCGATTGCCCTTTGAGTCGGATGGACTCGCTTATCTTCGACGCTCGCAGCATTAGTAGTTTATTTCTCATGAGTTGGCCTTGAGCGAATTTATTCCCTTGTAATAAAGACTCTATATGAGAATCGTTTAATGATATTCAGGTGTGATTGAACTTTGATTACTTTATCGATGTCCGTGAGTACCAAAGATGATCTTGGGATGGAATGCATACGTAGATTTGACCGATTTTGGGTCAGTCGCTCAGAGATGGTATCGAGCACACGCTGACCGTAGGATCGTAACCCCTAGGATCGGAAAGCCATAAGCAGAGACCATTTACTTTGAATCCTTTTCATTCCATAATTCTCCCTGCTCAATTTCGACTCTTCTCCCATTTGCAACATTCTAGATGGCACGAGTTCACCCCAGTTTGCTACGGAGTTACGCCGGCCCGATGAGACGATGCCCTTCGAAGAAAGCTGGTCCAGATGGTGAAGCAGCTGAAGATAGCTCTACCTCGATCACCGGAAACCCACTAATGCACTTCCGACGGACACCCGCTACAGGATTGAGGTGCATATCCTAGGGAGAACCTTTGGAGGACACACGGAGCCTATCAACTTTGAGTTCACCGAGTTCAACTGGATCATCGGAAGGGACGTGGCGATCTATCGAGCACTTGGACATCTCCGAGAGGAGTACAGGGCCGAGCTCGACCACTCAGACTCGCCATGGTTTCTCGCAGGCAAGGAATGGAGATATCATCCGTACCATTGAGGACGATTCCACTCTCTCATACATCCAGGACTTGGAGTGTCTTCTTAGGAAACGGGAGATTCAGACTCGCCGTAACTCGAAGACACACCGGAAGCTTTTGTTCCGCGAACTGGAACTGGAGGAGAAGGCACGCGCAGACTTCCTTGGCCATGAGGAAGAAATCACGGACTTCATGGAGATAGTCGACGACCTGAAGATGAAGCTTGCCGAGATAGAGGAAAAGATGGACTTGGGAGATGACCTTTACCCGAGTGGAGATGAAGCACCCCTCGTGAGCAATGATCAGGATTTCGAAGGGAGTACCACTGAAGGAAACCCCAAGAGGAGGCGCCACTGATGAAGACTTTTAGTCGACCACCATGTTATCTTTTACTTTTTCGTCGATCAGTTAGGCCGATGTTTTCCCTTCGATTAGTCATGAGCTTTTGTAATCGAGTTGAACCATGTTTGAATGGAATGAATAAATGATTGGTGTGTTATGATTGTGCATTCATATGGGTAGTGTTATTCCTCATAGACCATTGTTCTATTCTAATCTTCTCATCCACTCCAAAACACCAGATGCCTCCGAGACGTGACACTGGTTTCCCGCCGGAGCTCACCCACTGCTCCAAAGCAGCGTAATGCAATGATGCAGCTACTTATTCAGAATCGTAACAACACCGCCAACAATCCACCGCCACCGCCACCACCCATCGTGGACAACTTGACTCGATTTACGAGGTTGAATCCGCCAGTGTTCTCTAGTAGCACCGAGCCGATTGTGGCTAATGATTGGCTCCGCAAAGTCGGAGAGAGCTAGTCACCGTTGGATGCACCGATGTTGAGAAGGTGCGCTTTGTCACGCATCAACTGGATGGACCTGCAGCTTCTTGGTGGGAGAATTACACCGCCACTTTTCCCATTGGTGCCATCACTTGGGATCAATTCCAGAGGCCTTCGACTGCTCATGTCTCACTGGAGCCATGAGTGCAAGAAGCGTGAGTTCCGCAACTTGCGCTAGGGAACCGTCTTGTGGCACAAGACGTGGATGAATTCAGCAAGCTCGCCGCTATGCCCCTGATGATGTGGCCACAGATGCCGCCAAGCAGGAGAAGTTCCTTGAGGGACTCAATGATGAATTGAGCATGCAGCTTATTGTGGCTACCTTCAACAACTACCAGGAGCTGGTAGATAAGGCCACCATTCTTGAAGGCAAGCAGCAGCAGATAGAAAGCGCAAGCGGAAGTACAGCCGGGGAAGCACAACTCAGAGCTCAACGAAGCCCCGCTATGCACCATACTCGTGGAGGGCACACCCATCATAACCATGGAGGCCATAACCATGGAGGAAATGGGAACAACCGCAGCCAGACAACAAGTCAGGCCATGGAAATGGCAATGGAAATGGTAATGGCAATCAGCACTGTTCTGCCCGGCTCCAAGGATCTGAGCCACATCACCGCTTCAAGTGCCGAAGACAGGCACTATGCCACCGACTGCCCGGAGGCCAAGGAGAGGAATGGAAATGGCAATGGAGGCTCGCGAAGAAGCCAAATCCGCTCCCTCGTGCTCGGTGAACCACATCGACGTGGAGGGCGTCTATGATTAGCCGATAATCGTGGTTGGTAAGTTTTATTGAATTCACGCTCAGTTTTGGTTCTCTTTGATTTCGTGCAACGATTCATTCATATCAAGGGTAGTTGTGGAAAAGTACGGGTTACGACTAGAACCCTTAGAAGCCCCTTCGCGTCGGTTCGCAGAGGAGAAATGATGGCGGTGTAGGCTGTCCCGCAACCCTCAACATCGGGAACCACAAATTTCCGTGGACCTCATAGTGTTGGAAACCCAGACCTTGGATGTAATCCTAGGCATGGATTGGTTGTCAAAGTTTGAAGGAACATTGATGTGTTCAAGAAGTCTATTCTGCTCACCACCGGAGCGTAAGAGGATCAAGTATGTAGCCAGCACAGCCAGATGAAGAATCAGTGCATTCCCTCACGGGAGTTGTTCAGAGGAAGTGCCAGTGGTGCAAGACTTTCCCGATGTGTTCCGGAGGAATTACCAGAATGCCACCGGACAGGACATTGAATTTCTGATTGAGCTATTGCTCGCACAGCCCCAATATCCAAGAGACCTTATCGGATGCCACCGAATGAGTTGAAAGAGATCAAGGATCAAATTAATGAGTTATTGGAGAAAGGATATATTCGTCCAAGCTCATCACCATGGGGAGCCCAGTTCTTTTGGTAGAGAAGAAGGATGGAAGCTTGAGGATGGTTGTGGATTATCGTGCATTGAACGAAGTAACCATCAAGAACAAGTACCCCTCGCCGATGATCAATGACTTGTTTGATCAGCTTGTTGGAGCCAAGGTATTCTCTAAGATCGATCTTCGATCGTGGTATCATCGATTGAAGATTCGTGAAAAGGATATACCCAAAACAGCATTCACTACTGTGTATGGTTTATATGAGTATACCGTCATGTCATTTGGATTGACTAATGCTCCTGCATACTTCATGAATTTGATGAACAAGGTGTTCATGGAATATCTGGACAAGTTTGTCGTGGTGTTCATCGATGATATATTGATATTCTCCAAGAGCGAGGAAGAGCATAAGGAACATTTGCGCCTAGTTACGAGAAACTTCGAGAACATCGCTTGTATGCCAAGTTCAGCAAATGTGAATTTTGGCTGAAGGAAGTTGGATTCCTCGGACATGTTATTTCAGGAAAAGGAATAGCAGTTGATCCCGCCAAGGTTGAATCACCACCGATTGGCGGTCACCCACCTCGACCAAGGAGATCCGTAGTTTTCTCGGACTCGCAGGATATTATCGGAGGTTTATAGAGAACTTTCGAAGATTGCCAAGCCCATGGTGAGCTGTTGAAGAAGGAAGCCAAGTATGTTTGGACCGAGGAATGTGAAGCCAGTTTTCAGGAATTGAAGAAACGGTTGGTCTCCGCCTGATGTTGATTTTGCGGACATACACAAGGAATACCAGGTTTATTAGACGCTTCTCGCCAAGGACTCGGAGGAGTATTGATGCAGGAAGGTAAGGTTGTAGCTTATGCCTCCGCATAGCTACGGCCTCATGAGATGAATTATGCCACGATGATTTGGAGTTAGCGGTATAGTGCATGCACTCAAGACTGGAGACATTTCCTCATCGGAAATCGTTGTGATGTCTACACAGATCACAAGAGTTTGAAGTATATCTTCACGCAGAAGGAATTAAACCTCAGCAGAGGAGATGGCTAGAGTTGATAAAGGACTACGACATGAGATTGCATTACCACCCGGTAAAGCTAATGTTGTAGCAGATGCTTTGAGCCGTAAGAGTTATGTGAATACCCTTACAAGCAGGAGGATTACCCCAGGAGTTAGTCGATGACCTCGAGATCTCCGATCGGAGATAGTTCCAAAGGATTTGTTGCAACTCGAAGTTCAGTCCACCTTGACCGAAAGGATTCGTGAAGCCCGTAAGTCGGACAAGGAAATTGATGAGATTAAGCAAAAGATGGATGAAGGAAAAGCTAAAGGATTCCGTAAGGATGAACATGGAACTATATGGTTTGAGGATCGATTTATGTGCCCAATGATCCCGAGCTCAGAAGCTAATTCTTCAGAGGCTCATGATTCATCAGACTCGATTCATCCCGCAACACCAAGATGTACTGGATTTGAAGCAAAGTTTCGTGGGATGTATGAAGAAGGACATTGCGAGCACGTAGCGAAGATGCGATGTTTGCCAACGATGTAAAGGCGAACATCGAAGCCAGCAGGTTACTTCAACCTTTGCCGATTCCCGTTGGAAATGGGAGAAACTTGGTATGGATTTCATCACGGGATTACCCAGACCCGCTCAGTTATGATTCTATCTGGGTAGTGGTTGATCGTTTGACTAAGGTAGCTCACTTCATTCCGTGAAGACTACCTATACCAGTGCCAAGTTGGCCAAGATATACATGACCAGGATCGTATGTCTGCATGGAGTTCCGAGGAAAATCGTGTCAGATAGAGGAACGCAGTTTACCTCAAAGTTTTGGAAGCAGTTGCATGAAACTTTGGGTACGAGGCTGGAATTCAAGACAGCTTTTCATCCGCAGCAGATGGATGGATGCACCGAGAGAGTCAATCAGATTCTGGAAGACATGTTGAGAGCTTGTGTGCTAGACTATGGGTCTAGCTGGGATGATAATTTGCCATACGCAGAGTTCTCATACAACAACAGTTATCAATCCAGTTTGAAGATGGCCCCTTTCAAGCTCTATACGGAAGGAGGTGCGAACACCATTCTTTGTGGGATAGTGTTGAGATCGATCACTTTTCGGGTCCGACCTTATCAAGGATTCAAGAGAAAGTCAAGCTGATTCGAGACAGGCTCAAGATAGCACAATGAGACAGAAGAGTTATGCCGACAAGAACGCAAGGAGGTGACTTACGAAGTGGGAGACCGAGCATATCTTCGTGTGTCTCACTTCGTGGAATCAAGAGGTTTGGTGTCAAGGAAAGTTAGCACCCGATTCATTGGCCCTACAAAATCCTCGAACGTCGTGGAGAGGTTGCGTACAAGTTGGAATTGCGGAAGGATTGTCCGGAGTTCATGATGTCTTCCACGTTTCTCAGCTGAAGAGGTGCCATGCCGACATGGCCGATGTTCCGTTGAGAGACACAGTGCCCCTAGAGGCCATACAGCTTGACAGTGATCTGACTTACAAGAAGGTTTGTAACATCCCAAATTTCCTATTTGGAATGTTTTACAATTATAGCTAAGCATCCTATGCATCCTGTTTGAATTTGAATGCCATTTGAAGTTTCAGAGAATTTTGAGTTTTGAATTTGAATTTCAAACTTTGGCAAGTGGGAAACATTTCAAAAACTAAGCCTGATAAATACTTGATCAAAAGTATGAGAGGAGCAAACATGACACTCCAAAAATATCAGAGGAAACAATGCCAAAAGATTTGGATTCAAATCTGAACTTTATTTGAATTTGAAAAAATGGATTTTATAAAGTTTGGATTTTGCCTTTGGAAAATGTTCAAATGAAAGGAATATTCCCTGATCATTTTGGTATATATATATACCCTATATAAAATATTTATAGATATAGTTTTATTTCTGTTTTTGTTTTATTTTAAAAATAAAATTCTAAAAGAAAATCCCTCGGCGCCACCAAGCCACCCCAGCCCAGCCAGCCAAGACCCTCCCCCTTGACCCAGCCAGCGCCCGGCCCACTGCCAGCCAGCCGAGCCGAGCCGCCCAACTCAGCCCGCCGCCCGAATCTCCTAGGCCTCGGCCACCCGCCGCCTCACCCCTCCTCTCTCTCTCGACCGTGGGCCCGCCCATCTTCTTCTTCCCCCTCGCCCACGCAACGCAGCTCATGGAGATCGCGGATCCCGAAGGATCCGGATCCCAATCGCCTCGATCGACCCGAAGACGCCCGAGGCCCTGGCTATAAAAGCCGAGCCCTCCGCACCCCATTCCCCCTAGCCTCATGGAGCCCTCTCCCTCTCTCTCTCCGGCACGCCGGAGTTCAAGCTCGCTCCGCCGCCAAAGTCGCCGTCGACACCCTACCCTCCCGACCACCCCGACCCCACCGAACCACTCCCGACCTCCCCGCACCCAGACGGCGACTCCCGGACCTCCCGACGCTCAAGCCCCGACGACTCTACGCCGCCGCCGCCGCATTGTCGCCGGACTCGTGCGTCGTCGGGATCACCCTCCCGTCCGATCTCAAACGTGTGGCTAGGATTAGAACCTCAAGGGGTATGATTTATTAAAGAACCGCCGGTTCGTCCGGTTTATTAGTTAGGGTTTTAGTCAATTAGCCGCCCGTTTTTAGTTTTAACCCGAGGCCCGTTTAGACTATTTAACATACAGTATACGCTTTAGGCCCATTAGGCCTTTTTCTTTTATTTTGAATTTCTGTTTTAACAGAATAGTTTCTGTTTTCAAAATTCATATCTTTTATTCTGTTTAATATTTTGAGTGATTCTTTTTTGTTGGATTGCAAATTTTATGTAGTTTCTGTAGAATATATATTTAGCTATGTTAAAATTAATTAAAATTGCTTTATTTTAGTTTTAGCCAGAATAGTAAATCTGCTACAACTTGAGTTAGAAAAATTATTTTTGCATGATTCTTTTGTCCCAACTTTATTTTGTCATTGCCAAACCCTAGAAATTAACTTGGGTATTTTAGGATTAATAAATAATTAGTTTTAAGCAGAATCCTATTAATCCTAATTAATTAGCTAGATGTTGTTTTCCTAATATTTTAATTAGTAAATGAATTTATTTTTAACTTGTGATTAGTTATTCTAGGTTAGTTTCTGTCACTCCATTAGATGAACTTTTATTTATAATTAATAAAAGTTTTAATTTATTTTTCTTAATAGAAATTGGATTAGGCCTAAAATGAGTTTTATAATAGCTTTTAATTAATTCTTTTTACTCCTAGTTGCTTAGTGAAACCTTTTCTCGTTAAGTTAACTTAAAACCATGATTAGGTTATATTAAGGAATTTTTGTTATATAAAACTATTTTAGCTATTGTTTGGAGTAGGAAAAACTTTGAGTTGTTTTCTTTGAGTTTTTCTTTTGGATTTGGTTTTGATTGTTTTGTTGTGTTATGTTACTTTTGTTATGTTGTGTTATGTGATCCTATTGCTTTGTGCTTATTGTGCTATTGTTTGTCTCGGTAGAGTTTCCGAGTGCTAAGCTTGCTACTCGACTCTTTAGCTTACGAGGATCATCAGCAAGGCAAGTTTTGATCATGTTATTTCTATACCTATGTTTTTGTGCATTAGTAGTTGTCACCACCCCACCATGCATGCAGTAGTGAAATCTGAAGTCATTAAACTTGAGTAGTATCATGTGGTAGGATGAACCAATCCCTTGTTACCATGACCCCGGACGTAGTAGTTATTTTGCTATGCTCAGAGACGGATTTGGGATGAGTGAAATTCATAAGCAAGATGTGAGAGTCAATGATGATGACAACCCCATGAACTACAATGATCAAGATGGACTTGGAAAATCACTCTTTGGGTGGAGGGCGGTTGACGGGCACCTGGAGCACCAGTGGTGGCGGGATGCATGGAGAAGCGCCATGACATCCTGCGGAAAGCTTCACCCAGCCACAAAGAGAAGGATGGATGCCCCATGACCGGAAGCTTACTGTGCAGCCGCAAGCCATTATGGGCTCTGGCTGGGTTGACCCTAGTAGTGACGCTGGCTGGACGGTACTACGAGAAGTAGACGAACGGTAGGATTGGATGGGTACCGGCAGTAGCGTAAGAACTCTTTGGAAGACCTGTTTATTGGGTCCGTCTTCAAACACCATGAAGTGCGAAGACTTTAAAGGAGGGAATGATTCTTGCGGGAAAGTCGCAACCCTCTGCAGAGTTAAAGATCTAATCGATTAGCCGTGTCCCGATTCACGGACATTTGAGCCTCTGGAACTTGGAAGTATTCGGATATCTCAACACTAAAACTAATGAATTAATTTGAGGGTTTTATGACTTAATAATGGGAACGAGATATTGGTTGGCGGAACCATCTCAATAACTACCAACAATTGTAGTAATTTGTAAGCAAGTCCTTTGTAGTAGGATAAAATTTGCTTTTCGCAAAATGATGAAACTTAGAGCTCCACACCAAAAATGCATATAGTGTTAGTAACTTTATTATTGTTATTCTTCATGACTTGCCGACTTATTCCAAAAGCTGACCTACATGGCTGCAACGTATTATGTTGCGTAGATATATTCCGATCAGAGTGAGGCTACGCCCGCGCTTGGCGATTGCCCTTTGAGTCGGATGGACTCGCTTATCTTCGACGCTTCCGCAGCATTAGTAGTTTATTTCTCATGAGCTGGCCTTGAGCCGAATTTATTCCTTGTAATAAAGACTCTATATGAGCGCTTAATGATATTCAGGTGTGATTGAACTTTGATTACTTTATCGATGTCTTTGTGAGTACCAAAGATGATCTTGGGATGGCATGCATACGTAGATTTGACCGATTTTGGGTCAGGTCGCTACTGACAGCCTCGCCAAGATAGGAGTTATCCTGGTCACTGTTCTCGTGGGAAATGGAGTCCCATAGACGCTCAAGATCCACAAACCGCTTCGCCATCGACCACTAGAAACCTTTTGTTGTACTCATAGGCGAGAATGGTCTTGTACTACATATTATGTATTTTGCTTGGAATTTCAGATCAAGTTGGTGCCTCATCACCAACAATAATCCAGGGCTGGTGAGCACAAGGGCCATTTTCTGGAAATTAATACCCGGAAAAACCGGTCCTGGCAGACTTGGTATCAGAGCCAGGCTGACCATTGGCTAATCCTATCTTAGCCAGGTCGAAAAACCTAGGTTGACCAACCCACCAGACCTTAAACTAAACCCAGCCAAGCTTCTCGTGCAAGATAGCCACACATTGAGCCTGACACCTTGACAGTCGGTGCCCAACCTATCAACCTAGCATGTCGATCACGCGCCAGTGACCGACACATATAATGTCTCATTCGCAAGCGTGCGAAGGAAGACTTCATCCCCTTTTTCTATAAAAAGGGCACGCTAGCCTCAACCCAACACAGCACAGCCTCTACCTCAAACCAAGCCATAATGCCTGGCCCCGTAGTGCACAATGAGACCACAACAACCAACCTTGGAGGTTTTGTGACCATACTCGCAAACCTCACCCGTCGTGCCTATGCGTTAGAAGAGCCCCCAGAATATGTTGTGTACCAAGGACCCATGAGCGGTGAGAGCCGTCAATTCGGGCCATCAGACACATCTACGGTAGGGATGCATCGCGTAACGCCCTCTGAGTTCACCGGAAGGACAACTTCCTTTGAGCCACAAGCCATCCAGCTAGCGGCGCGAGAGGCTATAGTTCAACTCCGCGGTTGTCGCCTGAGTTAATCGTCGCTCGTTCTACTACTACCCCAGACGTGAAGGGTATGGTAGACCACCCCAAGTTGCCAACGGAGATCACGAGACGGATCCTGCGTTGTTGCACCTAGTGCGCTATGTAGGTGCACTAGAGGAACTGTTCGATAAAATCACCATTGATCTGATCGCAGCTCGTGGAGAGCTGGTCCGTCGAGCCCAGGAGAGAGGAGAAGATGAGCCCGACGCCAACAACCCAGTCGTGCTGTTCGGACAACCAATTGAGACCTTGAGGTCAGCCCCAGCCATCAACCAAGGTGCTTTGATGACCCCAGAAGTGCTTCGTCGCCTTTTGGGAGCCCACTCCAACGGGATTGTGGCCAACAATCCCCGCGATGGTCATCATCGCTACCCCGACCCTGCAGTTCCTCAACCACCCCCAGCTAATCCCGACGGTGAAAACCATGGAGAAGCCTCAACGTCCTCAAGGCAAGCCCGCTTAGATATTAACGAGGTAGACTAGAGTCGCTCGAGTAGTACCGAGTCTTAGTACGTCCTCGCCCTGTAATTATGTGATCCTGTATCGCCATAATTAAATGTCGTTGCTTGTACGCCCCTATTTTAAATAGTAGCCATGCATGAGTATGTTGATGTGCAATTGCATTTTTTCGTCGGACATAGCTGGCAAAAATCAACCTAGACGACACGAAGTTTGTGCTATGAGTAGACTTTTTGTTTTCAACTAGTGGGAGTAATATTTTCAAAAACAACTCTTAAAAAATCTCGAGGACGAGATTTTCTCTCAAGGGGGGTAGTGTTGTGACGCCCCAAAAATTTAACCATGTTTTGTTTATTAAAATTTTGCCAGGAAACTAAAAAAATTATTTTCTGGATTCCCTCTTGATTTCAGAACCATTCTTCTCTCTATTATTATGGAGTTTTTACCCCAAGTGAAAACTTTTCAATCATTATTGGACTCATTTACCCTCTCAAATAAAACAATTCTTTTATCAGTAGGATTATTTATATAATTATCTTTCCCTGAGCTTTATTTCTCCAAAGGGGTTTTTCCTAAGTTTAGGGTCATATTTGCACTGCAACCCTTTTATAAAGTCATTCAAAAATTCCACCAAAATTTGGGGATGTCATGTGATTTTTTTAAAACACTTTTATGCAAAAATATATTTCATTCTTTGGATATTTTGAGTTCTACACCAAGTTTTCAAATCTGGTCAAATCTCACTTTTGCACTACAACCTATTTAAATATTTCTTTAAAACTTCTACCAATGTTATGGGATGTTAATAGGAGTGTATTATTCAACTTTTTGCAGAAACCCAGTGATGTCCTTTGAAAAAATTGAGTGTATCAACCTCTTTTTCATTCTGGTCCAACTTGATGATTTGTACTACAACTATATTTTAACTTGCTCCTTTTGCTGTGATTCCTTTTCCTACTTAAAACCCATCCTACAATACCCTTAAGTCCAGGAGGTTGGACTCATTGGAGCAATTCTAGTACTTGCAATCATGCCCTGTTCTTTCTGTCCAAAACTGAAGATTTGAAAAACTTGCACTAGCAAGTTTCTTATTTTGCCCAAATGACCTTACCAGTCTCTTTTGCACCCAATGAGGCACTAACCTGGAGAATTGGGCCACCCCAAGAAATGCCTAGGTGCATGTGGCATTCTATCAATCACCTTTTGGGCATGATCAGTTTTGACATAGTTTCTGGTTTGTGAAATGAACCTGCTTCCTTTGCCTAACCACCTTGTCCAATAAACTCCTAGCTACTCCTAACCTAGGTCTGCTAATTGCCAGCCTCACCCAAGCTCTATGGCATGCACGGGCATTTCGTCGAGCACCTGGTGGGCGTGCTCTGGGCGCGCCCAGAGCGCGCGTTTTGCACGTGCCACGCCCGAGCCGCCGCGCCCCTGGCCTGTTCCCCGAGCTTATCCAAACCCTCTGCGGCTCGCAGCGTAGGGCCAAGACTCTACCCGTACCCCCCTCATGAGCACCACAGCCCTCGCCACATCTCCGGCAAGCCAGAAGCTAGCCACCACTGCCGCTCGACAGCCTCTGCACTGGTCGGCGCCGCCCGAGCCACTCCCGCTCGCCAGCTCGCCCCTGGAGTAGAGTCCGCCCGTCCGCTAGCTCCTGCCGCCATCCCCAGCCCCGACACGGTGCCCTGCGAGCTATAGAACGGCGGTCGCCGGCATCCTTATCCACCGCCGCGGAACCGACCTCATCGCGCTATAAAAGGAGGCCCCCAAGCTCATCCGAGCACACAGGCGACCTCATGCCACCCCCATGGAACCCCCACAGCCAGCAATCATCAGGGCAAGGCCGTCCTCCCCAACTCCGGCCGGTTCGGCCGCCGCCACGTCCCAGCCCCGTTCACCGCAACCAGAGCCCCTCCCGTCCGTCCAACGCCACCACCAGACTCCACATGATCTTGCGGAGCCGCCCAGACCTTCAGCCTCGACGGAGAACCGCCATAGCGCGGACCCCCAATCGTGCCCGAAGCCACCTCCGCCGCGGAGCTCGCCGTCGGCGACTCCCTTCACCCCCGCCGACCCAACAACCACCGGGAGGACCGCCCCGGCCTTGAGGAGCCATTCCTGCCCTTGGATCCCCGTGGGGAGCCGCCGTCCGTCGCCGGCGATCGCCGGAACCCGGCCCCCGCTCGGGCAGAGGAGGGAGAAGACGCGGGCGACTGGTCAAACCTGACCAGTGGGCCCAGGGGACCCACTGTCAGTGACCAGCCCCGCTGCCACATGTTTTAAGTGGTAGCGTGTTTGCAAAGTATGTGTACACACTCGAAACGTTTTCTTTTCTTTTTCTGTTTTATTTTAAAAACCAGAAATTTGACTAAACTTTGACTGGCTATATCTTTTTAAATAAAACTCCAAATGAGTTGATTCTTTTTCCTACCTCTCTCAAATTTATTCTAGTTTATTTTAAGATTTATTTTAAAAAAATTCAGACTACCTTTTTTTCACTTTTTTGAATCTATGTGTTAATTTGAATAATTTCAAAATTAGGTTTTTGAAGGAGAAGGCAATTTTCAAATATGCACCCCGACTTGCATACCTTTGAAGGCAAGCATTCTGAACCCTGGCATAATATTTTGTATGCATTGTTCGACACGATTATGACACCACCTCAATACGTAGAATTCGTTATTTTATGTGGTGATATGATCATTTGCATGAATGCATATTGGAGATTTCCTTGCTGTTGGAAATGGTCAAGCTTGTGACAGTAATCATCCTCGTATGCTTTTTGTGCCTGCCAGAAGGAAGCCGGGAAAGTCTCTCTTGGGTAGACCTGAGCTTGCCCCTAGTTCCTCGTCGAGACGAGTGTGTCCGGTATGGCATGAGGGGGTATGATGAGTGGTGATTCTGTCTGTTGAATGAAATATATTTGTTATGCTAATCTTGCAGGGAATACTTAAACCTCCTGAGTCGACCATAGATCGAGTCTCGTTCCAGTAACCCCCATACTTGTTTCGTACTACCACTTGTCCCTACAGCAAGTAGGGTACGGTTCAGTAAGTCGTCAACCCCTTTCTAGCACACACCGTACAGAGAGGCCATGGTGGAAGACACCGGTTGTAGCCGGTAGGCAGGCCACCTGGTCCGGGGGCATGGGTGTTTCCGGTTGGGACCGAGAGGGGAGGCCACCCCTTAGAGCGCGTGATATAAATTTGATCCCATGCTACGCGAGGTTGTAGCCTCCCCACTTAGAGTTTGCTTAACAGGTGTCGTGGGTGATTCCAAACACCGGTAAGTTAAGCTAGTGTGTGCAAGTTAGGCGTGTTTTCAATTAAAAGACCGTAAATGGAATTAGTCCCGATGGACTAAAGGAATCCGTTACTCGTGGGTAAAGAGTACACCCTCTGCAGAGGTTAAATCTATTCGAATAGCCGTGTCCATGGTTAAGGATTACAATCTGGGATAGGTCAAGTGTCGGTCTTAGTGTCAGTCTTCGGAGGAAAAACTACGAAGTCAGAACGTTGACTATGACCGGTGACATATGATGATTATGATTATTATTATTGTGAACTAACTATGTTCATTATTTGATTTATTGAGTATCCTTGGGACGGTTCTACCTCCTGGATATTCACTGTGATTATTCTATTATAAGCCCTTTATGTGGTGTCGCTCAGACGCCCGACTGTGGCATGCTTGTTATATATTTACTTTATAAGCCCTTTATGTGGTATCAATCAGACGCCCGACTGTGGCATGCTTGTTATATATTTACTTTATAAGCCCTTTATGTGGTGTCGCTCGACGCCTTGATCGTGGCATGCTTGTTATATATTTACTTTATAAGCCCTTTATGTGGTGTCGCTCAGACGCCCGACTATGGCATGCTTGTTATATATTTACTTTATAAGCCCTTTATGTGGTGTCGCTCAGACGTCCGACTATGGCATGCTTGTTATATATTTACTTTATAAGCCCTTTATGTGGTGTCGCTCAGACGCCCGACTGTGGCATGCTTGTTATATATTTACTTTATAAGCCCTTTATGTGGTGTCGCTCAGACGCCTGACTGTGGCATGCTTGTTATATATTTACCTTATAAGCCCTTTATGTGGTGTCGCGCAGACGCCCAACTGAGGCACGCTCGTTATTTGCTAACCTTTCGAGACGTCGCTACAGACACCCGATCGGTGCATTTTATTACTACTCTGTTATTGCATATTTATGTATATAAATAACCTGCTTGCATGCATCAGAGATTTGATTTTATGACTGACGTTGTGATCATAGAATATTTCAGAGCGTATTTATCATTTGTTATATTATACCCGTGTTCATAATGTTTGCGAGTACATTCAAAGTACTCACTGGCTTGTCCCTGGCTATTGTCTTGGCCAGATTTCTTGCATGGAGAGGAGCGATGCGATGACAGCCCCGGAACCTACGTATCGATGATAGCAGCCTCGTGAAGATAGGAGTTATCCTGGTCAGTTGTTCCTGTGGGAAATGGAGTCCCATAGACGCTGAAGATCCACAAACCGCTTCCGCCATCGACCACTAGAAACCTTTTGTTGTACTCATAGGCCAGAATGGTCTTGTTCTACATATTATGTATTTTGCTTGGAATTTCTGTATCAAGTTGGTACCTCGTCAGCTAACAGTAATCCTGAGGCTGGTGAGCACAAGGGCCATTTTCTGGAAATTAATACCCGGAAAAACCGGTCCTGACAGAAATTGAAGAGTTGAATTAGATACAATCAGGGATGTGATGTACCTGCTCGTTTGCGCAAGCTCGATGCCATGCCCGTACTGCCGCCGCTGCCTCCCACGTAGGCTACACCCAGGGTTGGATCTTCATCTTCTTGTCCTTCTGTTCGCTTGAAGCCCGGCGACCGCCCTCCAACGAGGGCGCGAGGAAGTGCTGTGTCGGTCTGTCCAGCGGCGGCTAGGTTAGGAGCGAACGAGATTGGAGGATGGAGCGGATGAATTGGGATTTTTCCTGCTGTCGATCGATATGGGAGGCGCTCGTTTGGGCCGCGAGCCTACTATAGGGCCTGCCTTGCACTTATGTTATTGGCCTATACAAATTGAAACATTTTTCTTCATATTTTACATTGCCTGTTCGTGCGTTGGGACGAACAAAACTAGCCTGGGCCAACCTGGACGACTCAAACTAGGTGCACACTTTCGAGCCACCCGAGGCAGCCGCCCATACTAGCCCCTATGGTGGCGTCACCCCTTTTTGCGTGTATGATAAGGCTAGTGAAAAATATTCCAGTGGCGCTTTTGATTTACCCACAGAATGGTCTTGTTTCTATGAACTGAGTTCGCCAATAATGTGAAGGATGCCGGTCTTTTCATCCTATTGTACATTGCTTAGATCTCGATATGCCAAAAGTAATCGCATGAAATATACAGTAAAAGCCAGTGTGATGTGTGTGGCTACAACTAGTCTGACTACACGTCCTCATATAACATATCAAGGACGCACCATCTTACCAGATTAACCATTCGACTTACCAATGTAGTGTGGGAAGAAAGAAGTATTGGGACTACGTATCCAAGCAATTGATGCCATGGACTCCTTCGTACAACCTTGTAAGCGAAAAATAAGTTGCAGTGTGCCTGTACAAAGAACTAGCGTAAGTTCAGTTACCTGCTTCTCGGAATTTTAGTTATCCACTTATTGAAAAATTGTTCAATTACATTGCTTGGCTTAATTTAGTTTGCTACTGATTACATAATACCACAACCTGTTAATCATGTTATAGACTGCGCCTATCTATGTGTTTGATACTTACTGTTAAGAATTACCTATTTGCCTGAACTTATATAGCTACTTGTTTGTTTAACTGCTTTGCTGCTGCAACAACGGGTTACAATGATGTTAATAACTACTTTTCAACATCGAATTGAAACTCTTTAATTCCTTGTTTGTTTAACCGGTTTGCTGTTATAACTCCCAGTTGAGATGTTTTGCTAACTTCAACATTTTTGAATCCAATTGGAACTTTAATGGCAAAACAGGTTAGCCCAAGATCAAAGAGCGAGGTCTCCATGGACGTTGTATCATCCCACAGCAGTGGCACCGGCCCAATCGTGTATTATGAATTGCCAACTTCTGATGCTCTAGAGGCTAAACTAGTGGTAGAAATAGATTCTGCTTCTGCACTTAGATATGAAGTTGAGATGTTGAGGAAGCAAACAGCACAATCAGTAGTAGTACTCAAGACAACCATTAAATATTTGGTGGATTTCAAAACGAAGCAAGCTGAACTGACCACATTGTTAAGGTCCTGAAGGAAAAAAGGAAGTTAAATTCCCACTTGGTAAATCATAGGTGAAATTTTCTTTCCATCATTGAATAAACTTTGTGTTGTTTGTTCATGTAATCAACCAAACCATTTTGTTTTAGAGATCATGTAATCAATCAAACCATTTGTTTTGGAGACATTTCATTTTGATTGTTGTGCCAGACCTACAAATATGCCAATCGGGCTGAATGTGCATTCAGCAATAATAGTAGTATAGATGGACCATAAGTGGCACGCAACGGAAAGGGCCAAGATGCTGTAGTAGCTTGGCTAAAAAAAGGATGCTGTTGTAGCAAAGAAAAGTACAGCGTCCTGGCTTATGTATGTTAGATGATATTATTGATCCATATACTCTATAAGTGTTTATATGTCTGTTAGTTCTGTACATTCTTGGTTGATTGACTCGGTATTTGAATCTTGATGCATCGCTTGTGTACATATCTAAATGGGAGTACACATTATGCTGCGTGTGACATTTGAGTTGGACATGAAGTGTTCCAAATATTCGAATTCATCTTAAACTGGATTCTAGCTTCTGAATTTGAGTATCGGCATTTGTAAACCCATTACATGGACAATCCATCGGCCCAATTTCCACTGCTCTAAATAGGGGTAGGATAGAAACTTCAATTAGATGTGACACGACCGCCTCTGAGCCCATTCCGACACGGTGGGCACCAAACATGGGCGGCAAAACACATTTGATTCAAGCTCGTCCAAAAGACCTCTGTTTCTCCCTCCATTTCCCCATTCATACACGGTGGGCGGCAAAACAAACTCGACTCGGACGAAATCGATGTAGGCAATTATTTTCAATAGGGGCAGGTTTGTAACTTCACTCAGACATGACACAACCGCCCTACCTGTCAGCCCCGTTCATACACCGTGGGCGCCAACCACCCTCTCCTCGCCCGAAATCGCTCTGGGTAAATATTGGTGAGATGCGAGATTAACGTCGTATCCCCAACCGACGAGACGTCCAAATTTTAAACGGGGCTAAGTTCAGAATTTTCCCATATTTCGCATAAAGCGCCCCAAAAACATGGTTCCCCGTAACTCTTCCTCCATTTTCCCATTCATACACCGTCCATGCTAGAACACCATCCCCACACCAGCCTCCGTCCGCCACCCCATCCATCGCCGCCGTCCTCCACCACATCCATCGCCACCGTCCTCCACCACATCCATCGCCACCGTCCTCCACCATGGCGGAGCGCCTACCAAGACCGTGTCGTCCACTTCTAGAGATGGACGTTTCTCATCCACGGCGACGGACCAAGAGCCTTGCATCACGTCCTCTCGCTTCATCGGCGTCGTCGTCCTCTTTTTCGGGGCCGCTCACACGACCTTCTCTTCCACCACAATGGGACTTATCCCCCGATGCACCCGCTCACCGTCAGCAGATCGCTTCAACGCCATCGACAGCCATCGCACTTCGATGCCTACACGGCGCCACAAGAGAGGTGGTACTTCATATCTCCTCAACTTTTTGATCTCAACCAGAAAATAGATATTAACTTGGTTACTCTACTTTCTTTTCATCTCTTAGAATTTAGTTCTTAGTTCGAAGCAGACAATGGCTGCAAAATATCATTTCACTGGTTTCCCCCTTTTATGATCACTATACGATCAGAATACGTGCTTCGTGTCATAATAGCACTGCTTGACCCATCAAGCTAAACAAGCTTAGTTGTTCAAATACGAATCTGATATTATTAAAACAAATTCGTTTAATTGGTCAGCTAAATGTTCCTAAATTAGTTTCGAAAATGCATGTTCGCCGCTCGGGTGTGTATCTCTGAGGTGCCCACGGTGGGCCGGCCTACCTGGGATTTTGGGTCGCCCCAGCCCCGATTCCTCTCGTTTCGCTGCAAGGCTTCCGATCTCTACTACTTCTCCCTTTACCGCTTCGCTGGCGACTTGCCGCCCCGGACGGCATGACTCTATGAGGAGACGCTGGACTAACAGGAGGTCGAGGCCGCCGCCTAACAGCGTCACCGCTGCCGGCGGCGCCGCCGTGCTTACCTTCCCAAATTGCTCAGGCTCGGTGTGCAACACCCACTAAGCCAACCCGATTTATCCCGAGATAAGTCCTCAACACTCAGCAGCCACTCCTCATCACCCATTTTCTAATTGATTCATTACTCATTAGGCGGGACTGTCATTAGGGTTTGTTGTGTGCTCTGCTACCTACACTTAATGGTTCGATGTATTTCGGTAATGTTTAGTACCTGTAAAGTTCACATGGTTTTCAGAATTCCGGCCCTAGGAACAGACACTAGTCATTTTGGATTGTTGGTCGTAGTGACATTGACCCAGATTACAACTGCAAGCCAAGTTTGTTGACAATTTTACTTGTCTTTCTTACTCATTCGATATAATATCCAATTATTCACGTCGATTAGTTGCAAACAATAAGTGCTAGACAAAGTTCTTGATTCATATTTTGACGGTCTCATCGCAGTTACAATTCTGCATACTTGTCCTAGTAAGCTCACAAGTAAATGATTGATTCACTACATCTATGCTTGCCTTGTCATATTTGTTGTCAATATTCTTTTAGGATGGACCACCCTATTTCTAAATACTGCAACCGTAGACATGAGTGAATAGTATTTCTCTATGTGATCTCTTCCATCATGTGTGGGCAGCGAACACTGCATTTTATAGAAACAAAGTGTCATTTCCAGCTTTTACATAGACTTCGATCTTTTACATGGAATACAATCTGCCTACTTGCTTTGTGTCGCACTACCAACACTCCACCCTTGAAGCTAAACATTATGCCACTCATAATTCCTTCATTTATTTGTTCAAATACGAATTTCATATGATTCTAATGTTACTACTTCAGTTTTGAAATGTGTGTCTGCCTGTTGTAGAGACATAAGGGTTTGTATTTCTGTGTGTGGTCTGGTCAGCACGGTTGGGGGTGAGCTTTGCATATGCAGTGGTTTATAGGGAGACACTCTTCGAGTTGAATCCGCAATGCATTCCATAGATAATCTGACTACTTTTTATGTTTTCATGAATCTCAGATTCTGAACAGCATCATAATGATTATGATCTTGCGCGCATGAAAAGAATAAAGCAGAACAATGCCATAGCTGTCAAACTTGGCATTAAGGGACTGAAATCAAGTCTGGATGCAATGCAATGCAAATGCTCTCCACCTCAGATTCATGCTCGTAATATGATCCTAATAAAGTGATTACGAGCTAGAGGGAGATCTAAGTCAATGTAGCTCCCTAGTGGAGGAGTCAGAGGAAGATGCCCTATCTTATTCACCCATCAAGGTGCTTGCTCTAACTTTCCAAGGTTATATTTGTCGCACATTTCTTGCAACTGATGCTTTGCATTGCTTCTACTTTTTTGAACTGCCATTAGCTTAGTTTACACATCATGTATGTGAATACGCCTTGCCTATCCATTTTCAGTACATATTTCATCTGTCATCATACCATATTTATCCATTCAAATGATGTTCTTGTGTATCAGACGTTCAAAAGGAAGAGGGCAATTGCTAATCATGGAGGAGCACAAGCAAAGTATTTGGAAAAGGTAGTGGCACCTGATAAATCAAATAGCCCATTAGGCGTAGTTGCAATATCACCTGACCCACAAAACACCCCAACTCTAGCAGACTCTAGCCCTACTACACCTTTGGTCATTTCGATGCCCCAACTCAAAGAGACCCCAACTGCAGCAAACATTATGATTATGCCAGTTGACATAGCACCAGCACTATGACGCAAAACCCCCATTCCAGCAAAGAGTATACCAAATCGAGTTGCCAAATCCCTTTCCGAACCAGAGAGAGCCCCAATTGCAGCAAATAGGACCCCTGTTCCATTTCTTCCCAGTTTAGAAGACAAAGCTTATATTGTTGTCCGGAACTTTGTGCGCATCTTTCCTTCATGGAAAGATTATACCGCAGACACAGAACAATTTCCAGTCTTCCTCCGTAACTTATGCGTAAGTAATGTACTAATGTTATTCATGGTCATTGCTGCATATGTTTCTGCTCACAGAAGACACAAGATTTCATTCTTTTAAATAGGCGAGGACCAAACTGGATTGTGAAGACGAGCTAGGGTTGGTTGCGCTTTTCAAGCACTTATTGATGAAGTATTGTTTCTACCTGAGAAAAGCGCACTTCGATGGCAAGCCTCTAAAAAAATTTCTGTAAAGTCTTCGGTGCTACATTTATCCGACGGTGACTGGAATAATCTTGTTACACATTGGTCTCGGCTGCAGCGTAAGGTACTATCTATGATATAACATCACAATTTGAACTACATTTCTGCATTTGCCTTAACGTCTCACTTGTACGAAAACTGTTAGCAGAAGAACATTCATTATCAAAGGACCACAGAATCTCGCAACTATACTGCACACTGCATTGCTCTTGTGAGTACCTCTTGCCCTGTATGACCATACTTATTTTCATAGCTGTTTGATTATGTAGCATCACTGCACATGTTAGCCTCGTTATCGTCCATTTGGTGGACATTATAAGATCCGTATGGACTCTTACATAAGTTTAGAATCAACCCAATGCTTTTGAAGAGGTTTAGCTCAGAGTCCTCTTGTATGGACTTAACGCCGTCTATAACTGTACTTACATTAACAGCTACTCCCTCCGTCCCATAATATAAGAACATTTTGTACAATTACACGGTGTTCAAAACACTCTTGTATTATGGGAAGAGGGATTAGTTCATTGTGTAGCATTCGCCTCTTATCTCCTCGCCCAACATTTACTAAAAAGATCAGATCTATATTTAATCTTACCAAAAGTAGAATACATGCACAATGTCAAGCAGAAGTGTAGCCCATTGCTCTTGTCAAGACATTTTGTCCTGTAATGTTTGTACTTCCAGGGATTGGTAGTTGATTATGTAGCATCAATCTGCATCTTATCTTCATTATCCTATATCCCTTCTAGTATTATCATATCTATAATTACTCTCTACAAAATGTAGAGTACAGGCAATGCTTATGAAGAAGATTCTGTGCTGAAATTCTTGAGTTATCCTTCCCTTGACATGGAGAAGGGCATTATAAAGCTGATGTTAACTGTTAATGTAAGTCAGTCCTTCTAAAGCCTTTATCCTCAGCTGCTGTTTAATTTGCTCATACTCCCTATCGTTTACAGCTGTTTAGTTTGCTGTTTCTACCAAAATGCATGTTCGCAAGAATCGTAAGTTCTACGTTTTACTTGTAAAACCAAATTCCTTATTCATACCATGTACATTAATCAATACTCCCTATATGTATGCTTGTTTTTGTGGCTCTATAATCCAAAGGTGTGGTGAAGCAGCCCACGCTTGCACCTTGTCATCTCCTGTTTTATCTTACCGATGTGGTGATGATATGAACAACATGCCATGCACATTAACCAAAATAGATACAATGATTTTCTTTGCCCTTCATCTATGCTTGTTATGTTGACATGGTAATCCAAAGAGTGTGGTGAAGCTCCCGCATTATGAACAATGCCAAATTATGCTATTTATATTTTGAACTTACTCTTTATTTTCTAATTTGAAATTGGATGGAATTGACAACACGCTTATCATCTTTGTTTATGCACGCAACACCTGTCATCTCTCGCTTTATTTCAGGTGATATGCCCGATGGCATGCACAAGTCTCGTCAAGGCTGTGAGACAAACCCAACATATATTGCAGCAAAGAAGGCAAAACATCTTGAAGATAGCGAGACAACCCCAAAGTCTTGTCTTGATGCAGTGTTCAAGTTACTCGAGACTAGCAGTTAGACAAGCTCACAGAATTCGTTGTCTGAATCATTTTCACTTCTTCAATCCCAAGTTCTAGAAGAAAGGCATTCTACAACTCAACTTCGACTGAAGTCCTATCTCTAAGAAAGATTGCGGAGAACACCAATGAGAACCTCATCGCTAAACAGCTACACCTGGAAGCTACGACCGACATGCTAGCCGGTCTCACAGCCTTGCTCAGCAGCTTGCGCAACAGTTCCCGCGCAAGGCTAACCTTTCTTGAACTGTCTTGGAAGTGGTCTCGGTTCAGTATTATTTTGTTACGCTGCAATGGTGCCCAGTTTTAGTAATATGCTTCTTCGTTGCGCGTTATGATCACGGGTGGTGAACTTCGATGCCCACTGGATGTAATATACCATAAATGTTTTATTGTATAGTGTAGGTTTATTCTTAGTTACAATGCCATAATTTCTTTATTTTATAGAGTAGGTTTGTTCTTAATTCTTACTAGTTACTGCCATCATTCACTATCTGAAAAAAATCAGATGTAGTCGACCAGGCCGAAACATTTGCCTCTAAGGGGCCTGGTGTTTAGCGGGCCACAATTGGGCTGGCCTGCATCTTTCTTGGGCCCGAATCATTGGTGCCTTCACACTTTGCGCGAGGCCCACAACTTACATCGGCCTATATTTTAGTTGGGCCTTTTGTGGACCCAGCACTTAGTTTGGCCCAGGTAGCGTTGGGCCATTAACAGGCTGAATATTCTACTGGCCTGTTACGGCCCAAATGAAACCATGGGCCTTTAGCAGGCCGAAATGCATATTGGGCCTCAATTTTCACTAGTCGTCGATGGGCCTTCAGCAGGACGAAATGTAGACATGGCCTTTTTGGGCCCAGTTATATCAGGGCAATTACCAGGCCGAAACATATCTCGGGCCTTAGTTGGCCCACTGATATCATGGTCCTTTAAGAGGCAGAAAGCTTAGTACAGACATCAACAGGCCAAATTATGCGACAGGCCTTTAACAGGCACAAAGTCACGTTGGGCTTAACTGTTGTAACCTTTATCACGGGCCGTTAGTGGGCCCGATGTCCTGTCGGACCATATATGGCCCATGGGCAGCACGGGCCATTCCCAAGCCGAAAGTCACACCGGGCTAAAATGGGCCCATGTCTACACCGGGCCTCTAACAGGCCGAAAGTCACTGGGCTGTAATTGGGCCCAAATAATCGGCGAACAATTAACGGGCCAGATCTGGCTTCGGGCCGTAAATGGGCCCAAATATTAGGCCAACAATTAACGGGCCAGATCTGGCTTCGGGCCGTAAATGAGCGTTTATTAAGTAGGCCGTTATTGGGCTGGCCCGCTAGTACCTGAGTAAGTACTACGGTGTCAGGACCCCGATTCCAAGTCACATCGATCTAGCCGGTAACACCTCATATCACTTTGCGGCCTCACGCACGGTATTCCCACGGGTGTCGCCTTACCATGGCCTCGGACCATTTGCGCCTTTTGGCTCACGTATATGATAGTGTCGCTAGCATCCATATGACAGAGAACCCGGGCCGACATGACTAGTCGTGAACCCAAAGTGGCACTAACTTACGGGGACAGGCATACATGAATCAACATCGAGCATGTCGGCCAGCAGCGTGCGAATCCGGCTGTAGCACTGGCTAACAAGACTCCGTGAACCTGGCTGTAGCAGGCTAGGCAGGACTCGGATGTCACCGCGTGACATTTCAAGGGATGAACACAGAACGAAGTGAATCACATGCAGCCAGTCAAGTGTTAGGAGCGGTAGTCTTTGGGCTAGCAGACTCGCTGAACCGGTTTTAGCGGACTACTATGGCTCATTGAAGCACAAGACTACATTTCCCCATGAGAGAGGCTACCAAGGATAAACAACTAGGTTGTCGGATCCAACACATACCAAGCATTTCAATCACACACACAATATGCTCGATATGTGTAAATACAACATGGCATCACAACAAAACTCTACGACTCAAAGTATTTATTCATAAGACTCCGAAGAGTCAGATATTACAAACATGGGTCTCATGACCCAACATACAGAGCATGCAAGCATCAAGCGGAAGCATAAACATGTCTGAGTATAGACAACTACAAATGAAAAAGGCTGAGAAGCCTGACTATCTACAAGACCCTCCCAAGGGTACAAGATCGTAGCTGAGGTATCAGCTAAACATCAAAGTCCACACGGAACTACTAGTGATACTAACGTCTCTCTGTAAAACATAAAATAGGCAAACGTGAGTACAAATGTACCCAGCAAGACTTACATTAGAACTAGCTACATATGCATCAGTATCAACAAAGGGGGTGGTGGAGTTTGACTACAGAAAAGCCAGCTTTGACTCAGTGGCTATCCTGAACTGCGCACACGAGTCCACATATTCACCATATCAATACACCACTATGGATTCGCTTCCATCTCCCTACGAGAACGCCATCCATAGCACTCACGCTTATCTTGCGCATTTTGGAGTATCCACTTTCACTTGTCTATGAACTATAATAGGCAACCCAGAAATCCTTTACCGCAGACACGGCTATTCGAATAGATGATGTTAACCCTGCAGGGGTGTACTTCTTCACACACGCTCTCGCCACTTACAGCCATGTACACGTCGGGTATCTCGGCAACCTTCAAGCGGAAGCCTGGCGAGGGTGTCGGCCACGGCCTACCTAAACACTCAAGTCTCTACTCTAGGTTTATCGCCTATTCAGTTTCCATCTGTAGGGAGTCAGGCCGAAATTTCCACATACGGCCCCGAACAATGTGAGCAGGGTTCCCGAGACACCAAGCGGGCGCTCGGTACACTGTGCCACGTGCCTAACACATCACAGCCCACCCCGCGAGTCAGCACTGAGCATGGCCTCCAGCATACTACAAACACCAGAAACTACTTACAACTCCTGGATAGAGGACAAGGGTGGTTAAGAAGCCGAGAGGGTCCATTGGTTTCGGGCCCAATGCATGGTAGTAGTTGTTCATGGATCAAAAACACAGAAATCGGTTCCTGAGGACGGCTACAATGAGACAGCCCACCATGTACTCCTACATGGCCTCTCATCGCTACCTTTACCAAATCGTGTTCACACACTTAGCTCTCAACAGTAGGACATGTTCACACCTCCGATTCATCTCCGATGAACCGACTGACTCAACTCTAAGCAAAGAGTGCATGACAAACAAGCATGAATGAGTAGGCACATCAGGGCTCAAACAATTCCTACTCATGCTAGTGGGTTTCATCTATTTGCTGTGGCAATGACAGGTCATGCAGAGGAAAAGGGGTTCAACTACCGCAGCAAGTAACAGATGAATCGTTGTTGTCCTAATGCAGTAAAAGAGAGCAGGAGCGAGAGGGTGGGGTTGTATCGGAATGAACAAGTGGGTTTCACTTGCCTGGCACTTCTGAATATAGTATAGTTCTTCATCGGTGTCATCGATCACGTCGTTGGAACATCGTCTACAAAGAGGGGACGGATACCGGCAAACAGAGCAGGAAATACAATCAATGCGATGCAACAATATGGTGCATGATATGACATGGCATAATGAGTGTGTTTTGGGTTGATGCAAGCTAGAACAGATTGAAATGAGTCCATTTGAACCAAAGATTCAAATGCAAACCCATTTTATGAAGTCATAAAGGTGCATTAACTTGTTTCACTTGAACAGCAAGGTTAATGTGTTCTGACATGCATGAAACCATTGCAGATGGATAGATTGGATTTTTCTGATCATTTTCATATATAACTTATTTCATTCTGAGTTATAGATTATTTTCTATGATTTTCTGAAGTTTTAACTAATTTCTGGGATTTCCAGGTTATTTCGAATAAGAATAAATCCAGAAAAGGATTTATCGCATCAACGGGCGTCGCAGGACGCGTCGGTGGTCAATGACCGGTCCAGTCAAACCCGACCAAAGTGGGTCCCGTCTATTAGCGTTAAACCAAAACTAACCTAGTTTAGTTAGTTGCACAGGGCCCACACGCGATTAGAGAGAGGGTCAAACCTCGGGCAGATCTGCGGCATTCTCGGGAACGGGGTCCCTGGACTATCTCGGCTGCTGCCCTGTGGCGTGGCTCAAGGGGTGGCCCATCAAGGCCCATCTTCATCAGCACAAGCTCAAGACCCTCGGGAGGGGCCAAGCCTCGTGGGGTGGGCGACAGGGAGCTTCCTCAGGCTCGGCCTCGTCAGGCTGGCTCGCGAGGAGGCGGAGAGATCAAGCCGGGGTACCTCACGAGGTGCCCATGACGCAAGCTATGACGACCAAGGGCGCTAGGCGGGCGCCAGCCCGCGCAGTGTCCTCCTTTCCTCTTTGGTGCAAAGGGAGCAAGCGCAGGCAAGAGCATCAAGCAAAGGCATCCGTTTCGGTGCAACGAGACCAAGATCGTCGCAACAACATGAAGGAAGTCATCGTGGAGCCCAAGCCGGCGTCACCACCAGAGCCTTTGATAGGCGAGGACCAACTTTAGTCAGGATAAGTGTACTAGATGTTCCCCTTCAAAATGGCAATTTGTTGGCACCCTTCCCGCTCAATATTTGGGGAGAGGCCCAGGGCCTTTGCCTATAAATAGGACTAGCTACCCACAAGGTAGCGAGGGCTGGATCCGGCGTCAAGAAAACAATCAGAGAGAGAGAGAGAGAGAGAGAGAGAGAGAGAGAGAGAGAAGCGACTGAACTCCCCCTAGCAGTTCATTGCACCAGCCAAGAGCAGAACCTCGCGAGGCTGTTCTTCCTTGTATTATTCATCATCATCAGCCCCAGAGGCAATCCACCACACCACAAACTAGAGTAGTGTATTACACCACAACGGTGGCCCGAACTAGTATAAACCCTGTGTCTCTTGTGTTGTTCCCTTCATAGCTCTAGATCCTAGCGAGGCGGCGAGGCGCAGGTAGGTAGAGGGCGAGATCTCCACGCGCACCCTAGTTTTCGAACCTAGAGGGTATGCCGGAACCCGAAATCCGACATTTGGCGCGCCAGGTAGGGGTGCGCCGGAATCCACCTTCTGCCACTTCGCGTCCCATCGCATCATCATCATCATGTCCGGTGACCAAAGGGCAACCTCGATCCTCGGGCGGCCTGGCCCGCCCATCGCAGAGCCGCCGCCGGGCGCACCCACGCCCAGCAGCTCGCGGTCCGCAGGGCGTCGGGGCGCGGGCGACGCGGACATGCAACGACAGCTCATGTCATGTAGGCGCGGTCGGGCGGCGTAGGGCTTCCAACCACGCCGCTGCCACGATGTCAGACACACGACGGAGCAGCGAACTCAAGGGCCGCGCCACAAGGGCCCGAGAGCTACTACAATGCAAAGGCCGGAGGGCGGCCGCGACGTCTTGCTAGAGCGGGTGGCAGAGCTCCTGGCTTCGCCGCCTCGGGCTCACCCTTTGCACCCAACTCCCACCTCAGGTCAGTGGTGGCCTGCCATGAGGCTCCACGCACGTCCGCCGCAGCTCCAAGCGGACTCCAAGGCCACCCCAACGCCGCCAGCCCCCAAGACGGGCCAGCAGCGGCGCCCGCCCCGCCACCAGCGAAGAAGGACTCACACGACCCACGGGCCCGGTGGGCGCCAGACTACCACCCTGTGTGGGTGCTCAAGCGAGCTGCATGGCACACGAGCACTACGGCGCAGCCTTGGGATGGCGGCCCTGTGAAGAGCACGTGCCCCACATGATGGACCAAGGGCACGCGATGAGGACTAACAAGGCTCGCCTCGACCCAAGCTAGGGGGCGAGGCACCAGAGCTGAGCTCTTCCAGAGCTCTGGAAGGCCCTGTGGCACGCTGAAGCAACAATTATCGGGTACCGCTAATTCCTCGTGAGCAGCATACACTAACCATGGATCGCAGGAGGTATAGGTCGCCACAGCCGGGCGGCTGCCCCACTCCGCAGATTTCCTACCCTCAGAGGAGGGCGCTGGGCTGCAGGAGAGGGGCCGAGATCCGCATCACCACCACGGCGCTTGGAGCAAGGCGCCTCGTGGAGGTAGGCCCTCCGCTGGGGAGGTGCTCGTGGCCTGCCTCGGCAGAGGACCCGTGGTCGCCGGGGAATCATTGGCACCACTCTACCCCATCGGTGGCGCCCTGGTTTCAATCGCCATCTGTGGTACTAGAGTGTGGCGAAGACGGGCACTGCGTCTGGGCGACATGAAGCAAAGCGGGTACTGTGGAAGAAGGCCCAGTGCTCGTGAAGCTCGCCGCCTGCGACACTCTCATGTAATAATGAGTGGGGCTGTACACGCCTGGAGTCTCGTGGGTGCCGGCCTCAGCCCGGGCTCCCTCCCACGCCCAATGGTAGCACTTAGCTCCACTGGTGAGAAGACGCCCAAGACTAGACTAGGTGCCGGACGCTGCCTTTTTCTCGCTTTCATTGCTTTTTCCTTGGCTGTCGCTTTTCCCCGCTGGATTTAAGTTGATCTGAGCTTGAGATTTGCGTGTTCGGGAAGGTGTTTAGTCTGCTCATGTAGCTGCCTCCCTCGTGAGCCCCTCGCGAGCCGGGCCAGGCCTAGCTTGCGTGCAGCCCAGACTGTCGTCGCCGCACCCTCTCAGGAGGTTTTTATTACAGGTTCAATAGGCTCATTCAGGAGACACTCAGGACACAACAGCCCTCTGCAGACTATCTCGGGGCCCACGCGGGTCAAAGTAAACAAGCCAGCCAGCTCGTCGCAAAGCCAGCCACTTGGCGCAGGCTTACGGGTGATATCGCATCTACTAATACGCTGAATGCAAGTTTTTACATGAGGGGCTCCCCCTCCAAAAATGCTCTTACAACCCTCAGGGCAAAGCCCGAACTCTATCTGCGCAGGGTAAGAAAGCAGGGACAACACGCGGTCACCGGATAAATCCCCAATGCATCCTCGGGGCACCTCCCGAATCGTCGCTGGCGCCGCTGGCCTCGCCATCGCCTCCGTGTTACGCGTCGGCCGCGTCGGCTGCGTTCACCACGCCGCCTTCATCAGCAGCCACGACCACACCGTCGTTATCTGAAGCGAAGGCCCTGACGAGGGCATCCACGTTGTCTTCCACCCAGTGCGCCAGGTCGTCCCGGACGCCCTGGGGTACTGGGGCGATGGCGGCGTCAAAGTAGAAGTTGGGGTCAATGTTTGGATGATGGCTGAAGACACGAGAAAAGGCGCGCCCGAGCAGGGCACGGCTCCTCTCCTCCACCAACCTGTTGGCTCTAACCGATCGCACCTCCAGCTGCGTCACCACGTCGGTGAAGAACTGAAGGTTGCCAGCATAGTTGACTGCATGGGGCTCGCCGACGATCGCTTCGCAGATGTTACCTAAGGCCGTGGTTGGCTCTTCCCGTAGCTGGTGAGCATGGGGCCTTGCTCGTGGCTCCGTGATCCGCTGTCGGGCGATCTCGCCCTCGCTCGCGCCAAGAACGACCTCGCCTCGCCCACCCGCTGACGGAGAAGAAGCGCCAGCGCGCTGGAGGTAGTCAGCTCCTCCGCGCCACGCCAAGGGCAGCCCGGAAGCATCGCCCGCCGCGCCACTTCATCCAGCTTGCCCTCGGCGGCGGTCCCGCCTTCGCCTCGACCGATCAACCCCAGCCTCTCCTCGAACTCGCGCTCAAGGTTTAAGCGGGCCGTCGCCACCCTACGTTCAACCTCTTCCAGGATGCGGGCTTCCCCAAGAACGACGCCATCATCCGCCCGCCACCAAGTGCTCCTCATCTCAAGACGCCAAGATCGCACAAGACGCTCGGCAGCTTCAAGCGTTAGTGCCTCCTCACGCCTCGAGCTCTGCTGGTCGACTCAGCCACCTTCATCAACGCAAGGGCCGCCTCACACAGCTCCACCGCTGATGCAGGAATGGCACTGGCCCGAGTCAGCGCCGCTCCTCCGCCGCCTCACGCCGCGATCAGCCTCTCGGGCCTCCTCGACGACCCGAACGGGCTCCCAAGAGGCCGCCAGCGACGCCGGCTTCCTCATTGTCGAGGTCACGCTGGTGGCGCTGCAAGGGCAAATGACTTCAGCTTGCGCCTCTCTTCAGCCAGCGCAGCCCTCACCTCAAGGCTAGCGTCTTCGGCTGGGCTCTTCACCAAGCAGGCTCACCGCCGGCCGCCCTCCCAAGAAACCTTGGTGAAGAGCGACGCCCGGCGCGCCCGAGCACGCCTTTCGTCGCCATCCGCCTAAGTAAGCGCTGGGGCCACGAATCAGCACTCCCCCCTTTGGGGCTGGGGGCTGGCGCTCGCGATGGCTGTGCACACCTCGCTGAAGCCCGCCCGAGCCAGCCCATCCCAAATGAAGAGAGCAGGGCTGACCTCAGCCAATTACCATCCACGACTGATGAGGGGCCCAAGGCAGGCTGGCTATGCCCGAGAAGGCTCAAGCAAGGAGGGTCGCAGGCGCAGCAGAGCCGCTGATGCGCCACAGATGGCTCACCTCTCCGACCGCCTCACCACAAGGGCTCGCTGAGCTCGAGCGCCAAGACGGTGGAGAGGGCGGCCTTGGGGATGGCTCTCAACCATCTCTCGTGAGCTCTGGCAGAAGGGCCCCGCAGAGCAAGGATCAGCCAAAGCAACGGAAGGATCGGGGAGCTAGAAAGGGAAGGCTTACTCATCAATGGCGAATACTTTCCTGCTTCAGCAGCGGCAAGGGTAATCGCCACCCAAGGCCTCCCTTCTCTTCCGAGAGCCTCAAGTCCCCGTGGAAGCGGCCCAGAGTTGAGCGCAGGGGTCAGCTTATGACGAGGAAGAAGCATCAAGGTGACCAGCGTGGGCGTCTGCCCCGATGCACGCCGACGGTCGCTCACCAAGAAGGGTAGCTGGGCTTCAGGGCTCAACCACGGCGCGCCAAGGGCAGCGGCTCAACGCCTTCAGCCGCAGCAAGACGGGCCTCGTGGAGCTGCCCTCAGAGTGCCGCTCTGGCGTCATTATCCCGGCTGGGGCCCTCGGCCTCCAGCCGCCCATGCCTCCCCGCCCGCCACTCGAGGAAGGACTGTGAGGGCGAATCGAAGGGCAGTCACCACCACCGGGTTCTCACGAGGCCCCAAGAGGCCAGCGGAGCGCAGCCCCATTCACAAAGTCGGGCATCCGTTCACAAAGTCGCCTGCTCGAGCAAAAGTACAAGAAAGCTCCCCTTGCCGGACGCTGCGGGGAAGGGTCCCAGCCAAGACCAAGAGCACCTTCCTCCGCCGCCGTACATCAGGTCCTCCTCCGAGTCTCATGCGATCTTCACGACATTCAAGGCCCACATCCGCAGGAGTGGTGCCGGAGAGGGCAATGCAGCATAGCAGAACTCCTTCACCACCACAGGCCACGCCAAGCGCCTTAGGAACGCCGGCGACGCCAGACGAAGATGAGCCGGGGCTCGTGGCGTCCCGCTGGCCCAAACTGAATTGGGGACAGCGGAGATGTTGGCTCGAAAGGTGGGGGCTGAGGAAGGCTGAAATCAATCCTCAAGCCGCTGCTTCGGTGCGGCAACGAAGCTCACGCACCCCAAGCATTGGGTGGGGCCGACGAGGCGCAGAGAGAAGAAGTGACGCAGCAAGGCAACTGAAGGAGGGACGGCCATCATTGCCTCACAGACAAAGGCGAAGACGACAAGAAGAGTAATGGATTCAGGATCCAAATGCATCATATGGATCGGATAATGGGAAAGCACAACGTTGAAGAAATTGGAAAAGGGGGGAACCAGTCCCGCCCACAGGGCGTCGGCAAAGTACCGGACCTCGGTGACTATTCTGTCGATGGAGAAGTCAGACGTGGGCCAGGCCGTTATCCTCCCGCACTCGTTGAAGATAGTGGCCAGAGCAGAGCTGACCTTGCCCAAGCCTTCTCGGTTGAGTATGATCGAGCGATCGACGGCAGGAGCCGCCGACGACGGTGAGCAAGGCGGAGGCACATGTTTTTCCTTTCCCTTCTTCGCCGGAGCCATGGCGACGGAAGGGGAGGATTCGAGATTGGATTGAAGCGGAGACCGGAGCTCGAGAGGAGGAAGAGCAGGGACGGTCGAAGCAGCGAAAAGAGGGACGATGTGCAACCACAGTCCGCTTAGCTGGGCGCAAAATAAGGAGGCGTGGGGGAACAAGGCCGCCCACGCCCAATCAACCGCCACGCTGGCGCCCGAGGTCAAGAGCTGTTAGGGCTCAGGGCGCCAGACTTGCCCTTCGCATCTCTCGCCAGCCAAGTCCAGCGCGCTTTGGGCCCGGGCTATTGTCGGTGTTCTGGGAACGGGGTCCCCAGACTTGCTCGCTCGCGCCCGCGGCGTGGCTCAAGGGGTGGCCCATCACGGCCCATCTTCATCAAGACAAGCTCAAGACCCTCGCGAGGGAGCCTCATGGGCGGGCGACATGGAGCTTCTCGTGCTCAGCCTCGTCAGTGGCTCGCGAGGAGGCGGAGAGATCAAGGCGGGGTACCTCACGAGGTGCCCATGACGCAAGCCATGACGACCAAGGGTGCCAGGCGGGCGCTAGCCCGCGCAGTGTCCTTCTTTCCTCTTTGGTGCAAAGGGAGCAAGCGCAGGCGAGAGCATCAAGCAAAGGCATCCGTTTCGGTGCAACGAGACCAAGACCGTTGCAGCGGCAGGAAGGAAGTCATCGTGGAGCCCAAGCCGGCGTCACCACCAGAGCCTTTGACAAAGCGAGGACCAACTTTAGTCAGGATAAGTGTACTAGATGTTCCCTTCAAAATGGCCAATGGTTGGCGCCTTCCCACTAATATTTGGGAGAGGCCTAGGGCCTTTGCCTATAACAGGACTAGCCACCCACAAGGTAGCGAGGGCTGATCCGCGCCAAGAAATCAATCAGAGAGAGAGAAGCATCGAACTCCCCCTAGCAGTTCATCACACCAGCCAAGAGCAGACCCTCGCGAGGCTTTTCTTCCTTGTATTGTTCATCATCATTAGCCCCAGAGGCAATCCACCACACCACAAACTAGAGTAGGGTATTACACCACAACGGTGGCCCGAACTAGTATAAACCCTGTGTCTCTTGTGTTTTTCCCTTCATAGCTCTAGATCCTAGCGAGGCGGCGAGGCGCAGGTAGGTAGAGGGCGAGATCTCCGCGTGCACCCCAGTGTTCGAACCAAGAGGGTCTGCCGGAACCCGAAATCCGACACAGACGGTGTCAAACTCCCCCGGTCAAGGCGGTCAACCCGCCGGCGTTTAGCCGCCGGCGAGGCCAGATGCGGCGGCGGGTTTCGGACTTGATCCTCCAGTGACCAAATCGGCAGCGGAGAAGCGCTACGTGCAGATGGAGAGGCGCCGCATTCGGTGGTGCAAGTGGCTGGACGCGGGGAGGCCGGAAACGAACCCGACTAGCAGCTAGGCGGCGGCCGGCGCTATGGTCTTGACATGGGCGGTGCTACGATGCACGGGAGGGGGATGTGTTGGTGGCTATGGTCTCGTGAGGCCATTATGAGCACGGTGATGCACTCAGGTGGGCGCTCCAGTGGCTATGGCCACGAGGCGACACAGCGCGGCGGCAGCGAGCTTCGGCCGAGGTGGAAAACACTGCTAGAGGTCGAACGCGTCAACAGGGAGAGGGGCGAGGGTTGTAGGAGCTCACAGCGGTTCCGCAGGGTTGGTCAGTGGGCTCGGGGAGGGGCCGGAGCAAGCGGGGCGGCGATGGAGATCTCCGGCGTCGGGTGGTTGAAGAAGACGGCGTGGAGGTGCTCGGGGGCGTTTGGCGTCGCGTGCGTCGACGGAGATGGCGATGGCGATGAGGCTGAGCTCGGGGGAACGTCGGAGAGGCAAGGGGTGGCGGTGGGTGCGGTGGCAGTGAGCGGCGGCGACGGACGTGTTCGGGTCCGAGGTGCGGAGCGAGAGAGAGGCAGGGAACGGGGACGCGAACGAGCGAGAAGGTAGGGCTTGGGGACGCGCGTGGCGTCCCTAGCCAGCTCCAGGCGGTTGGCGCCAAGCAGGAGGAGGCGTGGCGCCTCGCGCACGCATGCGTTGTCCCGCCCTTGCCTACTGGCAGAGGTTAGGGATGACAGGCACTAGGCCAGGTGGGCTGGGCCAGCACAGGTGAGGCCCAGGTGGGTTTCTCTCTCTCTCTCTCTCTCTCTCTCTCTCTCCTTTATTCTATTTCAGTTTTCTATTTTATTTCTCTGTTTTGAATTAGTAAAAATACTAATTCATTTTGTAAAATCTTGAAAGTAATTGTGGGCACTTTTGAAAATATTTCCAACAGCCCTCAAATGCTTTCAAGATTATTTGGACATCTAAAATATTTTATAGAATTTAAATGTCCAAATTCAAATAATTTAATTCAAAAATCCAGACTGTCCTAGAAAAATGTGCACCATTTTTGGCAGAGGTTCTGGACCAATTCAAAAATGATGAACTTTTCCAGAGACATTTTGGGTTCATTGAAAATATTTTCAGGTCGAACCTATTTGAGTTATTCTGGTGTTAGGGTTTATCATCCCCATTTCATATTTCAAACTTAATTAGACATGATGCATAGGTGCTGATGCAACTAATTACAAGCAAAGTATAGGGCTGTGACAACTCACCCCCACTAAACAAGAATCTCGTCCCGAGATTCAAGACGTGAGGTAAGAAGATAGAGGGGACACAAAGCTAACACAAACTTCATGATCCAGGTTGCACTTCATAAGAACGTTGTTTCGATCATCATCTTTGTCTCCACGTCTTGCTCCGAGAACTCCATCCAACATGATGAAGATAGAAAGAAAGGAAAACCCTACAGGAATTGACCTCCTCGAAGATCGAGCACTCAAGATCAACCCACGGAGTGAGACGTAAGAACATCTCTTGAGTTGAGACATAGAACACACATCAGGAGCAATGGAAAGAGGTAAATGACAAAGGTTCAATTGGGTAGGCAACAATTCCACACTAGAGTAAGATGGTGCATGGTTTAAAAGTAGCGAGGAGATAATTGTCGTGATTCCATAACGGGGCACCTTAGAAGAGCTGACTAGTTGGATTGTTCCCTTAAGTGGCAAAAAGAGTTACTTTTGATCCATAGATCATTGAAACTCTTCATACCAGCCTAAGGCAATCTACAATTGATCGTTTGAAAGAGCTCGAAGAAATGGCATACTCGGAGTAGGATGGATGATGTGGACTACCTTGTTGAAGACAGCTGTCAGGACCCCGATTCCAAGTCACATCGATCTAGCCGGTAACACCTCATATCACTTTGCGGCCTCACGCACGGTATTCTACGGTGTCGCCTTACCATGGCCCGGACCGCTTAAGTCTTTTGGCTCACGATATGATAGTGTTGCTAGCATCCATATGACAGAGAACCCGGCCGACATGGCTAGTCGTGAACCCAAAGCGGCGCTAACCCATGGGGACAGGCATACATGAATCACATCGAACATGTCGGTCATCAACGTATGAATTCGGGCTGTAGCACTGGCTAACAGGACTCCGGTATCCCGGCTGTAGCAGAGCTAGGCTGGACTCGAATAACACCGCGTGACATTTCCCGAAGGGATGACATAGGAACGAAGTGAAACACATGCCGCCACGATCAAGTGTCCAAGCAAGAGTCTTTGGGCTAATAGGACTCCGTGAACCGGGCAGTAGCGGACTACTATCGCCAGAAGCACTAGACTACATTTCCCCATATGAGAGGCTGCCAAGGATAAACAACTAGATTGTCGGATCCCACACATACCAAGCATTTCAAACATACACACAATATGCTCAATATGTGTAAATACAACATGGCATCACAACATAACTCTACGACTCAAATATTTATTCATTAGGCTCCGAGGAGCGAGATATTACAAACATGGGTCTCATGACCCAACACTCAGAGCATACAAGTCAAAACACAAGCGGAAGCTTAACATTTCTGAATACAGACATCTACAAATGAAAAAGGCTGAGAAGCTTGACTATCTACCAGATCCTGCCGAGGGCACAAGATCGTAGCTGAGGTAACAAGCTAAACGTCGAAGTCCAAGCAGAACTACTAGCGAGACTGACGTCTCTCTGCAAAACATAAAATAAGCAAACATGAGTACAATTGTACTCAGCAAGACTTACATCAAAACTAACTACATATGCATCATTATCAAAAGCGGGTGGTGGAGTTTGACTGCAGCAAGCCAGCTTTGACTCGGTGGCTATCCTGAACTATGACTGCAAGTAACTCTTTTGAGGTGGCGCACACGAGTCCACATATTCACCATATCAATACACCACTATGGATCCGCTCCCGTCTCCCTACGAGAACGCCATCCATAGCACTCACGCTTATCTTGCGCATTTTAGAGTATCCACTTTCACTTGTCTATGAACTGATATAGGCAACCTAGAAGTCCTTCTCCGTGGACACGGCCATTCGAATAGATCATATTAACCCTGCAGGGGTGTACTTCTTCACACACGCTCTCGCTACTTACCGCCATGTACACCTTGTGTATCTCGGCAACCTTCAAGCGGAAGCCTAGCGAGGGAGTCGGCCACGACCTGACTAACCACACAAGTCTCTAGTCCAGGTTTATCGCCTATTTGGGTTCCATCCGCAAGGAGATCCGGCCGGGGTGTCGCTCACGGCCCCAAACGATGTGTGCAGGGTTCCCAAGCCCATCTCAACGGATGGATCTATGCTTGGTACACCGTGCCACGGTGCCTAGTCTGTCCCAAGCCCACCTGTACCGGGTGCCACTCGGTAGACTACTAACACTACCTACAAACACCAGAAACTAGTTGCAACTCCTGGACAGAGATCAGGTTGATTAATAAGTCGAGAGGGGCACTTAAGCATTCCAATGCGTGGTAGTAACTGTTCATGGATCACAAACACAGAACTCAGTTCCTGAGGACGGCTGCAATGAGACAACCCACCATGTACTCCTACATGGCCTCTCACCGCTACCTTTACCAAATCGTGTTCACATACTTAGCTCTCACACAGTAGGACATGTTCACGCACCTCCAATTCATTCCCGATGAATCAGACCTGACACAACTCTAAGCAATAGCAGGCGTGACAAACAAGCATGAATGAGTAGGCACATCAGGGCTCAAACAACTCCTACTCATGCTAGTGGGTTTCATCTAATTCTTGTGGAATGACAGTCATGCAGAGGATAAGGGGTTCAGCTACCGCAGCAAGTAACACATGAGTCGTTGTTGTCCTAATGCAGTAAAATAGAGCAGGAGCGAGAGAGTGGGATTATATCGGAATGAACAAGGGGGTTTTGCTTGCCTGGCACTTCTGAAGATATTATAGTTCTTCATCGGTGTCATCGATCTCATCGTCGAACGTCGTCTACCGAGAGGGGACAATTACCGGCAACAGAGAGGAAACACAATCAATGCAATGCAACATTATGATGCATGATCAGGACATGGCAACATGCTGGTGTTTTGAGCTAATGCAGCTAGAAACAAAGTTAAATGAAGTTGGTTTGAATCAAAGATTCAAATTCAAACTCCATATGTGATTATTTAAATGCCATTCATATGATTTGTCCTAAACAGCAGCTATAAGTTGTTCTAACATGCATGAAAATGGTACAGATGGATAGATTGGATTTTTCTGATCATTTTTCATATATAATTTATCTTATTTGGAGTTACGGTTGAATTTCTATGATTTTTACAAGTTTTAAACATTTTCTGGAATTTCCTGAATATTTAGAATTAAACTAATTCCAGAAAATGCATTACTGCATCAGCACTACGTCAGCATGACGTAGGCGAGTCAACGGGGTGTGGTCTAGGTCAAACCTGACCAGTGGGGTCCACTGATCAGTGTCTCAGGCTGGTATGTGTCGCTGACATGTGGGACCAGTCAACGGCCACGTCAGTTCGGTCAAAACTGACGTATGGGCCCATGGTGGTTAGGTTAAAACTTAACAGAAATAAACAAAGATTAATTAAGGCGTGGGGACCATACGTCAGTGAGAGAGGGCTTAACTAGCAGGGTCAGTAGCCCCTAATGATGGCGCCACGTCAGCACGTCGCAGACCAGCCGGCGGCGACCACAGAACACGGCGGCGGCACGCCGGACTTGCGCTAGAGAGGTCGTATCTACGCGCCGAGGGAAGCAGAAAGTAGCCCGTGCCCGCACGCATCCAGAGAAAGCAACGGGAGGGCGTGGGGTGGCCGGAGTTCGCCGGAAGCGAGCTCGTGGCGGCGGCCGGAGTTCGGCTTCGACGGCGGGGCTAGCTACAGGGCGCAAAAGACGGCAGGGTTAGGGGGGAAGTGCGGCGGAGCTCACAGCGGATTCGGCGGAGGTGTCAGCGTGCTCGGGGGAGGCCGAACGGCAAAAAATTCGACGGCGGCGATCCTCGGTGGCCGAGGAGGGGAGCGGCAGAGCTAGCGGCATCCAGGGGCTTCCGGCGCCTTTCGTCTGGGTGAGAATGAAGAGGGGGGCGAGGCGGAGCTTCCTGGGGCGTCGGCGAGGTGGGGAGGTGGCTGTGGCTGCGGCGAACGGCGTCGGTGGCGGCGGTGGCGCTCGGGCTGCGCGTTGGAGAAACAGAGGAGGGGGTGGGAGAGCGGCGACGGGGAGAGGAGAGAGGGGTCCGGGGGGGTGCGTGGCGTCTCCGGGGCGTCGAGGAGGAGCCTGGCAGGCTGGGACAGAGGAGGTGGCCATGGCACGTGCCCACGCGCGACGACCACACGCCCTCCTGCCTACTGGCAGGAGGTTGAAGATGGTGGGGGCGCCTGCTGGGCTGGGCCAACAGTGCTGGGCTGCAGCTGGGCCGCCAGGTAAGCGACAGGTAACACTCTGTCTCTATTTTAATTTTTGTTTCTGTTTTCTATTTGCCTGCAGCTTTGTGGCTTTATTAAAAATACTAAATCAATCCCAAAATTCATGCAACTGCTCATGACCACTGTTGGAAATATATCCTACAGTAAACATTTCAGTTTGGGATTATTTGAGCATTTAAAATATTTTATAGTATTCAAATGCCCAAATGCAAATAGAGTATGATTTAATCCAGAGCCCAAATATGTCATGAAAAATGTGCAGCACCTCTGGTTATGGTTTAAAGCATTTTTCCAGAAATGATGAACATTTCCTAAAGCCATTTGGATTCACTGAAAATAATTTTAGTTGAACCTATTGAATTCTTTTAATGCTAGGGTTTAGGCAATCCCCATTTAAATTTTCATAAAATTTAAACATGATGCATGGATGCTAAAGCAAAAACAAGCAAGGCCTGAACTGGGGATGTGACAACAACGCAATGGATGACTTTTGCTTATCACCGGAAATGGATGGGGCCCATGGTAAGTCCACTTTTGAAGATGATATTGGACAGCAACTACCGAGAAGGGCAGCCCATGGGGAATTGGTACAATGGCGGTGCAAGCTGGGAACAAAATGCAACTGTTGGGAATGTTCCAACCATCATATTTGCCTGAGATTCAGATCCGATTGGTGATAGGATACTTCAGACTCAGCATGTCTGGAAAGAAAGTTTGCAACATAATTCGACGAGATGGCATTGCGAGATTCTCGAGGAATGAACTGAGATAGCAAGCTCCAAAACATGAGCTGGTTCTGCTAAACACATGTGAACACGATGTCCCATACAAGCATGACCACATAGTAGTCTTATGATAAAACACTACCGAGTTCAGGTGGGGAACCATCATCTAGGGTAACGAAGTCTTGTGCATGACCTAGGATTTGCACAAAGACTCCTTTTCCTTGAACAAATCAATCAGTGGCTTGGTGTGCTAGGGACACATATAGAATGGAGGCGGCCAACCTATCAAACCATAGAGTACTTCGCACATATGCGTGACTAACTTGGTATGATTCCGGAGGAAGCAAAAACAAGCTTTCTCGTATACACGGCGGCAACTTACATCAAATGCACATGAATTAGAGGAAGTCACTTCTTTCATCCAAACGTATACCTCATGAGCGGAACATGAAGGCAATGCTTACAAAGTTTCCAATACTAGCTGGATGTTCAACACGAATCATGTAGAAGGTAGCAGTGTTGCTGGTGGGCTCAACAACAATTCATCCAGGTTTCCATGGATATGGAATTCCATAATTATGTGAACAAGTGATAGCATTGGTCAGACCCAAAAGATGTAATGGTGTATGCTCGAGGGATCAACCACGAGTAAGACAACATTACGAACATCGTTGGTTCTGATTTGACTTGACGATAGCCCATACTCAAATCAAAGTTTTGACAAGACAATAGGTCCAATAACTGATCACAGGGACCAATCGATGAAGATATCATCTTTCTTCAACTAACACACACACACACACACACACACACACACACACACACACACACACACACACACGACACACAAAAAGATATCCCTTAACATGAACTAAGTCAGACAAGCTTTTATCTTCCAACTCTCCAAGTTGTTGTTTGGCTTAACCAACTAGCTCAGGGTATCCAACACAGATTCTTGGAGAATGGGTGGCTTGGAGGAAAACCAACATGATCAGGAACTCAACATAGCGGTCAGGTGACAACCTGGTAACACTTCGAAGAAGATATTCGGAACATCACGAACCACCGATATGTTACTAAGCTCGAGAACAATCTTGCTTTTTAGAGCAAGACGATATGATCAAATAAGCAAGGGATTGAATAGTCCTAACTCATTGATCGAAGAGTGCACCGGAAATAAGGACTAGGTAGCACAATCTATCTTAGAATGATGATTCAATAACCAACACACTAAGAATGAGAATATTGTCCATTTACTACCAAGCAACTAGTTTCTAGGAGTATTGATTTCACACATCACGGTTCACTTGACGGTATTCCGGTTGTAGCAACACGGAACCGAGGAGCGAATGATGATGGCGAGAAGTATCACTGCATCAAGAATTCATAAGAGAAGGTGCAATTCTCATGACGTTCCTGACATAAAGTGGGTAATACTTCAGGGTAGAACAGACCAAAAGCTTGATTGGCATTTTGATCTATGGAATACAATTGCTTTGACCCAATCCCAGAGATGGACGAGGTACTAGAGTTTGTTTCTCCTAGTCATTCCGGAATAGAATGGCTTGACAGACCACAAGAATATGAGGTATGGATGAGCACGAATGCATGACATGCTCTTTAATATCAAATGATAGACGGAGATTAGAATACAACTAGAGAGAGGGACAACTCAAAGGAACATATATCTTTCTGAGTTGTGGATGCATAGATTAGTATGTCGAGAAAAGCTCAACATTTCTTTCGGATAACCCATGCAGAAAGATAGAACTGGTAGATTCACAATGTAGAATGGAGGACTCATCGAGAGCACTCTGGTTGTGATCTTTTGGTTCAAAGAACTTCTGCCATAAGCGGTTCATGGTAATTGGAAGAAGGATGTACCATGAACCTCGAGGACTATCGCAAAGGTTGCTAATATCCTAAAGGAACTAGCAACACTATCAACATGAGGTAAGTAGGGTGAATCTCGGGTTCAAGAACCCAGGAATAGAATACCTACTAACTAATAACATCACGGGATGCTTTTGAGAATGATGGCCAGAATCATCACACGGGGAACACAAAACATTGTAGATTACTAGGTGATCCTGACACCTAGGGTCATAATAATAGCTCCAACCTATATACTGAGGCAGTGAAGCACCTCAACTCACTGGGATAGTGTGGTTGATCTGGCCCAAAAAGACATCGAGAACGGGGAGGAAGGCTTTGCAAATGCATCAGATTGTTTAGAGACCTAGGATGACTCGGACAGCATAACGGTTGTAAATGCTCAAAAAGATTTGAGACATCCTGCAAAATAGTGGCATGACCACTCAACATCACAATATCAAGGTTCCGGGTTCAACTGTCAACACATGGAAGTAGTAGAAACTGAACTGAGGCTTGAGACCAGCAATCCTACGAGTCTACGGATTAGTAACACGTGATCCTGATAGAAAGTTGAGAAGCCTAGTTCTTAATCCCGTAGAAGAGAAGAGGATGACTCGGATCAGAAGGGCATAAGGTAAAGGAGTAAAAAGAGCCTTACGATCCATCCCACAATCAATTTTCCCCTACATATAACTAAAGCATTTCTAGACTCAACTTCGACCAGTTTGGCTTGGTAATCCTACAGGCAGTCAGGCTCTGATACCAAAGCTATCAGGACCTTGATTCCAAATCACATCGATCTAGCCGGTAACACCTCATATCACTTTGCGTCCTCACGCACAGTATTCCCATGGGTGTTGCCTTACCATGGCCCGGTACCGTTTGCGCCTTTTGACTCACTTATATGATAGTGTCGCTAGCATCCATATGACAGAGAACCCGGGCCTACATGACTAGTCATGAACCCAAAGTGGCACTAACTTACGGGGACAGGCATACATGAATCAACTTCGAGCATGTCGGTCAGCAGCGTGCGAATCCGGGCTGTAGCACTGGGCTAATAGGACTCTGGTGAACCGGGCTATAGCAGGCTAGGCAGGACTCCGGATGTCACTGCGTGACATTTCCCCGAAGGGACAGACACATGAACGAAGTGAATCACATGCCGGCCGATCAAGTGTTCCGAGCAGTAGTCTTTGGGCTAGCAGGACTCCGGTGAATCGGGCTGTAGCGGACTACTATAGCTCATGGAAGCACAAGACTACATTTCCCCATAAGAGAGGCTACCAAGGATAAACAACTAGGTTGTCGGATCCCACACATACCAAGCATTTCAATCATACACACAATATGCTCGATATGTGTAAATACAACATGGCATCACAACAAAACTCTACGACTCAAAGTATTTAATCATAAGACTCCGAAGAGTCAGATATTACAAACATGGGTCTCATGACCCAACATACAGAGCATACAAGCATCAAGCGGAAGCATAAACATGTCTGAGTACAGACAACTACAAAGGAAAAAGGCTGAGAAGCCTGACTATCTACAACACCCTCCCAAGAGTACAAGATCGTTGCTGAGGTATCAAGCTAACATCAAAGTCCACACGGAACTACTAGCGAGACTGACGTCTCTCTGTAAAACATAAAATAGGCAAACGTGAGTACAAATGTACCCAGCAAGACTTACATTAGAACTAGCTACATATGCATCAGTATCAACAAAGGGGGTGGTGGAGTTTGACTGCAGCAAGCCAGCTTTGACTCAGTGGCTATCCTAAACTATGACTACAAGTAACTCTTTTGAGGTGGCGCACACGAGTCCACATATTCACCATATCAATACACCACTATGGATTCGCTTCCATCTCCCTATGAGAACGCCATCCATAGCACTCACGTCTATCTTGCGCATTTTAGAGTATCCACTGTCACTTGTCTATGAACTGTTATAGGCAACGCAGAAGTCCTTTACCGCAGACACGGCTATTCGAATAGATGATGTTAACCCTGTAGGGGTGTACTTCTTCACACACACTCTCGCCACTTACCGCCATGTACACGTCATGTATCTCAGCAACCTACAAGCGGAAGCCAGGCGAGGGTGTCGGCCAAGGCCTACCTAAAAACACAAGTCTCTAGTCCGAGTTTATTGCCTATTCAGGTTCCATCCGCAGGGAGTCCGACCGAAGTTTCCACATACGGCCCCGAATGATGTGAGCAGGGTTCCCGAGACACCAAACGTGTGCTCGGTACACCGTGCCACATGCCTACCGCATCATAGCCCACCCCGCGGGTCAGCGCTGTGCATGGCCTCCAGCATACTACAAACACCAGAAACTACTTGCAACTCCTGGACAGAGGACAAGGGTGGTTAAGAAGCCGAGAGGGTCCATTGGTTTCGAGCCCAATTCATGGTAGTAGCTCTTCATGGATCACAAACACAGAACTCAGTTCCTTAGGACGGCTACAATGAGACAACCCACCATGTACTCCTACATGGCCTCTCACCGCTACCTTTACCAAATCGAGTTCACACACTTAGCTCTCAACAGTAGGACATGTTCACACACCTCCGATTCATCTCCGATGAACCAGACCTGACTCAACTCTAAGCAGTAGCAGGCATGACAAACAAGCATGAATGAGTAGGCACATCAGGGCTCAAACAACTCCTACTCATGCTAGTGGGTTTCATATATTTACTGTGGCAATGATAGGTCATGCAGAGGAAAAGGGGTTCAACTACCGCAACAAGTAACAGATGAATCATTGTTGTCCTAATCTAGTAAAAGAGAGCAGGAGCGAGAGGGTGGGGTTGTATCGGAATGAACAAGGGGGTTTCGCTTGCCTGGCACTTCTGGAGATAGTATAGTTCTTCATCGGTGTCTGTTGGGTTCTATGGTAGGGTGCGTCGACGCGCAGAACATCTAGGAACATGCTATGGGAGATGGATCACAGTTCGTTACCACTAGACGCGCGGTGCCGTGCAGCGGAAGAAGAGTTGGGGCAGCGCGTCCGCGTGGATCGTCTCCTCCTCGTTCGATCTCCCTCGAAAAGCCGGTCGTCCGATCCCACGTACGAGTTCGCTGAAGCGGCGCAAGTGCAGTGCCTCTAACGGTATCCGCGCATGCAGGAGGAAACACCATGCGGCAGACTGCTAGGTCCGATCACACAGTCGGTGGCGAGTGGAGGTGGCTATTCACAACACATGCAAACCCTAGTCGCACCGCCGAAGCGATCAACCGCATGATTGTGCCGCACCTCCACTTTATATAGCCGTCCGTCGCAGACTCAACACTTGGGCCTTGCACGGACCCTAAAGCCCAAAGTCTACCCGGTCACGTTCCTAGTCCAGTTCGGATCACATCCGAGCAGTGTCCTACGAACCGACCTCATAGGTTCCTTCCCTTAAGCGCGCGACCCCTTAGGTTCAAGCCGGCTTGGTCACAGTTCGGATCACCTCCGACCTGCACGGTTGGTAGCGGCCTCTAGCAAGGCGTGCCGACCACCAAGCAGACTATGAAGCTGGTTAGGAGAACCTGTACAACTTGTCACACTTCTGTTCCCTTTGCCACACGATATATGTTGTCGGGCTCAAGGCGAGACTGTCATCCTTGTGCTAGCCCGACCTCTTTCTCATTCCAGTGATGCCGACCACAATCCGGATTATCTCATGATCCTTGTCACATGGCCATGCTGTTCCTGGTCGGATCACACGAGGGGCCCAGAGTATATTTCTCCTGACCGGAGGGGCAAATCCCATCTTGCTCGACCATGTCTCGCAGCATGGAACTGGACAAACCCGAAACCTACCTTTGTAACTACCCAGTCACGGAGTAGCGTTTGGTCGGCCCAAAGCAAGTCTATCACCATCCCAGTACATCGTCGGCTCAGGTCTTAGGACATAGAGCATTATGTTGTACTAGAGACTCACAGATGACATATCGCTGCGTCTCATAGTTGGGTCTGTCCAACTCGGACCTTATCTCGACTCGGATCCGACTACGTCGAATCTGACCAGACCTTTCCAAGTCCATATTATCCGGTTAGCATCCAATGCTCCATGGCTAGTGAGACCAAGCCATCGACCGTGTCATATGCCAGTCTAGTCGGCTGTGCGTCCACACAGCCCTTTCAACTAGGGACCTTTTAGGACAGTCATCAAACAATGCATAGTCCCACGAACAAGCCACGTACTTGCTGATACACATCATTGATAATGTCCAAGGACTATCTTTATACATAAACACATACGAAACATCATCATACATGATTGCCTCCAGGGCATATCTCCAACAGTGTCATCGATCACGTCGTCGGAACATCGTCTACAAAGAGGGGACGGGTACCGACAAACAGAGAAGGAAATACATTCAATGTGATGCAAAAATATGGTGCATGATATGACATGGCATAATGAGTGTGTTTTGGGTTGATACAAGCTAGAACAGATTGAAATGAGTCCATTTGAACCAAAGATTCAAATGCAAACCCATTTTATGAAGTCATAAAGGTGCATTAACTTGTTTCACTTGAACAGCAAGGTTAATGTGTTCTCACATGCATGAAACCATTACAGATGGATAGATTGGATTTTTCTGATCATTTTTCATATATAACTTATTTCATTCTAAGTTATAAATTATTTTCTATGATTTTCTGAAGTTTTAACTAATTTCTGGGATTTCCAGGTTATTTCGAATTAGAATAAATCCAGAAAAGGATTACTGCGTCAGCCTGGCGTCAGTGTGACCTCAGTGGTGAACTGACCTGCTCCAGGTCAAACTGACCAGTGAGTCCCGTCTGTCAGTGGTTAATTAAACTAACTAGGTTTAGTTAGAGTTAAACTAACACTAACCTAGTTTAGTTAGTGGCCTAGGGCCCACACGTCAGTCAGAGAGAGGGGTCAAACCCCTGGACAGACGGGGTCAAACCCCGCCGGTCAAGGCGGTCAACCCGCCGGCGTTTAGCCGCTCGCGAGGCCAGATGCGGCGGCGGGCTTCGGACTTGGTCCTCCGGTGACCAAATCGGCAGCGGAGAAGCGCTACGTGCAGCTGGAGAGGCGCCGCATCCGGTGGTGCAAGTGGCTGGATGCGGGGAGGCCGGAAATGAACCCGAAGAGCAGCTAGGCGGCGGCCGGCACTACGGTCTTGACACGGGCCGCGCTACGGTGCACGGGAGGGGGATGTGTTGGTGGCTATGGTCTCGTGAGGCCATTATGAGCACGGTGATGCACTCAGGCGGGCACTCCAGTGGCTATGGCCACGGCGGCGACACGGCGCAGCGGCAGCGAGCTTCGGCCGAGGTGGAAAACACTGCTAGAGGATGAACGCGTCGACGGGGAGAGGGGCGAGGGGCGTAGGAGCTCACAACGGTTCCGCAGGGTTGGTCAGTGGGCTCGGGGAGGGGCCAGAGCAAGCGGGGCAGCGATGGAGATCTCCGGCGTCGGGAGGTTGAAGAAGACGGCGTGGAGGCGCTCGGGGGCGTTCGGCGTCGCGTGCGTTGATGGAGATGGCGATGGCGATGAGGCGGAGCTCGGGGGCGCGTCGGAGAGGCAAGGGGGTGGCGGTGGGGGCGGTGGCAGTGAGCGCGGCGACGATCGTGTTCAGGTCCGAGGTGCGCAGCGAGAGAGAGGCGAGGAACAGGGACGCGAGCGAGAAGGTGGGGCTTGGGGACGCGCGTGGCGTCCCTAGCCAGCTCCAGGCGGTCGGCGGCAAGCAGGAGGAGGCGTGGCGCCTCGCGCGCGCGTGCGATGTCCCGCCTCTGCCTACTGGCAGAGGTTAGGGACGACTGGCACCAGGCCAGGTGGGCTGGGCCAGCACAGGTGAGGCCCAGGTGGGTTTCTCTCTCTCTCTCTCCCTCCTTTATTCTGTTTTAGTTTTCTATTTTATTTCTCTGTTTTGAATTAGTAAAAATACTAATTCATTTTGTAAAATCCTGAAAATAATTGTGGGCACTTTTGAAAATATTTCCAACAGCCCTCAAATGCTTTCAAGATTATTTGGACATTTAAAATATTTTATAGAATTTAAATGTCCAAATTCAAATACTTATGATTTAATTCAAAAATCCAGACTGTCATAGAAAAATGTGCACCATTTTTTGTAGAGGTTCTAGACCAATTCAAAAATGATGAACTTTTCCAGAGGCATTTTGGGTTCATTGAAAATATTTTGAGGTTGAACCTATTTGAGTTATTCTGGTGTTAGGGTTTATCATCCCCAGTTCATATTTCAAATTTAATTAGACATGATGCATAGGTGCTGATGCAACTAATTACAAGCAAAGTCTAGGGCTGTGACATACGGGCCTTTGACTGGGCCGACCTTCTTAACCTATATGGGCCTCTGTTGGGCCGTGCCACGTGTCGACGTATCATAGGCGCTTTGGGTCCAATGAGTGGATGACATCTGTCCCAATGGTGAGCCGACACGTGTTTCCTCCAACCAATGATGATTTTACACATGGAAAATCCCCATTGGTCGGGGCTGTTAACGGGTTATCGGATCCAAAACCAGACCCGATAGCTTAACGGCATTCCGTTACGGTGGATGCCACGTGTCGGTCACCCTTGACGAAAGCACTTCTGTGACGCGCGATTTACAGTCATGGAAGTGAACACTTCTGTGATGATAATTTTGGTAATGTCATGGAACACTTCTACGACAGCACAGGTATGACTATCTTGATTCTGTCATAAATTTGTTATGGATGTACATGCATGACAGAAAACGTGACCTACTGTGACAAACACGTATCATCACGGAAGTGTATCTTTTTTAGTGATCAACCGCGTTCTTGTAACGCTTCCGCTTAGCGATCTTCAAGGGTATGAAGATGCACTCCCTCTCTCTCGTTGCTAGCATCTCCTAGATTGATCTTGGTGACACGTTGGGAATTTTTTGAATTATTGCTACGTTCCCCAACAGTGGCATCATGAGCTATGTCTATGCGTAGATTCTATGCGCGAGTAGAACACAAAGTAGTTGTGGGCGATGATTTGGTCAATTTTCTTGCTCTTACTAGTCTTACCTTGATTTTGCGGCATTGTGGGATGAAGCGGCCCGGACCGACCTTACACATACGCTTACGTGAGACTGGTTCCACCGACTGACATGCACTTGATGCATAAGGTGGCTAGCGGGTGTCTGTCTCTCCCACTTTAGTCGGATCGGATTCGATGAAGAGGGTCCTTATGAAGGGTAAATAGCAATTGGCATATCACCGTTGTGGCTTTTGCGTAGGTAAGAAATGTTCTTGCTAGAAACCCATCGCAGCCACGTAAAACATGTAACAACAATTAGAGGACGTCTAACTTGTTTTTGTAGGGTATGCTATGTGATGTGATATGGCCAAAAGGATGTGATGAATGATATATGTGATGTATGAGATTGATCATGCTCTTGTAATAGGAATCACGACTTGCATGTCGATGTGTATGACAACCGGCAGGAGCCATAGGAGTTGCCTTAATTTATTGTATGACCTGCATGTCAATGAAAACAGCATGTAATTACTTTACTTTATTGCTAACCGTTAGCCATAGTAGTGGAAGTAAAAGTTGGCGAGACAATGTCATGAAGACACGATGATGGAGATCATGATGATGGAGATCATGGTGTCATGCCGGTGAAGAAGGTGATCATGTCGCGCCTCGAAGATGGAGATCAAAGGTGCAAGATGATATTGGCCATATCGTGTCACTTTATTATTTGCATGTGATGTTTGTCATGTTTACAACTTATTTGCTTAGAACGACGGTAGCATAAATAAGATAATCCCTCACTAAAATTTCAAGAAAAGTGTTCCCCCTAACTGTGCACCGTTGCGAAGGTTCGTTGTTTCGAAGCACCACATGATGATCAGGTGTGATAGATTCTAACGTTCGCATACAACAGGTGGAAGCCATATTTGCACATTGGAAACACTTAGGTTGACTTGACGAGCCTAGCATGTACAGACATGGCCTCGGAACACGAGAGACCGAAAGGTCGAACATGAATCGTATAGTAGATGTGATCAACATGGAGATGTTCATCGTTGATGACTAGTCCATCTCACGTAATGATTGGACACGGCCTAGTCGTTTTGGATCATGTATCACTTAGATGACTAGAGGGATGTCTATCTGAGTGGGAGTTCATTAAATAATTTGATTAATTGAACTCATTATCATGAACATAGTCTAAATTGTATTTGCAAATTGTGTTGTAGATTAATAGCTCGCGCTTTAGCTCCCTGTTTTAGTACGTTCCTAGAGAAAGACTAAGTTGAAAGATATTGTAAGCAATTGTGCGGACTAGGGCCATAGTCTGAGGATTGTCTTCACTGCTACACAGAAGGCTTCTGTCCTTGATGCACCGCTTGGTGTGCCAACCCCTTTGGCATCGTCTGTGGATGCTGTGAACATCTGGCAGACACGTTTTGATGACTACCTGATAGTTTAGTGCGCCATGCTTTGCGGCTTAGAGTCGGGGCTCCAAAAGCGTTTTGATCGCCATGGAACATATGAGATGTTCCAAGAGCTGAAATTGGTATTTCAAGCTCATGCCCGTGTTGAGAGGTTTGAGACATCTGACAAGATCTTTGCCTACAAGATGGAGGAGAATAGTTCAGCCAGTGAGCATGTGCTCAGAATGTCTGGGTACTTCAATCGCTTGAATCAAGTGGGAGTTAATCTTCCAGATAAGAGAAGTGATTGACGGAGTTCTCCAGTCACTATCACCAAGCTAACTAGAGCTTCGTGATGAACTATAACATGCAAGGGAAGTTGATCCCGGAGTTGTTCGTCATGCTTAAGGCCGTAAAGGTAGAAGTCAAGAAGGGGCATCAAGTGTTGATGGTTAACAAGACCACTAGTTTCAAAGAAGGGCAAGGGCAAGAAGGGAAACTTCATGAATGGCAAGCCAGTTGCCGCTCCAATGAAGAAACCAAGAACCCAAACCCCAGACGAAGTGCTTCTATTAGGGGAACGGTCACTGGTAGCGGAACTGCCTCAAATACTTGGTAGATAAGATGGCTGGCAACTTCATCAAAACTATATTTCATATATGTGTTGTTGATGTGTACCTTACTAGTACTCCTAGTAGCACATGGGTATTAGATACCGGTTCATTTGCTAATATTGGTAACTCAAAACAAAAGCTACGGAATAAATGGAGACTAGCTAAGGGCGAGGTGACGATATGTGTTGGAAGTGTTTCCAAGGATGATATGATCACCATCGCACGCTCCCTCTACCTTCGGGATTAGTGTTGAATCCAGATAAATGTTGTTTGCATTGGTGTATGCGTTGATCATGAACATGATTAGATCATGTTTATTGCAATACGGTTATTCATTTAAGTTAGAGAATAATGGTTATTCTGTTTACATGAATAATACCTTCTATGGTCATGCACCCAATGTGAATGGTTTATTGAATCTCGGTCGTAGTGTTACACATGTTCATAACCTTGATGCCAAAAGATGTAGAGTTGATAATGATAGTACCACTTTCTTGTGGCACTGCCGCTTAGGTCATATTGGTGTAAAGTGCATGAAGAACCTCCATGCTAATGGACTTATGGAGTCACTTGATTTTGAATCACCTGACACATGCGAACCATGCCTCATAGGCACGATGACTAAAACCCCTTTTTCTGGAACAATGGAACGGGCAAGTGACTTGTTGGAAATCACACATGCTGATGTGTGCGGTCCGATGAGTGTTGACGCACGCAGTGGATATCGTTATTTTCTCACCTTCACCGACGAATTGAGTAGATATGGGTATATTTACTTAATGTAGCATAAGTCTGAAACGTTTGAAAAGTTCAAGAAATTTTAGAGTGAAGTTGAGAATCATCATAACAAGAAGATCAAGTTCCTATGACCTGATCAAGGGGAGAGTATCTGAGTTATGAGTTTGGCAATCACTAAAGACAAGGTGGAATCGTTTCACAGTTGACGCCACCTGGAACACCATAGCATAATGGTGTGTCCAAGCATCGTAGTCGCACCATATTGGATATGGTGCGACCTATGATGTCTCTTACCGATCTACCGATATCATTTTGGGGTTATGCATTAGAGACAATTACATGCACTTTAAATAGGGCACCATCTAAGTCCGTGGAGACGACACCGTATGAACTATGGTTTGGCAAGAAACCTACGTTTTTGTTTCTTAAGGTTTGGGGCTACTATGCTTATGTCGATAGGCATCGGCCAGAAAAGCTCGAACCCAAAGCGGAAAATTGTGTCTTCATAGAATACCCAAACAAGACGATTGGGTATACCTTCTATCTCAGATCTGACGGCAAAGTGTTTGTCGCTAGGAAGAGGTCCTTTCTCGAGAAAGAGTTTCTCTCGAAAGAATTGTGTGGGAGGAAGATAGAACTTGATGAGGTTGTTGAACCTTTACTTAAACCAGAGAGTTGTGCAGCACAGAAAGATGTTTCTGTGGCACCTACCTCAGTTGAAGGGAAAGCTAATGATGATGATCATGGAGCTTCAGATCAAGTTACTATCAAACCTCATAGGTCAACAAGGGTGTATACAACTTCTGAGTGGTAACCCTGTCTTAAAGGTCATATTTTTGGACAACGATGAACCTATGAGCTATGGAGAAGCGATGGTGGGCCCGGATTCCAACAAATGGCTGGAAGCCATGAAATCCAAGATAGGATCCATGTATGAGAACAAAGTATGGACTTTGGTGGACTTGCCCGATGATCAGCAAGCCATTTAGAATAAATGGATCTTTAAGAAGATGACAGACGCTAATGGTATTGTCACCATTTATGAAGCTCGACTTTTCTCAAAGAAGTTTCTGACAAGTTCAAGGAGTTGACTGTGATGAGACTTTCTCAATCATGGCGATGCTAAAGTCTGTTAGAATTATGTTAGTAGTTGCTGCATTTTCATTTACAAAATCTGGCAGATGGATGTCAAAACAAAGTTTCCTTGACGGTTTCCATGAGGAAAGGTTGTATGTGATACAAACAGAAGGTTCTGTCAATCCTAAGGATGCTACAAGGTATGCAAACTACAGCGATCCTTCTATGGACTGGAGCAAGCATCTCGGAGTTGGAACATACGCTTTGATGAGGTGATCAAAGCTTTTAGTTTTATACAAAGTTTGCAAGAAACTTGTATTTGCAAGAAAGTGAGTGGGAGCACTGCAACATTTTTGATAAGTATATGTGGATGACATATTGTTGATCGGAAATGATGTAGAATTTCGAGAAAGCATAAAGGGGTGTTTGAATGAAGTTTTCAAAGGAAGACCTGGGTAAAACTGCTTACATATTGGGTATCAAGATCTATAGAGATAGATCAAGACGCCTGATAAGACTTTCACAGAGCACATACCTTGACATGATTTTGAAGTAGTTTCAAAATGGATCAGCCAAAGAAGGAGTTCTTGCTTGAGTTTTAAGGTGTGAAGTTAAGACTTGAGGCTCGACCACGGCAGAAGAAAGAGAAAGGATGAAGGCCGTCCCTATGCCTTAGCCATAGGCTCTATACGATATGCCATGTTGTGTACCGCACCTGAGATGTGCCTTGCCATGAGTCTGGCAAGGGGGTACAAAAGTGATCCAGGAATGGATCATTAGACAGCGGTCAAAATTGTCCTTAGAGGAATAAGGAAATGTTTCTCGGTTTTGGAGGTGATCAAGAGTTCGGCATAAAGCGTTACGTCGATGCAAGCTTTAACACCTAGCCGGATGACTCTGAGTAGCAAACTGGATACGTATAGTGGAGCAACCATTTGGAATAGCTCCAAGTGAAGTGTGGAAGCAGCATCCACAACATGACATAGAGATTTGCAAAGTACATACGGATTTGAATGTTGCACACCCGTTGACTAAAACCTCTCTCACAAGCATAACATGATCAAACCACATATTCATTGAGTCTTAATCACATGGTGATGTGAACTAGATTATTGACTCTAGTAAACTCTTTGGGAGTTAGTCACATGGCGATGTGAACTATGAGTGTTAATCACATGACGATGTGAACTAGATTATTGACTCTAGTGCAAGTGGGAGACTATTGGAAATATGCCCTAGAGGCAATAATAAAATAGTTATTATTATATTTCCTCGTTCATGATAATTGTCTATTGTGCATGCTATAATTGTATTAACCGGAAACCATAATACATGTGTGAATACATAGACCACAACATGTCCCTAGCAAGCCTCTAGTTGACTAGCTCGTTGATCAATAGATGGTTCTAGTTTCCTGACCATGGACATTGGATGTCGTTGATAACGGGATCACATCATTAGGAGAATGATGTGACGGACAAGACCCAATCCTAAGCATAGCACAAGATCGTGTAGTTCGTTTGCTAGAGCTATTCTAATGTCAAGTACCTTTTCCTTAGACCATGAGATTGTGCAACTCCCGGATGCCGTAGGAATGCTTTGGGTGTATCAAACGTCACAACGTAACTGGGTGACTATAAAGGTGCACTACATGTATCTCCGAAAGTGTCTGTTGGGTTGCCATGACGGAGAGGTATCTCTGGGCCCACTCGGTAATGCATCATCATAATGAGCTCAATGTGACTAAAGAGTTAGCCATGGGATCATGCGTTACGGAATGAGAAAAGGGAGTTGCCGGTAACGAGATTGAACAAGGTATATGGATACCGACAACTAAATCTCGGGCAAGTAACATACCGATTGTCGTGGAATTGTCATGACAGATGTCCTATTGTGAGGACTTAGTCATGAGGCCAACGCATCTTTGTAGTAGCTTGAGAGGGGTTGAGTGGAATCGAGAGATGCAACACAGGACAAGGATTTAGATAGCTTCGGGCCCCGGGAAACATCATCCGGTAATAGCCCTACATGCCATTTGTGGCTAGGTCTCATTATGATCATGAGGGAGTCGCCAGTAAACCGGCTCTTTGTGTCTAGCCCTAGAGATTGTTTCTTGTTGCTTGTCCCTCTTTGGGGAGCCCTGCCCCTCCTTATATATGTTGAAGGGGCGGGTTACATGACTAGTCGTAGTTGGATTAGGATTACTCTATTACAAGTGGAGTCCTAGTCTTGCTTCCTTTGTACTCCCTCCATTCGGAATTACTTGTCGCGGAAATGGATGTATCTAGACGTATTTTAGTTCTAGATACATCCATTGCCGAGCCAAGTAATTCCGAACGGAGGGAGTAGGAGAATATTCCTTCTGGGCCTTGGGCCTTGTCATCCGTCTGACCCGCCCGCCGGGTCACCAGTGAGTCAAAATGTTCAGGCGGGTTGCTTGTAAACCGCCAAGTCAGGGCGGGTCGCCAATGAATCACCAAGTGTCAGTCGGGTCTCAAAGTAAACCGCCAAGTCCATCCGGGTCAAATTTTCGGTCGGGTAATACCGCGGGGTATATCCCCGACATTATTCCCAGTTTAATTTGGATTTATCCATGTTAAACTGATCCTATAAAACAAACACAAGAACAAATTTGACAGGTTATGCTCCGGGTTAAGAATTCTTGTAAACGGGCACCTGATCATCCTTAATTCCTTTTCATTTCCTTCTTCTAGAAAATTCGGTTCAATAAGCCAGCTTCATACTCGATTTGCTGATGTTGGTTTCTCACAGGAATATTGTAAGAAATAATCCACTTGAATCGGCTTTCTAAAGCATCGGCTTAAAAAATATTGGTCTTGAAATACTCCTCTGATTTTCAGCCGGCTTGAATATGTAGATCTTGCCAGTTTATGGTTATCAAAATTGCCGGGTCATAATTTATTGCCAACGCTAGGTCATAATTGTTGCAGTCACCGGGTCAATCTGGTCTACTCAAAACTGAGAATTCGAAGATTTTTCTCCCTTATATCCATATTACCTGTAGCCCCCAAGTCTTGAGCAGAACAAAGTGATGGTTTATGACTTGCTTCAACATAAATACTGCCACTTTTGAAGAAATCCATGTTGTTCATCCCAGTCACTAGTAAAAACTGAATACTCCATATTATGTAGCCCCCAAGTGCTGGGTTGTGATGCTTGCAGCAACCTAGGACTTGTAATTGCCTGATGCCCAAAAAACTTTAACCAGTGTAGCCCCCAAGGGCCGGGTCATTATGCAATAATGAGCAGGTTCTTTATAAATATAATCATGCTTCATTGAAAATAACATCATATGGTGTAACTCCCATCATGGGGCTTGAACCCACGTCCACAATGTTAAGAGCTTTGTGCTTTACCAACTGAGGAGTGGACCCTTCAATATAATGGATTTAACTTGTGTACCTTGAATTGTTGACAGGAGCAATTGGTAGCCCCCAAGGGCCGTCTCATTACAATGTGATGAGTCGGGTCTTCAATAAGGTGAGAAAAAAATGACTTTGCATTAGCCCCCAAGTGCCATGGTGCATGCTGGCTGTGACATGGGACTTGCGTATTTGATATAATCTCAATCTGAATAATGTAGCCCCCAAGTGTCGGGTCATAAGCCTGCATCGACTCGGGACTATTCCTTCAATTATAGAATAAATCATATCCATTGATAATATAATAGCCATGCGCTAAAGTGACTTTGAAAACCTTAATCATAATACTGGTTTATTGATAACCATAATAAAATTCAGCCATGTTGCCCATTTGAAGATTTGAATAATATAATCCAATGATTTATGAGCGCATCATCCCAATGGCGCAATCCAAATATATAATAGCGACTTATAGTCCCAAGCCAGGCCGAGTTAATAAACGCCGGATAATTCATCATCACACTAGCAACTTATAGTCCAAAGCCAGGCCGGGTTAATAAACACCGGATAATTTATCGTCATACTAGCGACTTATAGTCGAAAGCCAGGCCGGGTTAATAAATGCCGGTGATTTATAATCATACTGACGACTTATAGTCGAAAGCCAGACCGGGTCAATAAAAACCGGATTATAACTGATCGTATTGTGACAACTTATAGTCGAAAGCCAAGTCGAGTCAATAGACATCGGTTATCTTGTAATTTTGTACTTGCAACTTATAGCCAAATGCCAGACCGGGTCAGTAAACACCGGATCAACATAAACCTCATCAAAATAAACCGCCAAAAGAAAAAACTTCAAAAGAAAACACATGCAAGAATTCGAGGCTTTTCATGGGCAGGCCACTAAGTTAAACCATTTTACAAAGCCTTATAAGATGGACCTCACATTAACCAATCGTCATTTTAACTATGACAAGTTCAGGGTCTTACCAAGATTACCTGGGCGGAGTGACTTACTTAAAAAAGGCAGGATAACCCGGGGTTTTAGGTGAATACACCTGGCTTCCAAGCCTGCCTTTTATAGCCTATTACAAGGTTATAGACTCTTTGTTCTTGTAGAAGCAAAGAGCCCCCGAGCAATATTTTGAGCTGTGCTCAATGGGTGCCTATGTTTAAGTTGTGCTTTTGCAAGAGACTCTCTTAGGCCCTTTTGACTTTTCTGAGAGCTCGAACTTTGTGAGAGATATTTCTTCTTGAACCGGATGTTAAACCGGATATTGTGAGCTTCGAAGCTTTATGGGAGACATCTTTCCCTTGAACCGGATTTTAAACCAGAATCTTCATTTTTAGCCGAAAATTTTCTGACGACCTTTATACTCGAACTTGCGAGAGATTAATTCTTTTTGAACTAGAAATTCTTAAACCGGATTTGAGAGCTTCAGAGCTTTGTGGGAGAACAGATTTCCCTTGAACCGGATTTTAAATCGGCATTCTTCATTTTGAACCGGAAATTTTCTGACAGCCTTTAAATTTTCATCAATATGGTAGTAGTCTCTGGGACCGGGTTATCTTTCCCTCCAACGTCCTAGGGTTCTTGAATTCACTGAAAACCGGCAACATTTGCTGAGTCATATCATTGTAGCCCCCGAGTCTCAAGGCGACTCGAGGAGTTGGCTTGAGATTCTCCATATTTTGACCGTGATATAAACCGGCATAAGTTGTATATGATTGGTGTTGATAGCACGATGTGAATCCACAGAAGGTTTAGGTTACTGCGACGGGTTATAAATGGTCCCATATGAGTCGTGTCAGCAACTCGGCCAATGTTTCCTTCCAACTGGCGATTTGAAGTTAACCAAACTGTAGTGGCAGTGACTTGTGCACCTGCCCTTTGAGTCACTCAGTGCAGACGGTTGTTGATAGTATATGATAATTTTCCTCCATTTTGTTGAAAGAAAACCGGGCTACCCAAGCTGTGACTTGCTCATACTCAATTAACAGCTCATGCAGATAGGTGCGGCCCGGTATGTTGCTGTAGTCCAGGCCGCGAGAGACGGATGACAAAGACGACCGCGGCTTCAGAGGCAGCACAGATAGCTGAGTCGGCCGTGGTGTTCTAAGCCGGTGTGGACGGGAGAGTTAACCACATCCTGTTGATGTAGTGAACAATTGTCCTGCCTCAAAAACATCACAAGCCAGAGTAATTGTTCCTTGACAAAAATAATATGCGCTAATAAAATAGACCTTAGATGGATATCACCTGATATGTTAGGCCGGAATTTATCCGCCGCGGAGTTGATGATCACCATGGTGATGCTGAAATCAATCACGGCTGAGTCGGCCACATGAGTAGACAGATGAGTCGGCCGAGGCGTTGTAAACCGGTGGGGCAAGCAAGTTGTCCTTTGCATTGTAGGCCGGTGCGGACGCGTGAACCGGCCATGGCGTTATAAGTCAGTGCAGGAGTCCGTTGAGTAAGGATGACCACCCGTGCCGAATGATGTTGGCACGCCTCCAGCTCCGCGGTATAATGCCACCTTGTGACGAATAATTCTCCTGCATATAAAACATAGCAGGGCAAAGTAGTTTTGCTCGGATGAATTAATACGTGCTTAAAATAGGATAAATAGCACCTGGTATTTTCGGATGTTGATAGCAGTTTGGCCAAGGTGGCAAGGCTCCCGCGACGATAATGTAGCACAATTCCCGTCAGCCTTGACTACAAACGACTGCAGAAAAAATTGATCATCTGTTCGGATTCGACGGTGCAGCCACGGCAGTAGCTAGAAACGCTGGCGAGGGGCGGCTCAATAGGTGACTAATTCGGGTCCGGTTTGATCATAGGTAGCAACAGAGTGCAGTCGTGGCGTCTCAGAGGTGCCAGCTTCCCATTATCATCTTCCTCCGATGGATCCTTTTTCTTGTAAATCATCTCAGAATCCATGTATGTACTAGTAGCTTTCCAAGTAGTAATGAATACTAGTACTCCTTTTGGTTGGTTTGACTTTCCTTGCATGTACGTGCACCATCAAACGGAGCTAGCGGGCACACGCCCTGAACATTTTTTTCTTTTTTTTCTTTTCAGGTGCCTTGGGCATCTGCTCCTACAGCTTATTTTTTGTCATAGGGACATCAATTATAGCAGATTCATAGCCGCCGCTCATTACTTTTTGTTGTCGCTGTCCTCATACAGCCACTGGCGATTGCTGAAATAATTGCTATTTACTCTATTCAGATCGATGCCTCCTGTCCGCTGTCAAATCAATCTGTTTTTTAATGAAAAAGGGATGTTTGGCGGGTTTTTCATTCGCAGGTGAAACCCACGACAAGGAGTAAATCCTTGTTACCTTTAAGATAAACGTTTTCTTGCCCGACAACAGGCCTTGCCGTCCCCCCACTTCGCTCGACCTTTCTCACGCCCTTGGCGGAGGCATGGATGAGGTGGGCTTAGGCTCCTCGTTTCATTTCCTTGCTGCCGCCACAACGACCAAACTCGGTCCCAGGAGACGAGTCCTAGGGTCTGGAAGGAGTGGAGCACTGTAGCCTAAGGATAAAATGAGGTTTCACATACCTCAGTCCATAACGAAACACATGATAAGGGATAGAGAACTTATCTGAATCTACAGCCCCCGGCAACCTTGGCTTGCCGCGGGTGGATCTTTGCTCTTGTAGCCCCCGGCAATACTGGTTTGCCGGGGCCCGGATGCTGGTCCGTCCCCTTTCTTCCAAAGCAGCTCGGCAAGGATATTCATGTGTCCTGCAAACCAAAGAAGACAGAGAAGAACAGAGACGCGCACTCGACCTCTAAGCTAGGGGTTAGCCGCCGCTAAGCACTATCAACCCAAACCAAGGAAGAGACTCAACCTAGCATGCATGCTATAACTTAGGCGCTAAGCGCCGTTTATTGTGCTCGTGGTCATGCACGGCTTTGTACAAAGGGTCACATGCCTTGTCGGCAAAGCTTGTACAAAAGGTGGCTTGCCGGGAGGCCCGGCAAGCCACGCCTTATGTGTAAAACTTGCGAAGATGCTCGATGTTCCAGGAGTTGCTCACTGGGACGGCATCTTTGGTCTCCAGGCGGACGGCGCCAGGCCTGGTGAGGGAGTCCTGGACTAGGGGGTGTCCTGATAACCGAACTATCATCACGGCCGGACTCCAAGACTATGAAGATACAAGATTGAAGACTTCGTCCCGTGTCTGGATGGGACTTTCCTTGGCGTGGAAGGCAAGCTTGGCGATACGGATATGTAGATCTCCTACCATTGTAACCGACTCTGTGTAACCCTAACCTATCTGGTGTCTATATAAACCGGAGGGTTTTAGTCCGTAGGACGAACAACAATCATACCATAGGATAGCTTCTAGGGTTTAGCCTCCTTGATCTCGTGGTAGATCTACTCTTGTACTACCCATATCATCAATATTAATCAAGAAGGAATAGGGTATTACCTCCATCGAGAGGGCCCGAACCTGGGTAAAAACATCGTGTCCCTTGTCTCCTGTTACCATCCGCCTAGACGCACAGTTCGGGACCCCCTACCCGAGATCCGCCGGTTTTGACACCGACATTGATGCTTTCATTGAGAGTTCCTTTGTGTCGTCACCGATAGGCCCGATGGCTCCTTCGATCATCAACAACGACGCGGTCCGGTGAGACTTTTCTCCCGGACAGATCTTCATATTCGGCGGCTTTGCTGCTGCGGGCAATTAAGCAGCCATCTGGAGCAGATCGAAGCTTCGCCCCAGCCATCGGTCGATTTGGAAGTTTGAACTATCGGCCGATGTCGCGGAGACTTGATCTTGACGGGTTTGAGCCACAGCCAAGCGTGTCGCCTTTGTCTCGATGGGCATGATCTAGCTCTGCAGCGAGCAGTGCCACGGAGGCCGCACCGGCATCCGCTCCGACCCTTAATCCGGAGCCGGATTCCCCGATCGAGGACGAGTGGTTGGACACCGCCTCGGGGGCTACGATCTCTACGGTGATTGAGCCGAACTCTATCCCTGTCCTTTGCGAAGACCTTGACTCCCAGGTGTCGGACTCCGAACCCTCCGCGACGCTGCCAATCGAATCCGATTGGGCGCCGGTCATGGAGTTCACTGCCGCGGACATCTTTCAGCACTTGCCCTTCGGCGACATCCTGAATTCACTAAAGTCTCTCTCTTTATCCGAAGAGCCCTGGCCGGACTACGGACAGGAAGGTTGGGATACGGACAACGAAGAAATTCAACGCCCACCCACCACCCACTTTGTAGCCACTATCGATGATTTAACCGACATGCTCGACTTCGACTCCAAAGACATCGATGGTATGGACGACGATGCGGAGGCGACCAAGACCCAGCGCCTACGAGGCCTTTGGAAGGCCACCTCGTCATCGACATATACATGGTAGACATCCCAAAAGATGGGAGCGGCGATGGAACAACAGAGGATGACCCTCCAAGAAGCAACCAAGCGCCCGGCGTCGGTGGCGCCGCTCTAAATCCGCCACAATAAAAGCGGTGATTCCGGCACGGAGATAATAACACCGGGACGGTGCGAAGACAACCCCCCTCCAGCGGGACTCGGTGCAGGAGGAGGAGAAGCAAGTCCGCACGATAGTGCGGCAGAAAGAGAGGTCGAGGGCGATAGTTATCGCCTCCCTCCGAAGGCGAGGCAAGCCTCGATGACGGCAATTTGTCGTGCACGAGGATCTGCCGAACAGGAGCGCTTTCAAGCGCGGGCTTATAGCCACGGCAAGCAGCCTCAAGAAAAAGCAGCAACAGCTTAGAGCTGACCAAGACCTGCTAGGCGGCGGATGGGTGAAGTCCTTGCAGCGAAGAGTATGAACTCGAGCGCCCTCCAAAAGCTACCCCAAGCGCAGGCCATTGCCTCGATCGAGGAGGAAGCACCCAAGTCACCGGCAAGACGACATGGCAGACCCGGCCACCCGTGGCGGACGGAAAAACCTCTCGGCCCTCCGCTCAAGCCACACCCCGCGCCACTCAAAAAGTACCAAGGCACGGAAAGCGCGCGGATGGAGAGATATATTGGAGGATAAGGCAAAACATACAAGATCGATCTACGGATCGCGTGGGCCTAACAGCGGGATGATTACCGTCGCGCCAGATACATCAAACCCGGCCGGGCCGAACACAGTAGACAAAGCTCATATGAGCTACGTCGTGATATAGCCCAATATAGAGGCGCCGCACACCCACTATGCTTCACAGATGAAGTAATGGATCATCAAATCCCCGAGGGATTCAAACCCGTAAACATCGAATCATACGATGGTACCACAGATCCTGCGGTCTGGATTGAGGACTATCTCCTCCATATCCACATGGCCTACGGTGATGATCTACATGCCATCAAATACCTCCCACTCAAGCTTAAAGGACCAGCTCGGCATTGGCTAAACAGCTTGCCAGCAGAATCAATTGGTTGTTGGGAGGACACGGAAGCCGCATTCCTTGATAACTTCCAGGCACATATGTGCGACCACCGGGCGCCGATGACCTTAGCCACATAATTCAGCAGCGGAAGAATCGGCGGACAATTACGGACACGGTTCCCAACAAGGAAAAATCAAATCATTGGTGTCCGGATCAGAGGCCCTTGCAGCCTTCAAACATAACATCCACGATGAATGGCTTACCCGGCACCTAGGACAGGAAAAGCCGAAATCCATGGCAGCCCTCACAACACTCATGACCCGCTTTTGTGCGGGAGAGGACAGCTGGCTAGCTCGAAGCAACAACTTGGCCAAACACCACGATAGTTCGGATACCAAGGACAGCAATGGCAGGTCGGCGTCGCAACAAGAACAAGAGCCGCGTGCGGCGATAATACTGAAGATCTGGCCGTCAATGCTGGATTCAGAGGCTCTAAACTTCGGTCGATGGAAGAAACCATTAAAAAATACCCGGGCCCGTCCAACTTGGACCGAATACTCGATCGCTTGTGCGGATACATGGCACCCCAAAAACCAGCCAATCACACCAACAGGGATTGTTGGGTGTTCAAGCAAGCGAGCAAGTTAAGTGCGAACTCAACGACAAGGGGCTGCATAGCGATGGCGAGGAAGAGCCCGGCCGCCGAACAATAGAGGACGAAGGTTTTCCCACACAAGTGCGGACGGTGAACATGATATACGCAACCCATATACCCAAAAGGGGCGGAAGCGTGCACTAAGGGGCGTATATGCGATGGAGCGATCGCCCAGTTCAACCCATGGTCTTCTGCCCGATCACCTTGATCGAAGGACCACCCACTAGCATCCGTCCACGGCGGTTTCGCGCATTGGTTCTTGACCCAATTATTGTGGATTTCACCTCACCGAGAGTCGATGGACGGCGGTAGCAGCCTGAACCTGCTTTATCGGGATCTGATTGCACAAAATGGGCATAGACCCTCAAGGATTAAACATACAAAGACGACCTTTAAAGGCATCATACCGGGTAAAGAGGCCAATTGTACGGGCTGAGTTACACTCGAAGTGGTCTTGGATCCCGGATAACTTCGAGCGAAGAGTTAATCTTGACATCGTCCCGTTCGCAGCGGCTATCATGCCTTGCTCGGACGAACCGCATTGCAAAGTTCAATGCGGTGCCGCTACGCATACCTCAAGCTCAAGATGCGGGCCCTCGAGGAGTAATAACAGTCAATGGAAACACGAGCGCTCTCTCCGATCGGAGGAGCACACGGTGGCCCTCGCGGCGGAGGTACAAAGCAGCCTCTCACAGCAATTCTCGAGTCCGGCCACTAAGCGTCCGGACAACATCAAGCGCGCCGAGTAACCTACAACAAGACCGCTGCACGATTCAAGCATCGCAGCGTAGCAATCCGGCTAACCCCAGCCCTCGCGAATTGCGAATCCAGTACTACGCGTACATAACTATGCTCGGAGATACCATGGGCATATGGGGAGAACACGACCACGGCACGCCAAGAATGCGGCTCGACCGAACCGGGGCTCCGATTGTGTCATTCTTTTCTTTTTCCTTTTTCTTCCTTTTCTTACTCTCGGGACTCCGTCTTCCAGAAGTCCTGTCCGGCACTAGAATCACCGAACTCACGATGCAACAGCCAGGGAAGCAGAAAGCCACGTCAAGTGTTCAGGTGGTCTCTATTACGAGCATTATACATGTTTTACATATCATCCCGCAGCTTACCCCTGGAGGGGGACATGTTAGATAGTCCCATTCCTTGCTTATCGCACTATTTGTATCTCCTGCCTTCATTGCAGTACCTCTTTTAAAAAACAATACATAGCTTTTGCTTATTATTGCACTCTTTTCTTTATCTATATATATGTTCATTTCATGACATGTCGCACCCGTACACTTTGGTACGGCCAATACACCAGGGGCTTAAGTACCCCAAAATTAGGGTGTGATAAGTCCGAACACTTTCACAAGTGCGGCACCCCGAACTTATAGCATTATATGAATCGGCTCTGAATCATGTCTTGGGTCAATAGTTGGGTTTGCCCGGCTCCCGTGTTTTGGTACCTTATGTTCCGTTATATCGGCTAAGGTAGCACGGGAGAACCACTCGCGATTGTGCCCAGTTGAGCTGGGTCGAGCACCTCGATGGAGAAAGCTAAAACTGACCGTCATGATAGAGGCGAGAGCGATCGCTGTTCAAGAGGTTTTTTCGGGTCCCTAAAGACTTATGCCGCTTAGAGCGAGGAACCGGAATTGTCCGGCCAAGGCGTGGATAGTGCCCCGAACTCGGTCTTCCGAATACTAGGGGCATCGCTGAAAATTAAAATTATAGAATTCTATGGCTAAGTGAGAGTGTTCAAGCATTATAAGTCTGGTTGCCTTGTTTGTTGCGTTGAGCGCCTCCCTAGATGGACCCAATAATGGGAAAAAGAGTGCTCAAGTTTATCCCAAACCACCCAGCACTCGTGGCATGGGGGCTGAAGCCAACGACTTGCCATCTCTCAAATTTGATAAACGGCCGCATAGAAGGTAATATTTTAAATTAACAAGCATTGCTTAGCGCATATGAACAAGTTTTCTGCGTACAGGATAACAAATGCGAGTCTATTCAAAAATTACATCTTTGGAGCACTCATCCGCTATTCGGCGGGCACCCTTCAGGAGGCCCTCATAGTACATTTCAGGCGTGCGATGCTCCTTGCCCTTCGGTAGCCCGTTCGTCACAAGCTTCTCCGCATCCAGCTTGCCCCAGTGCACTTTAGCACGGGTAAGGGCCCGATGGACACCTTCAATGCAGACGGAGCACTTGATGACATCAATCCTGGGACAGCCGTCCACCAGCCGCCGCACTAGCCCAAAGTAGCTCCCAGGCATGGCTTCTAATGGCCACAGCCGAACTATGAGGCCCTTCATGGCCTGTTCGGCGACCTTGTGGAGCTCGACCAGCTGCTTCAGCTGGTCGCTCAGGGCCACCGGACGTTCGGCCTCAGCATACTGAGACCAGAACACCTTCTCCGTCGAGCTCCCCTCCTTGGCGCGGTAGAATGTGGCAGCATCAGACACACTTCGGGGTAAATCTGCGAATGCTCCTAGAGAGCTCCGAATCCGGGTAAGTAATAGGTAATTCACTTTCACATGCTTGCTTTGCATAAAGAATGCCTTACCCACCGCTATCTTCTTTAATGATTCAATTTCTTGGAGGGCTTTTTGGGCCTCGGCCTTAGCAGCTTTGGCACTCTCAAGAGCCGAAGCAAGCTCGGACTCTCGGGTCTTCGAGTCACGCTCCAAACTCTCGTGTTTTTCCACGAGAGCCTGGAGCTCTTGCCGTACCTCCGCCAGCTGCGCCTCCCCCTTCTCTCGCTCGGTGCGTTCCGCAGCCGCTTTGTCTTCGGCCACGGACACCGCCTCCTTCAGGGTCGCCACCTCGTTCGTGGCCCCTGCAGACCCATGTTATTCCTGTTATTTTTGCAGCAAAACCTTTTCTATAAGGTATTTCTTTAATAAGGTATTACTTACCTTCCTTGTCCTCGAGCTGCTTCTTGGCTTGGCGAGCTCGTTCTCGGACTGCTCGAGGCTCTGCTTCAATGCATTGACCTTCGCATGTCGGTCGGCAAAGGTCAGCAGATGCAGCCTGCATTCCCATATTGACATACTTACGATAGACTCCTGTGTATATCTTTTTAGATCCTTAGTCCGGCTTTTCTTTACGAACACGAACTAAGCATCGAGGCTCTTGTCTATGCGGTAATATTTTACATATTCTAAACTTACCTCAAAGCCTGTTAGAAGGCTGGTGCAGAGCTTGATTAGCCCTTTGGCGGACTTAACTGTCGGATCACCACACTCATAATAGTGCGGTGCTCCTCCTCGATGGAAGCGCTGTTAAGCGCCTCCAGTAAGCTATCCGGTGCCTCCGGTTGGACGGAGGACACCGGCGTCTTACCCTTCTTGCGAAGGGCCCTCCTTGAAGGTTCCGGCATGGAGTCCGGACGAGGGTCGGGTTTAGAGCCCCTGGGGGTCTCGCCCCCCACGCGCCTGGAGTCCGGGAGGTTGCCTTGCGGCGCCTCCTGCGCCACCTCCTCTTGACCAAGACCCCCTTGGGGCCCCACCTCGGCGTCGTCCGCAGCGTGAGGCGAGGAGGCGGTCGGAAGCGAAGTACTCTCCATTTCCGACGAACCCAGGGACCCACTCAATGAAGAGGCGAACTCGCCCTTGGGCGGGCTGCACGATTGTTCGACATTAGAGAACACTCTACAATAATAAAAAAGCCGTGGGTATCCGGACACTTACGATCTCGCCAGGGGCTTGGCCCATGTTGGCCAATCCTCCTCGTTGTTGTCAACGTTGGTGGAGAAGTCTGGAGGAAGGGTTCTTCCCTTCTTGGACCCTCCGGCCTCCCGGTTAGGCGGCCTTCCTTTCCTCTCCTCCCCAATGGGGAGAGGCTTTTTCCTCCTCCTCGTCCTCGGAGAAGATTACGCTTGAGAATCGGCGGCACTGGCACGGGAACTCCTTGAGTCCCGTGGCCTCCTTCTTAGCCTTCTTCTCCGGCACCACATGGGGTACCGAGCCAGCCTTCCGTCAATCAGGCGTCCGCTGGGTCTTCCGATAAAGGCGGACAGTTAATCTATCCGGACGTCTTCAGCCGATCTGTCAAAGATTAGGGAGTTTTACATCCCACATAGAGTCAATCTATGAAAAAGAGTCTCGTAAAGGGCAAAATAACACCTCGCCCGGCTTGGCGTTGCGAGCTGTATCCGTGATCTTGATGGCGGATGAGGAGCCTCGGCCCTTGAGCAAGCACCTTCCGGGCATCTTAAATGCGTAGTGTCGAAGAGCCTTTTAGAGTCGAGTCTTGTGCGGATCGAACTCCCACAATTTGAAGGCCCGTTGTTGGCGGGGAGAATCCGGCGGATGAGCATCACTGGATTACGTTGACAAGCACGAGATTCTTGTCCACCAGGTTTCGGACACATGTTTGGAGTCCGGATGTCTCGTCGAATCCCCCCCGTCCGGCCCGTCTCTTTCCATGGCGAGAGCCATGTGGGGAAGCCAGATCTGAATTCGGGGCCGTCACCCATTTGGGGTCGCGTGGCTCGGTGATGTAGAACCACCCGATTGCCACCTTTATTGTCTCCACAAAGGCCCTCGAGCCATAGGACTTTGGCCATCTTGCCAACCATGGCGCCTCGCACTCCGCAGCGGCCGCCCACAACCTTGGCTGGCGTTGAAGATCTTCAGCCATAGGCGAAGTGGGGCTGGATCTTGAAGGAAGGCCTCGCACCACGACGATAAACGCCGAGATGTTGAGGATGAAATTTGGGGCCAGTCGTGGAAGTCCGGGCCGTAGTAGAACATGAGCCCCCGGACAAATGGGTGAAGTGGACAACCTAGTCCGCGGAGGAAGTGGGGAGAAACACCACTCTCTCATGGGGCCTAGGGGTTGGAGTAAGCTGCCCGCATCGGGCAGCCTGTCTTGTGATGTCGCGGACAAATATCCGGCCTCCGCAGATCTTGTGATGTGCCCTGCAGTGGCGGAGGAGGCCATCCACCTGCCTCCCGCTCGACATGGTTGGAGAAGGTTGAGGTGGGGTGTGCGGACTTAGGCGCTGGAGCTCGAGTCTTGTGAAATGGATGAGCAAAGGAGGAAGAAGGCGTGGGTGAAAAAGGTGGATCCTTATCCCTTATATGGATGGACGAAGCTATGTGTCCCCACCAGCTGGTAAAACTCGCTTATCTCCCAAGCGCCGTAATCAATGGCGCGGATGGGTTACCCGTCCGTATTGATGAGAATCCCGGAATAAGGCGCGATCTATGCTTTGATAAGGCGTGCCAAGGAAACCGCCTCGCTAAGCGCTACCGAGGTGGAACAGCAAAAAGCGATTCATATAAAGGCTGGCGTGGTGTGATGTCATGCCGCGGAATCGTCGGCAGATCTGTGCGAAAGTTATTCTCTCTACGGTGGAATGTGGAACTTGTTTTGCGAGCGGACACTATCCTTGTGTTGAGAACCTTCTATGAAGTATTCGGAGGAGGAACCCTCCTTGCAATCTGAAGACAATATCTTGCGCCGGACTCTTCGTCATTGAAGCCTGGTTTAGGGAGCTCTTGAGGAGTCTGGACTAGGGGTGTCCGGATAACGAACTATCATCACGGCGGACTCCAAGACTATGAAGATACAAGATTGAAGACTTCGTCCGTGTCCGGATGGGACTTTCCTTGGCGTGGAAGGCAAGCTTGGCGATCTGGATATGTAGATCTCCTACCATTGTAACCGACTCTGTGTAACCCTAACCTATCCGGTGTCTATATAAACGGAGGGTTTTAGTCCGTGGGGCGAACAACAATCATACCATAGGCTAGCTTCTAGGGTTTAGCCTCCTTGATCTCGTGGTAGATCTACTCTTGTACTACCCATATCATCAATATTAATCAAGCGGAGTAGGGTATTACCTCCATCTAGAGGGCCCGAACCTGGGTAAAACCATCGTGTCCCTTGTCTCTTGTTACCATCCGCTTTGGGCCTTGCATTCGGGACCCCCTACCCGAGATCCGCCGGTTTTGACACCGACACCTGGTGACTCGTATTACCCGATAAGGGCCTTCCCACTTTGGCGTCAACTTGTTGGAATTCTTGGCCGACTGAACGTGTCGAAGAACAAGGTCGCCTTCCTCAAAGCTCCGGGCATGAACCTTGCGGCTATGGTAGCGGCGCAAGGCTTGCTGGTAGCGTGCTGCTCTCACAGCCGCCCGGAGACTATCTTCCTCAAGGAGCGTCGCGTCATCTTGCCGCAATCGCTCTTGCTCAAGCTCATCTTAAGCGAGCACTCGAGGTGACCCGTATATGAGTTCTGTGGGGAGAACTGCTTCTGCCCCATAAACCAGGGAAAAGGGTGTCTGGCCGGTGGCTCGATTTGGCGTCATTCTGATCGACCAAAGAACCGCCGGCAACTCATCAATCCAGCGCCTTCCGCTCTTGTGCAGCCTGTCAAAAGTATTCGTCCTTAAGCCTCGCAGGACTTCAGCATTTGCTCTCTCCGCTTGGCCCTTGCTCCGTGGGTGTGCCACGGAAGCAAAACAGACCCTGCTGCCGAGATCCTCAATGTATTGCATGAAGGCATGGCTTGTGAACTGTGTGTCGTTGTCGGTGATGATCCTGTTGGGAACCCCAAAACGGCACACTAGTCCCTTGAAGAACTTGATGGTTTACTGCGCTGTCACCTTCCTCACTGCTTCCACCTCTGGCCACTTTGTGAACTTGTCGGCTGCGACGTACAAGTACTCAAAGCCCCCGACAGCACAGGGGAAAGGGCCCAATATGTCGAGCCCCCAGACCGAGAAGGGCCAGGATAGAGGGGTAGTTTGAAGGGCTTGAGCTGGTTGATGGAGCTTCTTCAAATGGAACTGGCACGCTTCACACTTGGTTACTAGTGCCGTCGCATCCTGGAGGGCGGTGGGCCAGAAGAAACCTTGCCGGAAAGCCTTGCCGGCAAGGGCTCTTGACCCTATGTGGGAGCCACATGTACCTCCATGTATTTCTGCCAACAGCTTTAGTCCTTCCTCCCGAGAGATGCACGTCAATTTCACCCCATTCGGTCTTCTTCTGTACAATACATTATCAACGAATTGGTACAGAGCAGACCGGCGGGCTACTCTTTCTGCCTCTGCCTGCTCCTCAGGAAGCTCTCCTTTTTGAAGGAATCGGACGGTGTGCTGCGCCCATGCCGGAGCCTGTGGCTCGACGACAAAGACCAAAGGCATCTCTTCTGCCACTAGAGCGGCCGCCTCCACGGTCATGACCTGAGGTCCTGCCAGAGTCGGTTGTCCCGCGGTAAGATCGGCGTCCACGCCAACATCTTCGCCGGCGGCTCTGGGGAGCTTGGTGGAGAAGTACTTTTTTTTTAAACCTGAGACAGTGGGAGAGGCTCCCACTGTGATATATATTATTCTTCAAACAATTACATTACACTGTACATGGTGTTTACAAAGGACCACCCCGGCCACTTTGTGGCAAGGGGTGGTAAGTCTAGTATAAGTAAACTAGTCGGAAGGAAGGGAGTCTAGTAAAAGGAAAATGAAGTCCTTCATATTTTCTTTTACCCTATATTGAAGAAGACCAAAGTCAGTTTTAAATCTATCTAGCCAAGAGTTGTAGGAAGGGTTGATGTGTCTGAATAGTTTGTCATTCCTCTCCTTTCAGATACTCCAAGATACCTGAAGGAATAATGCCTCCATAAACATAGGTTTATTCCAGTTTTTCTTGGCCGTTTCTAACCAGGTTAGTCTCATGGTATGTTGTTCGGATTCATCCCTAATGCGGACCAACAATATTTGCTAAATGGACAATTGAGGATCATGTGATCAACATCCTCTTGAGCATGACCACAAAGGAGGCAGCTTAGATCATCTCCAACATTATAATGTCTTCTCTTGAGTATGTCTCTAGTATTGAGGCGATCGGAGAGGAGAAGCCACCAAAACTTTTATCTTGGCGGTAACTTTTGATTTCCACAACCAATGGTAGGTTTTGTGGCGTTGACATCTCGAAGCAGAATTTATAGAACCTTCTAGCGGTGTATTGGTGGTCCCCGGTATAAGACCAAATATCCCTTATGTTGTGGCCATTGTCTAAGGTGACGTGTTGCACAAGACGTTGAATGTCTCTGACCTCAGCATGCGCTTGCATGGATAAAGGAAGGTGGAATGCCTCGTCGAGGGAGGTGATACTGAGAAATTGTTTTACGGATATGTCTTCATTACGAGCAAAGGAGAAGGCCCTTGGGTGAGATTCAGATAAGATATCATCAATCCATAAATCCTTCCACATGAGTACGTTGTCGCCATGGTAAACTTGCACTTTGGATATTCCACGAAAGATTGGAGTTAACTTAAGGACATCACGCCACCAAAAAGAGCCACAAGGGTCTGAAGCATGTGGTATCTTGTCTGAGTAATAAGTAGACCAAATGAGATCAACCCAAGGGAGATCATGATGGTTGTAAAATTTGTGCAGGTATTTGAGAAGGAGGGCGTCGCTTTGGATCTTTAAATTGATGATACCAAGGCCTCCACTTTATTTTGGTCGACAGATTCTGTCCCAGGCCACCAAGGAGTTGTATTTCTCCCCTTGCTCAGTTTTCTTTGTCCAGAGACACTTCCGACGAATCTTATCAAGAAGCTCCAAGATTTTCGGAGGAAACTTCAACGTGCATAAAGCGAATATGTTAAGTGAGGTGATGACTGTGTTCAGTAAAGATAGCTTTGCTCCATATGACATCATCGCCAGAGTAGAAGTCATTCTTCGTTCAACAGAGCACACAAGTGGCATTAAGTCTTGAATGGAGGGTTTACTAGTGCCAAGGGGTAGACCAAGGTAAGTGAAAGGCATGCTTCCAATCGTACATTCAAAAATACCGGCAAGCTCACTTGTAAGATCATCCTCGCAGTTCATCAGTATGAGTGTTGATTTATGAAAGTTTATTTTGAGCCCAATGGAAATGACAAAGTCATTTAGGATCTCTTTCATAATATGAGCTTGGTTGGGGCATGCAGGCATGATAATAATTGTGTCGTCAGCGTATTGAATAACCGGGTAATCACGCTGACCCTGCCTATCAAAAGGTAGACTGATCTTCCCCTGTCTGAACGCGTCATTCATCGCAGCTTGAAGCAAATCCGCGGTGATGACAAAGATGAGGGGACAAGGGTCACCTTAGCCGGACACCACTTTTGCAAACGAATTATGCACTGGGACACCATTGAGAAGTACGAAGATTTCCGATAGAGAATATGGTTTTGATCCAAGACAACCATTTATCATTGAAGCCCATATGTTTCATAATCTCAGCATAGCACCGTGTTGTATAGTATCGAATGCTTTAGCGAAATCAAGCTTGAGAAGAACAATTTTTGCTTGGAGGTCCGACCTTTGGTGGATATATTCAAAAGCCCAAGCGAGGCAGTCTTGTATAGATCTTCGCTTGATGAAACCATATTGATTACGATGAACTATTTTTAGAATGAGCTTTTGAAGACGGTTAGCCAGTAGATTAGTTATCACTTTGAGACAACAATTTAAAAGGGTGATAGGCCAAAAATCATTAACAGTTTCAGGTGAAGGAACCTTAGATATGAGAGTGATGAAGCTCTCATTGATGCTTTCCAAATTAAGTGTCCCTTCATGGAACTGGTCACACAGCCTATAAAAGTCCTCTTTAATAATGTGCCAGCAAGATTTAATGAAATGCCTCGTGAAACCGTCCGGGCCAGGTGCTCTATCAGCTGGCATTTCTTTTATAACATCGTCAATTTCTTGCCTGGAGAAAGGTGACGTGAGTTGATCCAAATCTTCTCTTCTCTTGATGATATTGGGGAGGTCAAATTTCATTTGGTAGTTACTAGAGGTTCCAAGCCTTTCTTTGTATGTCTGATAAATGAGGGCCTCTTTTCCTGCATGGTCTTCCACAGTTGTACCATTATCAAGCCGAAGAGAAGTGATTGCATTTCTTCTATATCTCTCAGAGGCAAGTGCTTCAAGAAATTTAGGGTCTTCATCCCCAAATTTAACCGAACGGATGGTACATCTCTTTTGCCAATATTGTTTCGATAATTTAATAACTTGAATGATGTGTTTCTTGAATTTTCCTGAAATTACTTTCAGGGATAGATAAGGATCTTTTGTTTTCTCTAGCATCAAGATCTGCCAAAGTGGAGTTAGAATTCTGTATAGCAGTGTTAAGTTTTTGAAATCTTTTTGCTCCAGTGCTTGGGTTCATATCTTAGAGTTTTGAATTTTCGGCAAAGAATTGTGGCAGCATTTGTGGAGTTGACAGGTTTAGACCAAACATCAAAAACCAGTTCCATAAACCCTGGATGTTGCACCCAGAAGGATTCAAACCTGAACAAATTGCTTTTTGGTATAGATGTTTGAATAGTGATCACACAAGGAATGTGGTCAGAAACAGGTTTTCCTAGGGGTTTAACCATGGTGTTTGGGTAATAAAGGGTCCAATTATTAGAGGTGAGGAACCAATCAAGTTGTTCTAACAAGGGCTCATCCTGCATGTTACTCCAAGTATATGCTCTGCCTTTGATAGGAAGTTCAATGAGGCTTTGAGATCTAATGAAATCATTGAATGTTATCATGTCATTAATATTACCTCCAGGTTTATTACGATTTGTAGGACTTCGAATATAATTGAAGTCACCAATGAGGAGCCAATCTTTAGTAACAGGGGTATTTAGGTTTAATAGCCAGTTTGTATATTCCACTCTTAGATCACCTTGACAAGGCCCATAGATATTCACTAGAGTCCATTCTTGAGCCGACTGTGTGGATTTGAATTTGGTAACCAGTGCAAATTCTTCTTCAATAATTACTGTACCAGTAAAAATGGAGCTGTTCCAAATGGTCACAATACCTCCAGAGGCCCCTCGAGATGGTATGTAAGCAAATTTATCAAACCTTCGAGGACAACAAGATTTAAGGAGCATATTATCAAAGGAGGGATTTTTAGTTTCTTGCAAGCAAATCACAGCACAGCCACTAGATGAAATAGCGTTCGAAAGTGCCAAAAGCTTAGGATCGGAGTTCAGGCCCCGGACGTTCCAATTCGAAAGAAGTACCATTACAAGCTAAAAAGAAAAGCAAGATAACTTAAGCATTGGAGGGACCACCCTCCTGATCATCAAGGAGCAATTCTTAAGTAAGCTCTTCAGGAGGGATTGCACACTGGTGGGATCCAATCATCTAAATCTCCTGGATAGACAGTGGTGGTGGCACATCAGCAGCTTGATCCTCATACAGGTCAGTGATAACAACAGCAGACTTCACATTGGGGATGACCCTAGGTTTAACTTTTGATGTCTTGGCCTTGCTGTCGGTGATGAGAGGCACTTTAAATCCATCATACTTGTTGATCCGGCTACTGCGTCAAACCTGTGAGACAGTGATTGGGGCTTTGGCTTTGCTGCATCTGTTCTTAGGCACTCCAGCCGAAGATCCACCGCACACCAGATCAGAGGAATCCAGACCATTAGAAGGAACCAGCGAGTCCGTTGGGATGTCCTCAGATGACTGAATCTCAGGTAGTTCATTTATAGTGACATTGCTGTTCTGAGCATCAGAGGACACAGTACTATCGAGGAGCCAAACCTGAGTTGACGAGCTATAAGTTCCAGTAGTATCAAAACTGGAGATAGTAGCAGAAGCAGCAATCTGTCCATTGTCAGATGTGGTCGTCACAAGCTGGATATTAAGACTAGCCGGCCTGATACCATAACCTTGTGCCCAAGGCCCAAAAGTTGCCAAAGTGGGCATGATTGTGCTTGACAAGAAGTTGGTGTCACGGACATATGACAATGGTTCATTCAAAAGCATAGAGTTTATCAGTTCATTGTCAGCAGAGAAGTTGATGTTAATACCAGCATTTGAGACCTGAATGTTGAACTGAATATTGTGCAGCTGGGTGTCAGAGCCACTAGAGGAACCAGTGTAACCTTGAGTGACCACCGGGGCTTGAGAAGAAGCAGAATTGAAGAAGCTGTTCCTCAGCAGAGCTTGCATGAGAGAAACAGGTACAAGGACCAAAGCCTCAGACCCCGAGCTGGAACAGAACTGTTGTGAGGAGAGATAGAGTCGTTCCATGCAGCAGCTGGGCTATCCAGAATGTTGTCAGTAGGATGAATACCATCTTGAACCTGCAATCCTCATTTGCCAGCCACTCTTGGAAGTTGTACAGAGTAGGCAGAGCTTGTGGTGGAGGAGCTGGCCACTCACCCCAGTTGGGCTGAAATTCCACCTCCACATTCTGCAAACCTGCCCCCTCATTGACTGCTTCAGCATTGTTTGCTGCCCCTTGCTATGCAATCCAGTTATTGAGCTGTAGCTGATCTGATTGTTCGGTGATGAGTTCATCGGCATAGAGAGGTGTGGTATGCGATTCTCGGTGGCGGATCTTCTCCTGCAGCAGCACCTCGAGGCGGTGGGCATTCGATCCATTGCTCCATGACATGGTAGCCTTGACAGTCCAGCTGCGTCTGTCTCCACCAACCGAGCGGACCACGAGACTTTTTGGAACCAGACGGAGGCTGATTACCTTGGCTCTAATGAGCGAACTTTCTATCTCCTCCGGGTTATGCGATGAATCAAACTACCAAAGCTATCAGCGGATCTATGCAGGTAGTGGTATGTCTGATAATCATATGGAAATCCCACATAAAGAATCCAAACAGAAGGGCCATAGGATGTAAGCCGCATGTTCAGAGCTTCGTCATGCGGCACAAACGAGACAACAGTGTTCATATCACCCTCAACATCAGCATCAATCTCAAAGGTAGTGCCCACAACATTGTCCCGAACCAAGGGGTTTACAAAACCATAGATAGCGATGCCTAGCGGATGATCATCAACCACAGAAGGGAAGAAGTGAGATTCATGTAATAGGCCAGTGATTACCTCCCGAAGGGCAGCTTTCTGATGAAACGGGACATGCCTGTTGACCTCCACAATGGCGAGGAAGTCATGGTTGAGAGGAGCAGTGGGGTGCACCGCCATGTCACCACGAACAACACGGTTTTCCGCCCCGAGCTCGATCGTCATCCCCGTTGGAAGGTAGGGGACAACGTTGACAGGGTAGTTCGCCATTGTTTTCGTGGGGGAGGGCTGGAGCTGGGGAAGACAGGGGAGGAGGAGGAATGCGGAGTGGCAGGGGTCTTGGGCTGCCAAACTAGTCTCTCCGCCCCCGTCCCATTCCAACAAAATTGCGCCAGGTGTCCAACCAAGCCGCAGGCAGCACAATTAAGGATTGAGATTGATTTCTTTACTTTGTTTTTGCGGTACCTCGGTCGACGGTTCATCAGAGAAAGGCAAGTGGAGATATTATTCTTACTGACCAGCGATTTGACAAGGCCTTGGGTAGTATCAGAATTAATGAGCCTGTCAGAAGTAGGAAGGCAAGAAGCCATAGCTAATTCTTTGGGGATAATTTCTGATAATGAGTTTGTGGCACAGTCAATCCTGAGCGAGTCACTTTTATCACGTGCTTTTGGCTGCCACCATAGATAGTTACAATCCGAGTTGCCACACTCAGAATAAAAGTGGCCCAACAGATTACAGTATTTGCAAAATAATTTAGATGGACACAGAGCGGATATATGATGATCCGAGCAGCAAAAAGTGCAAGATAGTCCAACCGAAGACACTGGCCCAGAGCATGTTGGTGTCGAATGAACCTGATCCGGTAGGCCATCCGAAAGAGTGCAGTCACGGCCCAGGTGGCCCAAGGAATTACAGTTGGAGCATATATTCATTTTATTGTAAATAAAAGCTGAAGGTGGGACCGAGGCAATTTCCCAAACATTGGCAATCTCCGAATCAGAATATCCAGCCTGCCTATAGTCCAGGATGTGCAGTAGAATAAAACCCGGGATAGAATTCCAGCATTCATTACGGAAAGAATTACCAATAAATACAGGTTCCTTGCATGCCTCATCAGTAATAATGAATGATTCAAATTTACCGAAACGAATTTCCGGTGTTGCCACGGGATCATTGATCGGCCCACTGATTACTCTTGATGCAAAATTGCCAAAAATAAGCTTTGGCGGTGGGTGAGAGATGTCCCGATCCTTGTGATTCGGAGGAACCGCAAGATCATCACCAATATTGAGCCGTGGTGCATTGGAGTATGAGAAGCCAAATTTTTTCAACTCCATTAACGTAGTATCATCCTCAGAACGATTAGCATGTAAAAAACCGAGCTTTGATTTAATAGCCACGGGGGAACGTAGAGATATTTCATTGAGCTCTTTGTCCGAATGCCAAGATGAATCCCCGAAAGAATGGCTCCAAGAATTGTGGCGATAAAGATTAAAATGACAAATGAAATCAGGCCAAATACGGTCCTTAAGCCCATAGATGAAATGCCCCACTTTATTGGATGCCAACGAAAACCGAAAGTGCCTACCAGCCAAATGCTTTACACGAAAACCAACCGAAGATCCACCAATGCAACATTGGAGAGCAAGCCCCACTGATTCTTCAGAGAGAGGGAATGAGGCCGAGGAGAAAGACACAATCAAAAAGAATTCCTTGGTCGTTGCATGGGGAGAAAAATGGACTGTGGATCCAAACCTTGCATGCACCTGTGCTTCCACCGCCTGCCCAGGGGAGAAATCCCAATGTAGTAATCCCTCCATGGATCTAGATCAGAGGTTGCCATAGGTGGAGGTGGGAGAGGTGGGAGAGGTGGGAGAGGTGGGAGAGGCCATTTAACGTCCCGGTGGGGAAGTACTTGCCGGGGCCTAGCTTCCTTCGCTTGTTCTGCCCGGTTGACGGCTCAACGGATGGTTGGGTTAACTGAAGCACAAAAGTACCTGGTTCCACAGGTAGCTTGAGGGCAGCGCGCTTTGATAGGTAGTCGGCGATGTCGTTCTCCGCCCGAGGGACATGCTCCGCTTGTATACCGTCAAAGAGCTCCTCCAGTTTCCTCACCTCATCTACGTAAGCTTCCATCAACGGACTTTGATAATCTTTGTTGATCTGCCTAACGACGAGCTGTGAGTCGCCCCTGACGATGAGCTTTTTAACTCCAAGGTCTGCCGCGATCCTGAGACCGGCAAGCAATCCCTCGTACTCGGCAGTGTAGTTGGTTGACATCTCCCGGGGGAAGTGCATCTAGATGACATACTTGAGGTGCTCTCCGGTGGGTGCGACAAGCAGCACACTAGCACTGGCGCCTTGAAGTGAGAAGGCACCATCAAAGTACATGACCCAGTTGCGGCTTGTTTCCTTGCCGGGGATCTCGCAGTACTGCTTGTCGGAGCCTCCTGGCTTGTCGGCAGCCGCCAAGGCCCGGCAGGCGTCACACCTAGCAACCTCCTTGCCGGGGTCGCTCGCCTTGGTCTTCTTGGTGGCGCCAGTGTCGTCGGATCCCTCAACGGCAAGCACGGCCTTGCCCTTGCGCTTCCTGTTACAGCGTCGGCCCTTCTTCGCTGGGGTGGCGGTGTCGCCAGTGGAGTCGGTTTCCACACCGGCATCTTCGCTGGGGTACTTCCTTCCCTCCTCAGCACAAGTGCATCGATCAGCCAGAACATAGAGCTCGGCCACATCCTTAACCTTTTTCATCGCCAGTTCTTCACGCATCTTGCGATTGCGCACGTTCGATGGAGCATAGCGATCCGATGGCGGGATGAACGCCGGGGATGTTGTCTTCGCACCGGCTGAACCTTTGGATGTACATGCGCAGGTTTTCTCCTTCCTTCTGGGGGATGATGTGTAAATCACTTGCCTGGCCATGAGCTTGGTGACCTCCGGTAAAGGCGCCATCAAACTCATGGCACAGATCCGCCCAAGAAGAAATGGAATCCACCGGCAAGTGCATCAACCATGACATAACATTAGGCTTGAGTGCCAACAGGAAGTAGGTGGCAAGCACCTTATCGTCGCGGGCCCCAGCGGCTTGCATCATGATGATGTAGATGCTGAGAAACTCTGACGGGTGAGTCTTGCCGTTGTACTTCTCGCCATCGTTGGGCTTGAACGTACGGTGAGAGGGCCACTGGAACTGCCGCAGCTCATGGGTGAAAGCCGGACAACCCACCTCGTAAGGTAGGCCACCGTAGCCTCCCGGCGCTGGGTGGCCCTGCCTGCCTTTCCGACTGGTGGCGCGCGTCTCGTCGGCGCTCGATCGTAGTTCGAGCGTCCTCATGAGCCCGCTCCCGAAGGACTTGACGCTGATCGCGGTTGGTGCGCGGGTCGGACGACGCGATGGAGATGTCGTCTCGAGCGTTGTCGCGACGAACCGACACCCGGGGCAGTCGGGATGGAGGTGGAGAGTACACCATGGCTGCGCCGCCAACGGCATGGCCTCCGCTGGCACGCGGTAGCCCGGTAGAGCGACGACCTGCAGGTCCCGCCGGCCGCAATGCTCATCTTATTCTTTCATCCTTCATTCTATCTCATCATCCTTTCGTTACCGGAGTTCTTCATGGTGGTTCTTCATGATTTAATTCTTTCTTCAAGAGTTTCATCAATATTTTTGGTGGAATTCAGATATCTTTTCTTCTTGCATCTCTAAGTGTAATTAATTCTCCGTATTCTTTAGAATTGGAGTTTTGCATTTCTTTGTTCTTCTCAGATATTCAAATCTACTCAATCCTTCCTTCTAAGTTCTTTTCATTCAAATTCTTTCAATTCTTCCGGAGGCATTGCGTTGTTTATCTCGTCAAGTGTCATTCCATCTTCTGAAGCTCATGTTCTATTCTTTCCTTGTTCAACCGGTGTGCTGCCTAAATCCTTTTAGTCTTATTCGTTTCTTTTCTCATTCTAACCACTCCGGTTAGAACGAGTGGTTTCATAGTCTATCTAATTTCCGTGAGCTTTTGATTCTCGTCATTCTCGTCGCTTCTCTCTTATTTTCGTGTGCTCTCGATTCTTTGCTTCTTCTCTTCAGTTTTTGTTTCACCTCATCCTTTTTCCCTTCCGTCTCGGTCCTAAGATCTCGGGACGAGATCTCTTGTTAGTGGAGGAGTGTTGTAACGCCCCGGATTCGATGCGCCAGGTGTCTGCCAGTTATTCGCCGTCGTTGCCATGTCATTTGCTTGCGTGTTGCATTTTGCCATGTCATCATCTGCATTTCATATCATGTCATCATGTGCATTTCATTGTGCATACATGTTCGTCTCATGCATCCGAGCATTTTCCGCGTTGTCCATTTTGCAATCCGGCACTCCTATGTCTCCCGGCGCCCTCTTTTACCTCTTTTCGTGTGTGGGTATTAAACGTTCTCGGAATGGACCGAGGTTTGTCAAGCAGCCTTGGTATAGCACCGGTGAACCGCTGTCAAGTTTCGTGCCATTTGGAGGTCGTTTGATACTCCAACAGTTAAATGTAACCGTAAAGCCCCTTCTCTTTGCAGCCCAACACCCCTTTCAAAGTGGCCCAAAACACATCTAACTCCCCTCCATGCTCTCGGTCGTTCGATCACGATCGTGTGGTAACCGCTCCTCATTTGGACTCTCCTAGCTCCCTCTACCTATAAATATGTGCATCTCCCGAAATCGGTCTAACCCTAGCCATCTTCATCCTCGCGCCGGCGGACATGTCCACCGAGCGGACATGTCCGCCGGACCTCACCCAGTGAATCAGATCGCGCCACGTCACCCCACCGCCGTCGCCAGCCTATCGCCGCCACCTCACCGCCTCACTCTCTCTCCACGCGGCGGCCCCATGGGCCCATCGAAACCCTTGCAGGCCCGAACCGCCGCCGCCGCCCGGCCAGCGCCGCCGCCCGTTCTCCCGCCTCTGGCGGATCTCCGCCGCCCAGCGCGCTGCGCCTCGCCTCCCCGTCGCCCGGAGCTTAGCGCGCCGCCGCCCCTTCGCCCTTTGGCTCCCCGCGCGCCGCCTCCGCGCGCCTCGCGCCCAGCCCTCATCGCGGTGGCCATGTCGCCTCGCAGCGGTTCCGGTCGGGCCGGACCGGATCCGGTCGTCCCCGACCTCCCCGGCCATCTCCCGCACCTCCTCCTCGCCGGAGCTCCTCGCCGGAACCGCCTCCACCTCGCCGGAGTTGGGGGTGGATCAGATCCACTAACCCCGCGAACCAAACGGTGCCCCCGATCCCGGATCTCCTTGTCCCGCACGCCTCTGTCCCGCATTGACTTTCGCGGAGGTATAATTTCACCAAGTCCCCGAATCTGCAGTAATTTTCATGCCATATTCATCATGTCGTATCTCTGCATCCATAGGTCCGTTTTGTGCGTGTAATATGTCAAATTCTTCGTATCGACGAGTACATCATTTCATTCCAGTGCATAATATTCATTTGATCTCATCTTGATGCCTTAATCGTCGTTGCAAGAGTGCTATATGATGTTAACCTGCTGAAACTGTTAAAAATGCACTTTTGTCATTTTTGCCATGATTGATGTGTGCATCCTGTGAACTTGAGTCCTACATGTGTTTTGTACTATGCCATGCCATATTTACAGGGGTGTATGCCATGTATTTTTGTGATATCTGTGGTGACTAGCACAAGCATGCAAACTAGGCTTCATGATGTTGATGATTTCAGCCTGCTTACTGCGATATTTTTATGCCATGTAAACTTGATGCTACAGAGAGATCCATGCTTATTTTGAGATACTTCAGTAAGGATGTTTTGAACATATAGTTATGCTCTATCCATCAATGCCCTTGCTTGCAATTATGAAGTGCCATAGCTTGAGTCAATCGAGCTCTACTTTTGCTATAAAATGTTTCCTGGCAGATTGTTTACATGTTATTCAATTTTGCCAAGGTTGTTGTTAGTGATCCATGCACTCTATGAACTTGCTATTGCCATGCTTAGCTTCATAAACATGTCTTCTTGCTGTTGGTTGCCTTGTCATGCCATGTATTGCTCTGTAGTGAGTGGTTCAAGCTCACTAACATGTCTACTTATTGTTGTTCCTGCCAAGTCTGAATCTGTAATATAACTTGCTATGTGTACATGGGTGCCATCATATCTCCTGATCCTTTTTGGCTCATGGTTAGTAAAGGACTTTTGTTCTATCCATTTAGTAGATTCATGCCATGTCTTTCGTTGCCACGATAAGTTCCTGTAGCATGTTGTTTGATAGCTCTAAACATTGCAACCTGATGTTATTTCTGCAAAGTCTGAAACTGTTAGTATTTGCAATCTTGCCATGTCATTTTGAGCATGTTTTAGTCATTTCTGGAGATAGCTCAGTGTTCATGTTTTGTCATGCTTTACCTGTACTTCACGTCCATGCCTTTTTTTCATATTGAGGTACTATAGCATGTTGTTTTGGTGCTTGCAATATGCCTAGTTGCTGTTTTGGATAGCTTGTCCTTTAAACTTGTATAGAGTGTATGTGTTGAACCGTTGCTCCGTTTTGAGTGTGCTCTATACGAAACTTGCTTAGAATTGCATGTAGTTCCATATTATCATGTTGCATCCTTGTTTTGAGGTGTTTCTTGATGTTTGGATGCATTTTGCATCAATGCCATGCTTATCCTGTTTTGCTCATATCTTCTAGGCCGTAGCTCCGAATTTAATGAACTTTATATGTAACTTGACTAGAATCTCGTGTAGATCATCTTGGTGCATCTTAACTTGATGTTTAACAACTTGAACAAAAGGTTTATTCAGATCTGGACCAATTTCGAAATTTGCATATGAGGACTTACCGGATTTGTTATATGTTGTTCCCGGCCTCATTTAAACTTGCTGTGATGTGTTGCTCTTGTTTGCATCATCTCTTGCCATGAATAGCTTCATGTAGCTTTGTCATGCATCATGCTTGTTGTGCATCATGTCTTGTTCATGTGTGTTGTGTTTACCATGTTCTGTGCTTCTTCTCGATAGTTCCCGTTTCGTTGCGATCGTGAGGATTCGTTCGTCTACGCTTGGTTCGTCTTCGTGGATTCATCTTCTTCATGGAATCGTTCTTCTTCCTTGCGGGATTTCAGGCAAGATGACCGCTACCCTGGATCTCACTACTATCATTGCTATGCTAGTTGTTTCGTTCTATCGCTATGATGCGCTACCTATCACTTGTTCCTCAAGCCTCCCAAATTGCCATGTCAGCCTCTAACCTTTTGCACCCTTCGTAGCAAACCGTTGTTTGGCTATGTTACTGCTTTGCTCAGCCCCTCTTATAGCGTTGTTAGTTGCAGGTGAAGATGAAGTTTGTTCCTTGTTGGAACATGGAGATGTTGTTCCTTGTTGGAACATGTTTACTTGTTGGGATATCACAATATATCTTATTTAATTAATGCATCTATATACTTGGTAAAGGGTGGAAGGCTCGGCCTTATGCCTGGTGTTTTGTTCCACTCTTGCCGCCCTAGTTTCCGTCATATCGGTATTATGTTCCCGGATTTTGCGTCCCTTACGCGGTTGGGTGATTTATGGGACCCCCTTGACAGTTCGCTTTGAATAAGACTCCTCGGCAAGGCCCAACATTGGTTTTACCATTTGCCTCACCTATGCCCTTTTTTCCTTGGGTTTCGGAGCCGAGGGTCATCTTTATTAGCCCCGGGCGGTGCTCCTTGAGTGTTGGTCGAACCGAGCAGACTCTTGGGGCCACTGCGGGCAACTCGAGGTTGGTTTTACTCGTATCTTGACTTATCCGGTGTGCCACGAGAGCGAGTGCGTCGACTCCTATCGGGATTTGTCGACACATCCGGCGGCTTTGCTGGTCTAGTTTTATTCTTGTCGAAATGAATTGTGGCCGGATTCGAGACTGATCGGGTCTTCGGGGAGAAGGAATATCCTTCGTTGATCGCGAGAGCTTATCATGGGCTAAGTTGGGACACCCTGCGGGTTTGAACTTTCGAAAGCCGTGCCCGCGGTTATGTGGCAGATGGGAATTTGTTGATATCCGGTTGCAGTAAACTTGAAGCAAACTCTTCTAAAATGCACCAACCGTGTGCGTAACCGTGAGTGTCTCTTTTCGGGTTTGATCGAGAGGAGAACACGGTTTCTGGGTTATGTCCGATGTAAGTAGGAGTTCAGGATCACTTCTTGATCATTACTAGTTGACGTCCGTTCCTTTGTTTCTCTTCTCGCTCTCATTTGCGTATGTTAGCCACCATAAATGCTTAGTCGCTGCTGCATCCTCACCACTTTACCCCTTCCTTTCCCATTAAGCTTTGCTAGTCTTGATACCCATGGTAATGGGATTGCTGAGTCCTCGTGGCTCCTGATTACTACACCACCGATTGCGGTACAGGTTATGCGATGCTCGTGACGCGAGAGCGATGTTTGCTTGTATTGGAGTTCTTCTTCTGCTTCTTCTTCAGATCAGGGGATAGGTTCCAGGTCGGCAGCCTGGGCTAGCAGGGTGGATGTCGTTTGAGTTTCTGTTTATGATTCATCCGTAGTCGGATTTTGGTCTTGTATATGATGTATTGTTGTATTCTTGTGGAATTGTATGTCTTGGATGTATCCCCATCTATTATGTAATGTTGATGTAATGATATCCACCTAGCAAAAGTGTCTTCAAGATGCGCTTCTATCCTTGGTGGGACCTTCGAGTTCCTTTTGGATAGGGTCGCATCTTGGGCGTGAAAAGTTGGTATCAGAGCCTCGACCGACCTTAGGAGCCCCCTTGATTGATCGTGTAGTTTGGCCGATGTTGAGTCTAGAATAAACTATTTTCGGAGTCTAGTTATATCGGAGAGTAGGAATTCTTTTTACTCCTCAACCCCTTTGTCGCTCTGGTGAGGAATCTTGATGTAGGTGTTTTGAATTACTCCTCTTCCCTTTCAAACTTTCTTTAGGATCACGCAGTTGGTTTTCCGATCGTTGTTCCTCAGCTCTTTGCATCCGGTGCATTTCTCGTCATGGCGATTCGACCCTCTTTGTTTTGCAAGTTCAATCCTCAGTTGTCTTCTTTTCCCACCCGCCAACCCCTTTTTTCTTCTCGGAACCGGAGTCCGTAATCGAGTATCCATCCTACTCGTGTGAAGCCTTTGCTTTCTTCGACCGGTGTTTTCTCTTCAAGATATTCGTCGGTTTCCCCTTCCAAGTTGCCTATGTTTTCCCGCCCTCCCACCCTCTTCTTCCCGGAGTCTGAGTCTTTTTCGAGCATCAATTTCATTCATGCGGAGCCTCTTCAGTCTTCCGTAAATTATCTCAACCGGTGAATTCTCGTCTCGTTCGTCATTCTTCATCTCTTTTCTTTTCCGGCGGATTCAATTCAAGTTATTCAGGTTGACCATATTCTTTTCCTTGGGTCAAGTGTTTTCCCTGCTCGTTCGCCTCTCGCCAGTTTATCCTTCCGGAGTGCTCAAGAAATCTCTGGAGATCCGTCTATGTTCCAATTAATTCGAGGTTGTCACCTCAGTCAAATATTTCAGTTCTTCCGGTGCATCATCTATCTCTTCAACAATCCTTTCCAACGGTGTTTTCTTTTAGTGGGCCCTAACCCACAGGTCTTTTCCCAGGATCTTACCTGACTCTTCCAATTTCCCGGAGCTATTCCCAATTATTTTCAAGTGTGACGTAAGAATGGATTCCATCAGTCACATGCCTTTTCCAAGATCAATTTCAAACCATTTCATTGTTGCCTCAACCTCTTCGCTTTTCGTTTCCCCGGAGTGCCTTAACAATTTTGGTGGTGTTTCTCGTCGTCATTTGAAGACCGAAGAAGAATTCCTTCTAAATTTTTGTCCATTCTCCCGGAGATTCATGGTGATAGCTCGATGTTATCCTATCTAATTGTCACCAGTCGTGCAATTCTTTTCATCCATCCGGAGCATTTCAGGAGTTGCTTCTCTCTCGATCATCCGGAGGTCATCTTTTCAGAATATTTCTTCGTTCTAAGTTTTCAAATCCGTTCTCCAATTATTCTATATCTGTGCCTTTTCGTTCGTCTCAATATTCTTCCGGTGCTGCGTTCAAGCATTCGTCAATCAGTTCGCGATCTCTTCGTTCTCTTTTCTCTAAATTCCCTCAAGTATCTCCGTGCTTCTCTAATTTTTCCCGGCGATTCTTCCATCAGTCATTTTCGAATTCTTACAGTGGTTCCTTCAGATTCTTTTTCCTTGATTATCATTTTTATTCATTCGTTCTTTTCAATTCTACCGGTGGTTCATGAAGACCTTCTCAAGTTTGCGATATGTCACTTCTCAATCCTTTTCATCAAGAATAAGTAGTATGAAAAATCCATTGCTTCTCATCAATTTAATTGGTGGAGGATAAGCATAACATAATTCTTATTCTCATTTCATCATGGTCAAGTTGATTAATTCTTTCCTTGGAGATTGTTCGTGATGAGTGATTTTCTCGGATCTAAGTCGTTCGTCTTTTCTTTTCCGGAGTTCATATTTCCCCGGCCATTTCGTCGGAACATCCATCTAAATCATCGCAATGCTCATCTTATTCTTTCATCCTTCATTCTATCTCATCATCCTTTCATTACCGGAGTTCTTCATGGTGGTTCTTCATGATTTAATTCTTTCTTCAAGAGTTTCATCAATATTTTTGGTGGAATTCAAATATCTTTTCTTCTTGCATCTCTGAGTGTAATTTATTCTCCGTATTCTTTAGAATTGGACTTTTGCATTTCTTTGTTCTTCTCGGATATTCAAATCCACTCAATCCTTCCTTCTAAGTTCTTTTCATTCAAATTCTTTCAATTCTTCCGGAGGCATTGCGTTGTTTATCTCGTCAAGTGTCATTCCATCTTCTGAAGCTCATGTTCTATTCTTTCCTTGTTCAACCGGTGTGCTGCCTAAATCCTTTCAGTCTTATTCGTTTCTTTTCTCATTCTAACCACTCCGGTTAGAACGAGTGGTTTCATAGTCTATCTAATTTCCGTGAGCTTTTGATTCTCGTCATTCTCGTCGCTTCTCTCTTCTTTTCATGTGCTCTCGATTCTTTGCTTCTTCTCTTCAGTTTTTGTTTCACCTCATCCTTTTTCCCTTCCGTCTCGGTCCTAAGATCTCGGGACGAGATCTCTTGTTAATGGAGGAGTGTTATAGCGCCCGGATTCGATCGCCTGTGTGTCGCGATTATTCGCCGTCGTTGCCATGTCATTTGCTTGTGTGTTGCATTTTGCCATGTCATCATCTGCATTTCATATCATGTCATCATGTGCATTTCATTGTGCATACGTGTTCGTCTCATGCATCCGAGCATTTTCCGCGTTGTCCGTTTTGCAATCCGGCACTCCTATGTCTCCCGGCGCCCTCTTTTACCTCTTTTCGTGTGTGGGTATTAAACGTTTCGGAATGGACCGAGGTTTGTCAAGCGGCCTTGGTATAGCACCGGTAGACCGCCTGTCAAGTTTCGTGCCATTTGGAGGTCGTTTGATACTCCAACGGTTAACCGGGTAACCGTAAAGCCCCCTTCTCTTTGCAGCCAAACACCCCTTTCAAAGTGCCCCAAAACCCATCTAACTCCCATCCATGCTCTCGGTCGTTCGTTCACGATCGTGTGGGCGAAAACCGCTCCTCATTTGGACTCTCCTAGCTCCCTCTACCTATAAATATGTGCATCTCCCCCGAAATCTCGGTCTAACCCTAGCCATCTTCATCCTCGCGCCGCCGGACACGTCCGCACGAGCGGACATGTCCGCGGACACCTCACCCAGCGAATCAGATCGCGCCCGTCACCCCGCCGCCGTCGCCAGCCTATCGCGCCGCCACCTCACCGCCTCTCTCTCTCCACGCGTCGGACGCAGGCCCATCCGAGCCCTTGCAGGCTAAACCGCCGCCGCCGCCCGGCCGCGCCGCCCGCCACGCCCGCCGCCTCCGCGCCAGCGCGTGCGCCGCCGACCGCCCGATGCCGCGCCGCCGCCCAGCGCTGCTGCGCGCCTCGCCTCCGCCTCCGCGTGCTCCGGCCGTCGCCCGAAGCCGCCGCCGCCGCCGCTTCGCCCGCCCGGCTCCCAGCGCCTCGCAAGACGCCTCGCGCCCAGCCCTCATCGCGGCGCCCATGTCGCCTCGCCGCTGGTCCGGTCGGGCCTGACCGGATCCGGTCGTCCCCGACCTCCCCGGCCATCTCCCGCGCCTCCTCCTCGCCGGAGCTCCTCGCCGGAACCGCCTCCACCTCGCCGGAGTTGGGGGTGGATCAGATGCACCAACCCCGCGAACCAAATGGCTCCCCCGATCCCGGATCTCCTCGTCCCGCACGCCTCCGTCCCGCGTTGACTTTCGCGGAGGTATAATTTCACCAAGTTCCCGGATCTGCAGTAATTTTCATGCCATATTCATCATGTCGTATCTCTGCATCCATAGGTCCGTTTTGTGCGTGTAATATGTCAAATTGTTCGCCTCGACGAGTACTTCATTTCATTCCATTGAATCATATTCATTTGAGCTCATCTTGATGCCTGAATGATCGTTGCAAGAGTGCTATATGATGTTAACCTGCTGAAACTGTTATAACATGCACTTGCGTCATTTTTGCCATGATTGATGTGTGCATCCTATGAACTTGAGTCCTAGATGTGTTTTGTACTATGCCATGCCATATTTACACGGGTGTATGCCATGTATTTTTGTGATCTCTGTGGTGACTAGCACAAGCATGCAAACTAGGCTTCATGATGTTGATGATTTCAGCCCCTGTTCTGCTGATATTTTTATGCCATGTAAACTTGATGCTACAGAGAGATCCATGCTTATTTTGAGATACTTCAGTAAGAATGTTTTGAACATATGGTTATTCTCTATCCATCCATGCCCTTGCTTGCAATTATGGAGTGCCATAGCTTGAGTCAATCGAGCTCTACTTTTGCTATAAAATGTTTCCTGGCAGATTGTTTACATGTTATTCAATTTTGCCAAGGTTGTTGTTAGTGATCCATGCACTCTATGAACTTTCTATTGCCATGCTTAGCTTCATAAACATGTCTTCTTGCTGTTGGTTGCCTTGTCATGCCATGTATTGCTCTGTAGTGAGTGGTTCAAGCTCACCAACATGTCTACTTATTGTTGTTCCTGCCAAGTCTGAATGTGTAATATAACTTGCTATGTTTACATGGGTGCCATCATATCTCCTGATCCTTTTTGGCTCATGGTCAGTAACGGACTTTTGTTCTATGCATTTAGTAGATTCATGCCATGTCTTTGGTTGCCATGATAAGTTCCTTTAGCATGTTGTTTGATAGCTCTAAACATTGCAACCTGATGTTATTTCTGCAAAGTCTGAAACTGTTAGTATTTGCAATCTTGCCATGTCATTTTGAGCATGTTTTAGTCAGTTCTGGAGATAGCTCAGTGTTCATGTTTTGTCATGCTTTACCTGTACTTCACGTCCATGCCTTTTGTTTTCATATTGAGGTACTATAGCATGTTGTTTTGGTGCTTGCAATATGCCTAGTTGCTGTTTTGGACAGCTTGCCCTTTAAACTTGTATAGAGTGTATGTGTTGAACCGTTGCTCCGTTTTGAGTGTGCTCTATATGAAACTTGCTTAGAATTGCATGTAGTTCCATATTATCATGTTGAATCCTTGTTTTGAGGTGTTGCTTGATGTTTGGATGCATTTTGCATCAATGCCATGCTTATCTTGTTTTGCTCATATCTTCTAGGCCGTAGCTCCGAATTTAATGAAATTTATATGTAACTTGACTAGAATCTCGTGTAGATCATCTTGGTGCATCTTAACTTGCTGTTTAACAACTTGAACATAAGGTTTATCCAGATCTGGACCAATTTCGAAATTTGCATATGAGGACTTACCGGATTTGTTATATGTTGTTCCCGGCCTCATTTAAACTTGCTTTGATGTGTTGCTCTTGTTTGCATCATCTCTTGCCATGAGTAGCTTCATGTAGCTTTGTCATGCATCATGTTTGTTGTGCATCATGTCTTGTTCATGTGTGGTGTGTTTACCATGTTGTGTGCTTCTTCTCGATAGTTCCCGTTTCGTTGCGATCGTGAGGATTCATTCGTCTACGATTGGTTCATCTTCGTGGCTTCATCTTCTTCATGGAATCGTTCTTCTTCCTTGCGGGATTTCAGGCAAGATGACCGCTACCCTGGATCTCACTACTATCATTGCTATGCTAGTTGTTTCGTTCTATCGCTATGATGCGCTACCTATCACTTGTTCCTCAAGCCTCCCAAATTGCCATGTCAGCCTCTAACCTTTTGCACACTTCCTAGCAAACCGTTGTTTGGCTATGTTACTGCTTTGCTCAGCCCCTCTTATAGCGTTGTTAGTTGCAGGTGAAGATGAAGTTTGTTCCTTGTTGGAACATGGAGATGTTGTTCCTTGTTGGAACATGTTTACTTGTTGGGATATCACAATATATCTTATTTAATTAATGCATCTATATACTTGGTAAAGGGTGGAAGGCTCGGCCTTATGCCTGTTGTTTTGTTCCACTCTTGCCGCCCTAGTTTCCGTCATATCGGTATTATGTTCCCGGATTTTGCGTCCCTAACGCGGTTGGGTGATTTATGGGACCCCTTGACAGTTCGCTTTGAATAAGACTCCTCCGGCAAGGCCCAACATTGGTTTTACCATTTGCCTCACCTATGCCCTTTTTCCTTGGGTTTCGGAGCCGAGGGTCATCTTTATTAGCCCCGGGCGGTGTTCCTTCAGTGTTGGTCCGAACCGAGCAGCCTGTGGGGCCACCACGGGAAACTCGAGGTTGGTTTTACTCGTAGCTTGACTTATCCGGTGTGCCCGAGAGCGAGTACGTCGACTCCTATCGGGATTTGTCGGCACATCCGGCGGCTTTGCTGGTCTAGTTTTATTCTTTGTCGAAATGTCTTGTGGCGGGATTCGAGACTGATCGGGTCTTCGGGAGAAGGAATATCCTTCGTTGATCGCGAGAGCTTATCATGGGCTAAGTTGGGACACCCTGCAGGGTTTGAACTTTCAAAGCCGTGCAGCGGTTATGTGGCAGATGGGAATTTGTTGATATCCGGTTGTAGTAAACTTGAAGCAAACTCTTCTAAAATGCACCAAACGTGTGCGTAACCGTGGGTGTCTCTTTTCGGTGTTGATCGAGAGGAGAACACGGTTTCTGGGTTATGTCTGACGTAAGTAGGAGTTCAGGATCACTTCGTGATCATTACTAGTTGACGTCCATTCCTTTGTTTCTCTTCTCGCTCTCATTTGCGTATGTTAGCCACCATAAATGCTTAGTCGCTGCTGCATCCTCACCACTTTACCCCTTCCTTTCCCATTAAGCTTTGCTAGTCTTGATACCCATGGTAATGGGATTGCTGAGTCCTCGTGGCTCACAGATTACTACACCACCAGTTGCAGGTACAGGTTATGTGATGCTCGTGACGCGAGAGCGATGTTTGCTTGTATTGGAGTTCTTCTTCTGCTTCTTCTTCGATCAGGGGATAGGTTCGGTCGGCAGCCTGGGCTAGCAGGGTGGATGTCGTTTGAGTTTCTGTTTATGATTCATTCGTAGTCGGATTTTGGTCTTGTATATGATGTATTGTTGTATTCGTGTGGAATTGTATGTCTTGGATGTATCCCCATCTATTATGTAATGTTGATGTAATGATATCCACCTAGCAAAAGTGTCTTCAAGATGCGCTTCTATCCTTGGTGGGACCTTCGAGTTCCTTTTGGATAGGGTCGCATCTTGGGCGTGAAACGCGCCCTCCCCTTTTTCAAAATCTTGAAGAAGGCAGGCCCAATGGAGTGGACCATAAAAGCCGAGGCGGCGTTGCAGGATCTGAAGAAATACATTTCCTCCACGCCAATATTGGTTGCGCCTAAACCACAAACGCCGTTGCTGCTGTATCTAGCGGCAACGAATCAAGTGGTTAGCGCCGCACTGGTGGCACAGAGGGAGGTCGACGAGGATGCAGTGGCGACGGCAGGACCAGCGGATGCCAATCCAGAGATTCCCCCGGCAGGGCCTGGTGCCGGCAAGGCAAGGCCCCCAGCAGAGGCTGACGCCATCGGGGCGGTGCCCGCACAGTCAAGTTAAGTGGTGCAGAAGAAGAAGATGATGCAGCACCCGGGTTACTTTGTCAGCTCCCTCCTGCAGGGGGCTAGGTCGAGGTACTCCGGTGTCCAGAAATTGCTCTTCGGCCTCCTTATGGAATTGAGGAAGCTGCGTCATTACTTCCAAGCCCACGAGATCACTGTCGTCACCCGCCTCCAGTTGCAACGGATACTGCACAACCCAGATGCGACCGGAAGGATTGTGGAATGGGCCTTGGAGTTGTCGAGCTTTGGGTTGAAGTTTGAAAGTACCTCAACAATCCAGGGCACAGTCTTGGCGGAGTTCATTGCAGAATGGACCTCAACACCCGACTAAGAAATTCAGGAGACCGCTCTCCCCGGCAAGGAAGCAAGCCGCGACTGGATCATGTACTTTGATGGGGCTTTCTGCTGCAAAGCGCGGTGCGGTGTGCTGCTTGTCGCACCCACCGAGAGCACCTCAAGTATGTGATCCAGATGCACTTTCGTGGAGATGTCCACAAGCAACACTACTGAATCGAGGGCTGCTTGCAGATCTCGTGGTCACGGGCGGACCTCGGGGTGAAAAAGCTCATCGTCAGGGGTGATTCACAGCTTGTCGTCAGACAAGTTAACAAGGATTATCAGAGTCCGTTGATGGAGGCCTACGTAGATAAGGTGAGGAAACTGGAGGAATGCTTCGACTGTATACAAGCAGAGCACGTTCCCCGAGCGGAGAACGACATCACTGACTACCTGTCAAAGCGTGCTGCATTCAAGCTACCTGTGGAACCAGGTACCTTTTTGCTTCGGTTAAATCAACCATCCGTCGAGCCATCAACAGAGCAGAACAAGCGGAGGAAGTCTGGCCCCGGCAAGTACTTCCCCACCGAGGCCCCGGGGGCTGCCGGCAAGGGTGTTGTTGCGGATCCTGAGCCCACCGAGGGACGGCTGGCTCCGGCAGGGCGCCAAGCCCTGGCCGTAGAGACGGCTGCCCCCATGGTGGAAGAGATGCATTTGGTCCTTGCTGTCGAGCCCCAGGCTCCATCATGGGCACAGCATACCGTCCATTTCCTCCAAACAGGGGAACTTCCTGAGGAGCAGGAAGAAGCAGAAAAAGTAGCACGTCGGTCTGCCTTGTACCAGTTCGTCGATGACGTCCTGTACAGAAGAAGACCGAACGGTGTGAAATTGAAGTGCATCCCCCGGGAGGAAGGACTGGAGCTGTTGGCAGAGATACATGGAGGTATATGTGGCTCCCACATAGGGTCAAGGGCCCTTGCCGGCAAGGCATTCCGGCAAGGCTTCTTCTGGCCCACCGCCCTCCAGGATGCAACGGCACTAGTAACCAAGTGTGAAGCATGTCAGTTCCATTCAAAGAAGCTTCATCAACCAGCTCAAGCCCTTCAAACAATCCCTCTCTCCTGGCCATTTTCGGTCTGGGGGCTCGACATATAGGGCCCCTTCGCCCATGCTGTCGGGGGCTTTGAGTACTTGTACGTTGCAATCGACAAGTTCACAAAGTGGCAGGAGGTGGAACCGGTGAGGAAAGTGACAGCAAAGTCAGCCGTCAAGTTCTTCAAGGGACTAGTCTGCCGTTTTGGTGTGCCAAACAGAGTCATCACCGATAATGGCATGCAGTTCACAAGCCACACCTTCATGCAATATATTCAAGACCTAAGGAGCAAGGTCTGTTTTGCATCTGTGGCACACCCGCGGAGCAACGGCCAAGCGGAGAGGGAAAATGCTGAAGTGTTGCGAGGCCTGAGAACGAAGACCTTTGACAAGCCGCACAAGAGTGGAAGGCGCTGGATTGATGAGTTGCCGGCGGTTCTTTGGTCACCGGCCAGACACCCTTTGCCCTAGTATATGGGGCAGAAGCAGTTCTACCCACGGAACTCATATACGGGTCACCTCGAGTGCTCGCTTATGATGAGCTTGAGCAAGAGCAGTTGCGGCAAGATTACGCAACGCTCCTTGAGGAAGATCGTCTTCGGGCGGCTGTGAGAGCAGCACGCTACCAGCAGGCCTTGCGCCGCTACCATAGCCGCAAGGTCCATGCCCAAAGCTTTGAGGAAGGCGACCTTGTTCTTCGGCGCGTTCAGTCGGCCAAGGATTCCAACAAGTTGACGCCAAAGTGGGAAGGCCCTTATCGGGTGTCTGAGTCACCGGGCCGGCGCGATCCTGCGGAGACCGAAGATGCTGTCCCAGTGAGAAACTCCTGGAACATCGAGCATCTTCGCAAGTTTTACCCAGAAGGCGCAGCTTGTCAGGCGTCCCGGCAAGCCACCTTGTGTACAAGCTTTGCCGGCAAGACATGTAACCCTTTGTACAAAGCCAAGCGCAGACCCTGAGCATAAATATATGAAGCGCTGGCGCCCAAAGTTATAGCATGCTTGCTAGCTTAAGTCTCTTTCTCGGTTAGGGTTGATAGTACTTAGCAGCGACTAACCCCTAGCCTAGAGGTCGAGTGTGCGTCTTTCTGTCCTCTTTGGTTCGCAGGGCACGTGGACATATCTTCTGAGCCGCTTGGGAGAAAGAGGATGGACCGGCGCTCCGGCCCCGGCAAGCCAGGATCCCCGGGGGCTGAAGACACAAGGATCCAACCACGGCCAGCCAAGGTTGCCGAGGGCTGCGGATTCAGATAAGTCTTTTATCCCCTGTTATGCACTTCTGTATAGAACTGGGACATATGAAACCTCGTTTATATTTTTCAAACGACCGTGCTCCCCTTTTCCTGAACCCAAGAGCTACCTCTTGGGTCGGAATTTGGTAGTAGCCGCGGTGGCAAGGAGATGAACGAGGGGCCTAACTCTACTTCGCCCCTGCATCCGCCGAGAGCGCGAGAACGGTCGACTGAAGTGGAGAGACGGGAAGGCCTGTTGCCGGGCAACAATGTTTATCTTAAAAATAACAAGGATTCATCCTTGGCATGGGCCTCGCTCACGCACAAAGAACCCGGCAAGCCCCCTTTTCATTAAAAACGTCCCATACAGGTACAGTTCGTACGGAATAAAAAACATGAGCAAGGGGATTACAAGTCTTAAATTTAACAAGTGCCCGCAGGCTTACAAACTAAAAAGAGATAAGCTGCCCATAATCCCTTTCTTGTCCCTCTCCTGAGGAGGTGAAACAAGACAGCAGGAGGGCGAAAGGAGCGCCTAGGCGAGGTGTGAGAAGTAGAAGGCGCCAAGAGAGCATCCCAGTGCCGGCGGAGGGGCTGGAAGATGAGGCAACGGCCCAAACAATACGCGATGAAGGCGTCGGTGCCCGCGTAATCCGAGTTGACGGCCGCCGCCCGCCTTCTTCGCCTTCTCCGGCCCTCCTACACCAGCCGCCCAAGGAGGCGATGGGGAACGCGCCGATGGAGAGCTTGATGAGGAAGGCCCTCGGCAGGGCGTGAGGCCGAGGGAGGGGCGACGCGATCAGTCGAAGTCGGGGTCGGCATCCTGCCGCCTGATTCCCTCGTCGTCGCTGTCGCTGTCCTCCTCATCTCTCCCACTCGAGGAGGAATCTTCATCGTCGTAGGAGCTCTCCACGCGGCACTTCAGGCGAGTTCCAAGGTCTCCGAAGACCTTGACGGAGAGCAAGCCGCCCTCCATTACCTTGAAGTAGAGGATGAGCCCCACTGTCAAGCTACGGATGCGGGCAAACGTCTTCCATCCGCGACGAAGATACATAACATGAGGAGTGGGGAAGTCGACGTCGACCCGCGTGTCGCCGGTCTCGCAGCCCCTCATGTGCAATCTAAGGGTCTGGGGCGGATCGAGCTCCATCTCCTGAGCGAAGGGGGTGGGGAGACGGATATGACGACGCGGTGGCCGGCGCAGCCGGATGAAGAACTCGCGGGGCCGGTCCCCGACGTGACCCTCCATCACGGGAGGCACCACTGGCGTAGGCGCGGCCGCCGCGCCACCTCGTCCCCCTCTCCCCCGACCATCGCGGTGACCTGGGCCATGCCCCCTCCCCCTTCCACTTGCAGCTGGTTCCGCCGCCGTGGGCTCGTGGGAAGGAGGGACGCGCTGACGAGCAGCAACCCTCGCCGCCACCGTCGAAGGCCCAGCGCCTCCTCTCGCCATGGTAGGTGGAAGAAAGAAGCAGAGGTGGAGGAGGATGGATGTTGAAGGAATGTGGGACAACGGCCCCCTCCCCCCTCCTTATAAAGAGGCGGCTGTCAGGACCCCGATTCCAAGTCACATCAATCTAGCCGGTAACACCTCATATCACTTTGCGGCCTCACGCACGGTATTCCCACGGGTGTCGCCTTACCATGACCCGGGACCGTTTGCGCCTTTTGGCTCACGTATATGATAGTGTCGCTAGCATCCATATGACAAGGAACCCGGGCCGACATGGCTAGTCATGAACCCAAAGCGGCACTAACCCATGGGGACAGGCATACATGAATCACATCGAGCATGTCGGTCGCGGCGTGTGAATCCGGGCTGTAGCTTTGGGCTAACAGGACTCAGGGAACCCAGGCTATAGCAGGCTAGGCAGGACTCGGATGTCACCACGTGACATTTCCCGAAGGACAGAACACAGAGCGAAGTGAAACACAAGCCGGCCAGTCAAGTGTCACGAGCAGTAGTCTTTGGGCTAGCAGGACTCCGGTGAACCGGGCTGTAGCGGACTACTATGGCTCAAGGAAGCACTAGACCACATTTCCCCATAAGAGAGGCTGCAAAGGATAAACAACTAGATTGTCGGATTGCACACATACCAAGCATTTCAAACATACACACAATATGCTCGATATGTGTAAATACAACATGGCATCACAACATAACTCTACGACTCAAGTATTTATTCATTAGGCTCCGAAGAGTGAGATATTACAAACATGGGTCTCTCGACCCGGCATTCAGAGCATACAAGTCAAAGCACAAGCAGAAGCTTAACATGTCTGAGTACAGACATCTACAAATGAAAAAGGCTAAGAAGCCTGACTATCTACCAGATCCTGCCGAGGGCACAAGATCGTAGCTGAGGTAACAAGCTAAACGTCGAAGTCCACGCGGAATTACTAGCGAGACTGACGTCTCTCTGCAAAACATAAAATAGGCAAACGTGAGTAGAAATGTACCCAGCAAGACTTACATCAGAACTAACTACATATGCATCATTATCAACAAAGGGGTGGTGGTGTTTGACTGCAGCAAGCCAGCTTTGACTCGATGGCTATCCTGAACTACGACTGCAAGTAACTCTTTTGAGGTGGCGCACACGAGTCCACATATTCTCCAATCAATACACCACTATGGATTCGATCCCGTCTTCCTACGAGAACGCCATCCATAGCACTCACGCTTATCTTGCGCATTTTAGAGTATCCACTTTCACTTGTCTATGAACTGTTATAGGCAACCCAAAAGTCCTTTAACGCGGACACGGCTATTCAAATAGATGATGTTATCCCTGCAGGGGTGTACTTCTTCACACACGCTCTCGCCACTTACCGCCGTTTACACGACATGTACTCGGCAACCTTCAAGCGGAAGCCCAGCGAGGGTGTCGGCCACGACCTGACTAAACACACGAGTCCCTAGTCCAGGTTTATCGCCTATTCGGGTTCCATCCGCGGGGAGTTCAGCCGAGGTTTCCACTAACGGCCCCGAACGATGTGTGCAGTGTTCCCGAGACACCAAACGGGCGAATCGGTACACCATGCCACATGCCTACCACAACACAGCCCACCCCTAAGGTCAGTGCTGCGTGCGGCCCATAGCATGCTACAAACACCAGAAACTACTTTGCAACTCCCGGACAGAGGACAAGAGTGGTTAATAAGTCGAGAGGGTCAATTAAGGATCCCAATGTGTGGTAGTAACTGTTTCATGGATCACAAACACAGAACTCAGTTCCTGAGGACGGCTGCAATGAGACAACCCACCATGTAGTCCTACATGGCCTCTCACCGCTACCTTTACCAAATCGTGTTCACACACTTAGCTCTCAACGAGAGGACATGTTCACACACCTCCGGTTCATCCCGATGAATCAGACTGACTCAACTCTAAGCGATAGCAGGCATGACAAACAAGCATGTATGAGTAGGCACATCAGGGCTCAAACAACTCCTACTCATGCTAGTGGGTTTCATCTATTTACTGTGGCAATGACAGGTCATGCAGAGGATAAAGGGGTTCAGCTACCGCAGCAAGTAACAGATGAATTGTTGTTGTCCTAATGCAATAAAAGAGAGCAGGAGCGAGAGAGTGGGATTGTATCGGAATGAACAAGGGGTTTTGCTTGCCTGGCACTGCTGAACATAGTATTGAGTCTTCATCAGTGTCAACGATCACAACGTCGGTACAACGTCTACAGAGGGGGAACAACACCGGCAAACAAATAAGAAACACGATCAATGCAATGCACAATATGATGCATGCTATGACATGGCAATATGAATGTGTTTTGGCTAATGCAAGCTAGAACAGATTGAGATGAGTCCATTTGAACCAAAGATTCAAATGCAAACCAATTTTAAGAGGTCATAATTGTGCATTAACTTGTTTCACCTAAACAGCGAGGTTAATGTGTTCTAACATGCATGAAACCAGTGCAGATGGATAGATTGGCTTTTTTGGATCATTTTTCATATATAATTTATTTGATTTGGAGCTACGGTTGATTTTCTATGATTTTAGAAGTTTTGGTTATTTGCTCGAATTTCCTGTATAAGAATAATTCCAGTAATTAGTTATTGAGTCAGCATGATGTCGTGGTGACGTCAGAAGGTCAAAGGCGACGGTCCAGGTCAACCCTGACCTGTGGGCCCTGCGTGTCAGTAGTTAGATTAACTAACTAATATTAGTTAGTGTTAACCTAAGTTAATTAGCAGAGCGGGCCCCACTTGTCATAGACTCAGGAGGACTCAACCTGGGCCCGCCCAGTCAAAGTCAACGGGTCAAACCCACCGGCGTCGAGTCGCCGGCGAGGCCGAGACGACGGAGAGCGTCGGGAACGGTGCTCCGGCCACGGTTTGATGCGCGGGTGGGTGCTACGAGTAGCTGGCGATGTGGCGCATCCAACGGTGGCGGTGTTCGGTGCTGGGGTGGCCGGGAACAACGGCGGCGAGCACGTCCGCGGCGGCCGGAGTTCGGGTCTCAGCGGTTCCGGCGTTGCGTTGCACGACAGGAGCAACTGGAGGGGGTTTTGGTCTTCTTGCATTGTGCTGAGCACGTCGGTGCGCTCGGTTGTAGCTCTAGGTGACGGTGGCCACGGCGGCGACAAGCCGAGCTCGCGGCTCCGGTGGAATCAGCGGCTACGGGGCAGGAATGAGCTCGGGAAGGAAGGGGAAAGACGCAGAAGCTCACAGCGAGTTGAACGGAGGCCTCGGCGTGCTCGGGGAGGGGCTGGTGACGACGGGAGGTCGCCGGCGATCTCGGTGGCCTGAGGAGGAATAATACGTCGGGGATGGCGCTCCAGGGCTCTTCCCATCACGTGGCTCGGGGAAGACGGCGTATGGGTCCACGGCGGAGCTCGAGGTCACGTCGGAGAGGCACGAGGAAGGCTCGGTAGCGGCGATGGCGGCGGCGGCAGTGGCTCTGGGTGCATGCTGAGAGGAGAGCAGAGAGGAGAGAAGCTCGGGAGAGAGTGGAGGGTTCGAGGGGTCGGGCGGTGCCGCAGAGGCGCTGAGGCGCCGGGTGGCTGGTGGCGACGGCAGCAGGCGAGGTGGTGGCTTGGCTTGGCGGCATCGTGGTGTCCCTCCTCCGCCTCTTGGCAGAGGTAGGTGATGGCCTGCACAGCCGGATGGGCGGGCCAGCCTGTAAGTGGCCTCTGGCCTTTCTCTCTCTCTTTCTAAATTTTTTTCTGTTTTCTAATTCTTTTATTCTGTTTTGAATTAGTAAAAATACTAATCCAATTTATAAAAACCTGAAAATAATGGTGGGCAGTGTTTGGATTATTTCCAACAACCCAAAACTAGTTTCAGGATTATTAGAGCATTTAAAAATATTTATAGGATTTAAATGCTCCAATTCAAATAGGATATGAGTTAATTCAGAGATCCAGAAGGGCCTAAAAATATGTGCATCATTTTTGTCAGAGGTGCTGGACCAATTCAAAAATGATGAACATTTCTAAAGGCAGTTTGGGATCATTGAAAAGATTTAAGTTTGAACCTGGTTGAATTCCATTTGCTGCTAGGGTTTATTATCCCCCATTTCAAGTTTAACTGAAATTTAAACATGATAACATGGATGAAGATGCAACTAATTACAAACAAAGATCTAGGGCTGTGACAACTCACCCCCACTAAACAAGAATCTCGTCCCGAGATTCAAGATGTGAGGTAAGAAGACAGAGGGGGCACAAACTATCACGGTCTTCACGGTCCAGGTTGCACTTCATAAGAACGTTGACACGATCACCATCTTTGTCTTGATGTCTTGCTCTGAGAACTCCAACTAACATGACCATGAGAGGAAAGGGAAAACTCCAGAAGGATCAATCTTCTCGAAGATCGAACAACTCAGGATCACTCATCGAGTGAGACATTGAAACATCTCTCGAGCTGAGACATGAAACATACATCCAGAGAGATGGAGTGTAACAGATGACGAAGGTTCACTATGTAGACACAATTCCACACTTAAGAAGGTGGTGAACGGTTGTCAACATAGCGAGGAGTTGAGTTGCCATGATACATAACGAGACATCATAAGGAAGGTGACTCGCAGAAATATTCCCTTAAGTGGCAAAAAGAATTACTTTTGATTCGTAGATCATTGAAACTCTTTATACCAGCCTAAGGCAATCACAATCGACCGTTTGGCGGAGTTCAAAGGAATGGCCTATCCGGATTCGAATGGATGATGTGGACTACCTTGTTGAAGACAACACAATGGATGATTTTTCTTATCATCGGGGATGGATGGGACCCATGGTAGGACCACTTTTGAAGATGATCCTAAATAGTAATTACTGAGGAGGGCATCCCATGGAAATTTGGCACTATGGGGTGCAAGCTGGGAACAAAATGCAAATGTTGGGAGTGTTCCAACCATCATATCTGCCTGAGATTCAGATCTGGTTAGAAACGGGATACTTCAGACTCACATGTCTGAAAAGAAGAGTTGCGACACAAATCGACGAGATAACGTTGCGAGATTCTCAGGAGATGAACTACGATAGCAAGCTCCAAAACATGAGCTGGTTCTGCTACAACATGTGAACACGTTGTCTGAGACAACATGACCACATAGTAGTCTTATAATAAAACACTACCGAGTTCAGGTGGGGAACCATCAACGAGGATATCGAAGTCCCTACATAAGTCCGGATTAGCTCTTATGAAGGAACTCCTTCTCCTTGAACAAATCAGTCAGTGGCTTGGTGTGCTAGGGACGCATATAGAATGGAGGTTGCAAGTCTCCAAACCTCAGAATACTTCGCACGTATGCATGACTGATTTGGGGTGATTCCAGAGGAAGCACATTAACTTTCTCGAATCCACGGCGACAACTTGCATCAAATGCACATGAATTAGAGGAAGTCACTACTTTCATGCAAACATATGCTTCATGTACGAAACACGAAGAAATGCTTACACAAGTTTCCAACACTAGGTTGATGTTCAACATGACTCATGGGGGAGACAGAATGCTGCTGATGGGCTCAATAGCAACTCATCGGAGTTTCCATATCACTTGTCTTCCACCATCATGTGAACACGGTGATAGCATTGGTCAGACCAAAAGATGTAATGGTGTATGCTCGAGGGATCAACCACGAGTAAGACAACATTATGAACATCGTTTGTACTGATTTGATTTGACGATAGCCCACACTCAAATCAAAGGATTGATAAGACAATAGGTCCAACAACTGATCACAGGGACCAATCGATGAAGATATCATATTTCTTCAACACACACTACACAAGAATATCCCTTTGGAGCGAACTAAGTTAGGCAAGCTTTTATCTTCCAACTCTCCAAGTTGTTGTTCAGCTTAACCAACTAGCTCAGGGGTATCCAACACGGATTCTTGGAGAAGGGGTGGTTTAGAGGAAAACCAACTTGATCACGAGCTCAACATAATAGTCAGGAAACAACCCGGTAATACTTCCGAGAAGATATTCGGAAAATCACGAACCACCGATATGTTACTAAGCTCAAGAACAATCTTGCTTTTCAGAGCAAGACGATACGATCAAATAAGCAAGGGATTGAATAATCCTAACTTATTAATCGAGGAGTGCACCAAAAATAAGGACTAGGTAGCACGATCAATCTTAGGATGATGATTTAATAACCAACACTCTAAGAATGAGAATATTGTCCATTAACTACCAAGCAACGAGGTCGCTAGGAGTATCAATTTCACACATCACAGTTCACTTGTCGGCATTCCGGTTACAACAACACGGGACCAAGGAATGAATAATGATAGCGAGAAGTATCACTACGTCAAGAATTCATAAGAGGTGGTGCAATTCTCATGACACTCTTGACATAAAGATGGTAACACTCCAAGGTAGAACAGAATCAAAACCTGGATTGGCATTTTGACCTGCGGAATACAACTACTTTGACCCAATCCTGGATATGGATGAGGTACTGGAGTTTGTTTCTCCTAGTCATTCCAGAATAGAACGGCTTGACGAACCACAAGAATAATAGGCATCGATGAACGGATGCACACATACTCTTGATTATCAATTGATAGATTTAGGCCAGAAAAAAACTAAAGAGAACAACTCAAAGGAACATATAATTTTTTGAGTTGTGGATGCATAGATTAGTATGTCGAGCGAAGCTCAACATTTCTTCCGGATAACCCATGCGGAAAGGTAGAACTGGCAGATTCACAATTATGAATGGAGAACTCCTCAAGAGTACTCTGATTGTGACCCTTCGGTTCAGCGAGGAACTTCTGCCATAAGCAGTTCATAGTATTTGGAAGAAGGAAATACCACGGACCTCGAGGACTATCGCAAAGTTACTAATATCCTAAAGGAACTAGCAAACACTATCAACAGGAGGTAAGTAGGGTGAATCTCGGGTTCAAGAACCCAAGAATAGAATACCTACTAACTAATAACATCACAGGATGCTTCCGAGAATGATGGCCAGAATCATCACATGGGGAACACAAAACATGGCTAGTTTACTAGGTGACTCCCTAAAACACCTAGGTTCATAATACTAGCTCCAACATATATGCCGAGGCAGCGGAGTACCTCAACACACTAATTTGTGTGATTAATCTGGCCCAAATGAACATTAGAAACGGAGGGAAGGGATTTGCAAACGCATCAGACTATTTAGAAATCTGGGATGACTCGGACAGCATAATGGCTGTAAATGCTCAAAATGATTTGAGACATCCTGCAAAATAGTGGCATGACCACTCAACATCACAATATCAAGGTTCTGAGACCAGCTATGAACATAAGGAAGTAGTAAAAACTGAACTGAGATTTGAAACTATCAATTCTATAAGTCTATGGATTAGTAACACGTCATCCTGATAGATAGATGGCAAGGCCTAGTTCTTAATCCCCATAGAAAAAAAGAGGGTGACTCAGATCAGAAGGCCATGAGGTATAAGGAGTAAAAAGAGCCTTACGTTCCCTTCCACAATCAATTCCCTTACATAACTAAAGCATTTCTAGACACAACTTCGACCGGTTTGGCTTGGTAATCCTATAGGCAGTCAGGCTCTGATACCAAAGCAATCAGGACCCCGATTCCAAGTCACATCAATCTAGCCGGTAACACCTCATATCACTTTGCGGCCTCACGCACAGTATTCCCACGGGTGTCGCCTTACCATGGCCCGGGACCGTTTGCGCCTTTTGGCTCACGTATATAATAGTGTCGCTAGCATCCATATGACAGAGAACCCGGGCCGACATGGCTAGTCGTGAACCCAAAGAGGCACTAACCCATGGGGACAGGCATCCATGAATCACATCGAGCATGTCGGTCAGCAGCGTGTGAATCCTGGCTGTAGCACTGGCTAACAGGACTCGGGAACCCGGCTGTAGCGAGCTAGGCAGGACTCGGATGTCACCGCATGACATTTCCCGAAGGACAGACACAGAACGAAGTGAAACACATGCCGGCCAGTCAAGTGTCCTGAGCAGTAGTGCTGGGCTAGCAGGACTCCGGTGAACCGGGCTGTAGCAGACTACTATGGCTCAAGGAAGCACTAGACCACATTTCCCCATAAGAGAGGCTGCCAAGGATAAACAACTAGATTGTCGTGTCCCACACATACCAAGCATTTCAAACATACACACAATATGCTTGATATGTGTAAGTACAACATGGCATCACAACAGAACTCTACGACTCAAGTATTTATTCATTAGGATCCGAAGAGCGAGATATTACAAACATGGGTCTCTCGACCCAGCATTCAGAGCATACAAATCAAAGCACAAGCGGAAGCTTAACATGTCTGAGTACAGACATCTACAGATGAAAAAGGCTGAGAAGCCTGACTATCTACCAGATCCTGCCGAGGGCACAAGATCATGGCTGAGGTAACAAGCTAAACGTCGAAGTCCACACGGAATTACTAGCGAGACTGACGTCTCTCTGCAAAACATAAAATAGGCAAACGTGAGTAGAAATGTACCCAGCAAGACTTACATCGTAACTAACTACATATGCATCATTATCAACAAAGGGGTGGTGGTGTTTGTTGCAGCAAGCCAGCTTTGACTCGGTGGCTATCCCGAACTACATCGCAAGTAACTCTTTTGAGGTGGCACACGAGTCCACATATTCACCAATCAATACACCACTATGGATTCGATCCCGTCTTCCTACGAGAACGCCATCCATAGCACTCACGCTTATCTTGCGCATTTTAGAGTATCCACTTTCACTTGTCTATGAACAATTATAGGCAACCCAGAAGTCCTTTAACGCGGACACGGCTATTCAAATAGATGATGTTAACCCTGCAGGGGTGTACTTCTTCACACACGCTCTCGCCACTTACCGCCGTTTGCACGACATGTACTCGGCAACCTTCAAGCGGAAGCCCAGCGAGGGTGTCGGCCACGACCTGACTAAACACACGAGTCCCTAGTCCAGGTTTATCGCCTATTCGGGTTCCATCCGCAGGGAGTCCAGCCGAGGTTTCCACTAACGGCCCCGAACAATGTGTGCAGGGTTCCCGAGACACCAAACGGGCGAATCGGTACACCGTGCCACGTGCCTACCACAACACAGCCCACCCCTAAGGTCGAGCAAGGCGTATGCCCCATTGACATGCTACAAACACCAGAAACTACTTTGCAACTCCCGGACAGAGGACAAGAGTGGTTAATAAGTCAAGAGGGTCAATTAAGAATCCCAATGTGTGGTAGTAACTGTTTCATGGATCACAAACACAGAATTCAGTTCCTGAGGACGGCTGCAATGAGACAACCCACCATGTACTCCTACATGGCCTCTCACCGCTACCTTTACCAAATCGTGTTCACACACTTAGCTCTCAACAATGGGACATGTTCACACACCTCCGGTTCATCCCGATGAATCGGACTGACTCAACTCTAAGCAGCAGGCATGACAAACAAGCATGTATGAGTAGGCACATCAGGGCTCAAACAACTCCTACTCATGCTAGTGGGTTTCATCTATTTACTGTGGCAATGACAGGTCATGCAGAGGATAAAGGGGTTCAGCTACCACAGCAAGTAACAAATGAATCGTTGTTGTCCTAATGCAATAAAAGAGAGCAGGAGCAAGAGAGTGGGATTGTATCAGAATGAACAAGGGGTTTTGCTTGCCTGGCACTTCTGAACATAGTATTGAGTCTTCATCAGTGTCAACGATCACAACGTCGGTACAACGTCTACCGAGGGGGAACAACACCGGCAAACAAAAAAGAAACACGATCAATGCAATGCACAATATGATGCATGCTATGACATGGCAATATGAATGTGTTTTGGTTAATGCAAGCTGGAACAGATTGAGATGAGTCCATTTGAACCAAAGATTCAAATGCAAACCCATTTTAATAGGTCATAATAGTGCATTAACTTGTTTCACCTAAAAAGCAAGGCTAATGCGTTCTAACATGCATGAAGCCAGTGCATATGAATAGATTGGATTTTTCTAATCATTTTTCATATATAATTTATTTGATATGGAGCTACGGTTGATTTTCTATGATTTTTAGAAGTTTTGGTTATTTTCTAGAATTTCCTGTATAAGAAAAATTCAAGTAATTAGTTATTTCGTCAGCATGATGTCGTGGTGACGTCAGCAGGTCAAAGGCGACGGTCCAGGTCAACCCTGACCTGTGGGCCCTGCGTGTCAGTAGTTAGATTAACTAACTAATATTAGTTAGTGTTAACCTAAGTTAATTAGCAGAGCGGGCCCCACTTGTCATAGACTCCGGGGGAGTCAACCTGGGCCCGCCCAGTCAAAGTCAATGGGTTAAACCCACCGGCGTCGAATCGCCGGCGAGGCCGAGACGACGGAGAGCATCGGAAACGGTGCTCCGGCCACAGTTTGATGCGCAGGTGGGTGCTACGAGTAGCTGGCGATGTGGCGCATCCAACGGTGGCGGTGTTTGGTGCTGGGGTGGCCGGGAACAACGGCGGCGAGCACGTCCGCGGCGGCCGGAGTTCGGGTCTCAGCGGTTCCGGCGTTGCATTGCACGAAAGGAGCAACTGGAGGGGGTTTTGGTCTTCTGGCATTGTGCTGAGCACGTCGGTGCGCTCGGTTGTAGCTCTAGGTGACGGTGGCCACGGCGGCGACATGGCCGGCGGAGCCGAGCTCGCGGCTCCGGTGGAATCGGCGGCTACGGGGCAGTAATGAGCTCGGGAAGGAAGGGGAAAGACGCAGAAGCTCACAGCAAGTTGAACGGAGGCCTCGGCGTGCTCGGGGAGGGGCTGGTGACGACGGGAGGTCGCCGGCGATCTCGGTAGCCCGAGGAGGAAGAAGACGTCGGGGACGGCGCTCCGGGGCTCTTCCCGTCGCGTGGCTCGGGGAAGACGGTGTATGGGTCCACGGCGGAGCTCGAGGTCACGTCGGAGTGGCACGAGGAAGGCTCAGGGCGCGGCAGTGGCGAGCGGCGGCGACGGTGGCTCTCGGGTGCGTGCGAGAGGAGAGCCAGAGAGGGAGAGAAGCTCAGGGAGAGAGTGGAGGGGTTCCAGGGGGGTCGGGGCGGTGCTGCAGAGGCGCTTCGAGGCATCGCGCTGGCGCGGGTGACGGCAGGCAGGCAGGGTAGTGGCGTGGCGAGCGCGGCGGCATCGCGGTGTCTCTCCTCTGCCTACTGGCAGAGGTAGGTGATGACTGGCACAGGCCAGATGGGCCGGGCCAGCCAGGTAATTGGCCTCTGGCCTTTCTCTATCTCTCTTTCTAAATTGTTTTCTGTTTTCTAATTCTTTTATTCTGTTTTGAGTTAGTAAAAATACTAATCCAATTTATAAAAACCTGAAAATAATGGTGGGCAGTGTTTGGATTATTTCCAACAACCCAAAACTAGTTTCAGGATTATTAGAGCATTTAAAAATATTTATAGGATTTAAATGCTCCAATTCAAATAGGATATGAGTTAATTCTGAGATCCAGAAGGGCCTAAAAATATGTGCATCATTTTTGTCAGAGGTGCTGGACCAATTCAAAAATGATGAACATTTCTAAAGGCGGTTTGGGATCATTGAAAAGATTTAAGTTTGAACCTGGTTGAATTCCATTTGCTGCTAGGGTTTATTATCCCCCATTTCAAGTTTAACTGAAATTCAAACATGATGACATGGATGAAGATGCAACTAATTACAAACAAAGATCTAGGGCTGTGACAGCGGGGTCGAGGCTCGGCCGCCCCACTCAGCCAATCCAGTCGTCGGAGGCGCAGGGAATCAGGACCGACCCGCTGCCCCAATCAGCGACGACCCAGTTTCCCGCCTCCACCGCCCGCCACTTGCATGAAGGACGTGTGCAGGCGAGCAGGGTCGAGAGGACAAGTGAGGCGACCTTTCCTGGCCCCGTGATCGGGGGGCGTGGGCGCCTTGAAGACCGCAACCCGAGTCCATCCAGTAAATGAGCCGCGCCTCCGCGCCTCCCTTTTATGGGGAAGGCGCGAGCCGCCTCTTTACCACGATGTGACGCATGCGTGCGAGAACCGCCCCACGCATGCCGCCCATGTCACACACGACCCCCCACGTCGCGCATTCAACGCGGGTCATGGGGAAGCGCAGCAGACGGAAAATTGCTGCGGTGAAAATCCGCCCCGCCTACCCGCGCACCGTTCTGGGCCTAGCCCAACAACGTGTCGCGCTTATGTGTCGCCCAGGCCCGGGGGCTCCTGTCGATGTACAAAAGTAGGGGCAAACCTTTGTACCCCTTTACTTGTGCACGGGCAGTCGGAGCCGCACACCACGGCCACACTAAACAGGGCTTTGGAAGGGAGCCGGAGAGAAGCCGGAGCACTCCGGGGCCCCAGCAAGAACCTTGCTGGGGCAAGTTGCCCGATGCTAACAGAGCAAGCCACCCTTGAGCCCACGGGTTCCAACTCAGCCAACCACATTGGAACTAGAGCTCGGGAGGCACCATAGCTAGTTCGAGAGCTCAAGAACATTCAATACATCCACCAAAGCAGGACTAGGGTTTTACGCATCCTCGCAGCCCGAACCTAGGTAAATGATCCTTGTGCTGACTATTAATCCTGCTCTTCTCACAACCCCGCGCCCCCGCAACCGTAGTAGGGATTCTCGTGATCCCATAGGTGTCGTTTCCCACCGACAGAAATTTTCCTATGGCACTCTACTATTCAATTATTCATGCATTTTGTTGAAAGGAATGGAGCAAAACATCCACCTGGACCTACTTTTCAAAATCCTATGCATGAAAACAAGACCAAGTGCATTAGTGGCAGAATAACATTCTAACTGTACACGCTTTCATATGGTTTCACTTTATTTTGGCCATGTTTCTTTGCATTCCTCTGCTCTTCCAATTCCTGTGAACAAAACACCCAAGTTGACAGAAATCCTGTGTTTACAAATGCTCTGTTTACCATGTGCACTCCTATCCTATTCCGGTATTTTTCCAATCCCTGCGTTTTTAGAATCATGCAAGCCAAATGAGCCCGGACAGAATTACTTCAGTTACAGGTAGGTGTCGAAGGAAACTTTGTGTGGTTTGTCCTGCTCTTGTCGCGACGTCGTCCACCTCACCTGAGCTGCTCCATCGACAGAAGCATCTGAGGACCCACAAGTATAGGGGATCTATCGTAGTCCTTTCGATAAGTAAGAGTGTCGAACCCAACGAGGAGCAGAAGGAAATGATAAGCGGTTTTCAGCAAGGTATTCTCTGCAAGCACTGAAATTATAGGCAACAGATAGTTTTGTGATAAGATAATTTGTAATGAGCAACAAGTAACAAAAGTAAATAAAGTGCAGCAAGGTGGCCCAATCCTTTTTGTAGCAAAGGACAAGCCTGGACAAACTCTTATATAAAGAAAAGCGCTCCCGAGGACGCATGGGAATTATCGTCAAGCCAGTTTTCATCACGTTCATATGATTCGCGTTCGGTACTTTGATAATTTGATATGTGGGTGGACCGGTGCTTGGGTGCTTTACTTACTTGGACAAGCATCCCACTTATGACTAACTCCTATTGCAAGCATCCGCAACTACAAAAGAAGTATTAAGGTAAACCTAACCATAGCATGAAACATATGGATCCAAATCAGCCCCTTACGAAGCAACGCATAAACTAGGGTTTAAGCTTCTTTCACTCTAGCAACCCATCATCTACTTATTACTTCCCAATGCCTTCCTCTAGGCCCAAATAATGGTGAAGTTTCATGTAGTTGACGTTCACATAACACCACTAGAGGAGAGACAACATACATCTCATCAAAATATCGAACGAATACCAAATTCACATGACTACTAATAGCAAGACTTCTCCCATGTCCTCAGGAACAAACGTAACTACTCACAAAGCATATTCATGTTCATAATCAGAGGAGTATTAATATGCATATAAGATCTGAACATATGATCTTCCACCAAATAAACCAACTAGCATCAACTACAAGGAGTAATCAACACTACTAGTAACCTACAATTACCAATCCCAGACTTAGAGACAAGAATTGGATACAAGAGAGGAACTAGGGTTTGAGAGGAGATGGTGCTGGTGAAGATGTTGATGGATATTGGCCCCCTTCCGATGAGAGGAGCGTTGGTGATGACAATGGCGATGATTTCCCCCTCCCGGAGGGAAGTGTCCCCGGCAGAACAGCTCTGCCGGAGCCCTAGATTGGTTCCGCCAAGGCTCCGCCTCGTGGCGGCGGAGTCTCGTCCCGAAAGCTTGCTTATGATTTTTCTTCGGACGAAATACTTCATATAGCAGAAGATGGGCACCGGAGAGCCAACAGTGGGCCCACGAGGGAGGGAGCGCGCCCAGGGGGTAGGGCACGCCCCCACCCTCGTGGCCAGGGTGTGGGACCCCTCTGGTATTTCTTTCGCTCAGTATTTTTCATTATTTCCAAAAACAACTTCCGTGGAGTTTCAGGACTTTTGGAGTTGTGCAGAATAGGTCTCTAATATTTGCTCCTTTTCCAGCCCAGAATTCCAGCTGCCGGCATTCTCCCTCCTTATGTAAACCTTGTAAAATAAGAGAGAATTGGCATAAGTATTGTGACATAATGTGTAATAACAACCCATAATGCAATAAATATCGATATAAAAGCATGATGCAAAATGGACGTATCAACTCCCCCAGCTTAGACCTTGCTTGTCCTCAAGCGGAAGCCGATAATGATAAATATATCCACATGTTTAGAGGTAGAGGTGTCGATAAAATAAAATACGGACATGAGGGCATCATGATCATTCTTATAACAGCAACATATATGGATAATGTCATATGATTTCTTATGCTCAAGTAATGATCTATTCACAATGCAAAGTATGAATCAGAAACTTTATCGAGAACTAACAAACTATAATCTCAGTCATTGAAGCAATTGTTGTTTATCATAACATCAGAAAGATTCAATGTCAGAGTTTTTCAGCAAGCCCACATACTCAACTATCATTTAGTCTTTCACAATTGCTAACACTCACGCAATACTTGTGGTTACGGAGTTTTAATCGGACACGGAGAAAGATAGGGGCTTATAGTTTCGCCTCCCAACCTTTACCTCAAGGGTAATGTCAACAATAATAGTTCATGCTAACTTACATCCAATTAGATATATATGTCAAGATCTTTCCAACACATTGTGCTTGCCAAACGATAAAATGTAAAAAGGAAAGGTGAAGATCACCATGACTCTTGCATAAGGGTAAGAGATAAAAGTAAAATATAGGCCCTTTTCATAGGGAAGCAGAGGTTGCCATGCGCTTTCAGGGTTGGATGCACAAAATCTTAGTGCGAAAGAACGTCACTTTATATTGCCACTTGTGATATGGACCTTTATTATGCAGTCTGTCGCTTTTATTTCTTCCACATCACAAGATCGTATAAAGCTTATTTCCTCCACACTAATCAATCACACATATTTCAAGAGCAATTTTTATTGCTTGCACCGATGACAACTTACTTGAAGGATCTTACTCAAGCCATAGGTAGATATGGTGGACTCTCATGGCAAAACTGGGTTTAAGGGTATTTGGACGCACAAGTAATATCTCTACTTGGTGCAAAGAATTTGGCTAGCATGAGGGGGAAAGGCAAGCTCAACATGTTGGATGATCCATAACAATATACTTTATCTCAGATATAAGAAAAGATAACCCATTACGTTGTCTTCCTTGTCCAACATCAACTCTTTAGCATGTCATATTTTAATGAGTGCTCACAATCATAAAAGATGTCCAAGATAGTATATTTATATGTGAAACTCTCTTTCTCTATTACTCTCAACAACTTTTAATCATCATACTCTTTCTATGTGAAGTCATTACTATCCATAAGATCAATATGATCTCTTTTTATTTCTTTTTATTCTTTCTTTTTCTTTTTCTTCACTCACGATCATAGAAAAATAATCAAGCCCTTGACTCAACACTAATTTTTATTATATAACTCGCGGACACGATTAATAAAGGGATCATAAAGCAAAACTCAAAACTAGATCATACCAAAAACCTTATTATACTAGAACAAGATATTACTAAAAGGATCGAACTAAGAAAAACGGTAAAGATAAGAGTGTGATGGTGATACGATACCGGGGAACATCCTCCAAGCTTGGCAGTTGCCAAGGGGAGTGCCCATACCCATGTGATTATGTCTCCTTGGCTGATGAAGAAGATGGTGGTGATGATGGGTAGTCACACATCGAGCGTAAGAGATCCTCCAACTTGCGGATAATGCCCTTGAGTGCAACGATATGCTCCTTCAACAAAATATTTTCATGTGTGAGATACTTGTTTTGTATACGAGCTAACTCAATCATCTTGAAAGCTTCGATCTCAGTTGGGGTAAGAAGATTGTGATCAAGTTTAAGGATGTCTTCTGTTGCCGGAACTTGGTCCTCCGTGGACTTCTAGATCCCTTCATCCTTGTTGATCTCCATGGGTTCTTCCCTCTTCAGCTCTATCTTCATTAGCCAAGCATCATTGTCACCATTGTTGGAGGAGGGGGATGACATGATGCCTAGCCTTGACAACCCTGACAAAAAACAGCTCGAAACAAGAATAGAGGACAACTGCGTGATACAGGAGTCAAAACCTCCGGGAGATTATATAATGAATTTTTATCGACGAAAATACGTATCATGCAAGAAATCGGAGTCCGGAGAGCGCACGAGGTGCCCACGAGGCAGGGGGCGCGCCCTCCACCCTCGTGGAGCCTTCGTGTCCTTCCTGGACTGCTTCTTATTTTTCAATTTTTCTAAATATTCCATAACGGAGAAAAATTGCCATTAGAACTGTTTTGGAGTCGGTTCACTTACCATACCACATACCTACTCCTTTTCGGAGTCTGAAACGTTCCAGAAAGTGTCTCTTATGTATTCCTCCGGGGTTACGGTTTCAATAACATTGGTTTCAACATTTATAGGATTACCTGAGATATAATGTTGAATTCTTTGACCGTTCACCACCTTCGGATTTGTGCCCTCGAAGTTGTTGATTTTTATGGCACCGGAACGATAGACCTCCTCGATAACGTAAGGACCTTCCCATTTAGAGAGAAGTTTTCCTGCAAAAAATCTTAAACGAGAGTTGTATAGCAATACATAATCACCTACATTAAACTCACACTTTTGTATTCTTTTGTCATGCCATCTTTTAACTTTTTCTTTAAACAACTTGGCATTCTCATAGGCTTGGGTTCTCCATTCATCAAGTGAGCCAATGTCAAATAACCTCTTCTCACCGGCAAGTTTGAAATCATAATTAAGCTCTTTAATGGCCCAATATGCCTTATGTTCTAGTTCGGGAGGTAAGTGACATGCTTTTCCATAAACCATTTTATACAGAGACATACCCATAGGATTTATATATGCAGTTCTATAGGCCCATAATGCATCATCCAGTTTCTTGGACCAATTCTTTCTAGATCTATTAACAGTCTTTTGCAAAATTAATTTAAGCTCTCTATTGCTCGATTCTACTTGACCACTAGACTGCGGGTGATAAGGAGATGCAATTCTTTGATTAACATCATACTTAGCAAGCATTTTACGAAAGGCACCATGAATAAAATATGAACCATCATTAGTCATTAGATATCTAGGGACTCCAAACCTTGGAAAAATAACTTCTTTAAGCATCTTAATAGAAGTGTTATGATCAGCACTACTAGTTGGAATAGCTTCTACCCACATAGTAACATAATCAACAACAACTAAAATATGTGTATATCCATTAGAGGCAGGAAACGGTCCCATATAATCAAAGCCCCAAACATCGAATGGTTCAATAACAAGTGAATAATTCATAGGCATTTCTTGACGTCTACTAATATTACCAATTCTTTGACATTCATCACAAGATAAGACAAACTTACGAGCATCCTTGAGGAGAGTAGGCCAATAAAAACTGGATTGCAATACCTTATGTGCAGTTCTATCTCCAGCGTGGTGTCCTCCATAAGCTTCGGAGTGACACTTGCGTAGGATCTGTTCCTGTTCATGCTCAGGTACACAACGTCTAATAACACCATCTACTCCTTCTTTATAAAGATGTGGGTCATCCCAAAAGTAATGTCTCAAATCATAGAAAAACTTTTTCTTTTGCTGGTATGTGAAACTAGGCGGTACAAATTTAGCAACAATGTAATTAGCATAATCAGCATACCATGGAGTAGTACGAGAAGCATTTATGACATTTAATTGTTCATCAGGAAAGCTATCATCAATAGGTAGTGGGTCATCAAGAACATTCTCTAACCTAGACAAGTTGTCTGCAACGAGGTTCTCAGCTCCCTTTCTATCAATAATATGCAAATCAAATTCTTGTAGCAAGAGAACCCATCTAATAAGTCTAGGTTTAACATCTTTCTTTTCCATAAGATATTTAATAGCAGCATGATCAGTGTGAATAGTTACTTTAGAATCAACAATATAAGGTCTGAACTTATCACAAGCAAACACAACTGCTAAGAATTCCTTTTCAGTAGTAGCATAATTTCTCTGGGCATTTTCTAGAGTTTTATTACCATATTGAATAACATTTAATTTCTTATCAACTCTTTGCCCTAGAACAGCACCTACAGCATAATCACTAGCATCGTACATAATTTCAAAGGGTAAATTCCAATCAGGTGGCTGAATAATAGGTGCAGAAATCAATGCTTTCTTAAGTATTTCAAATGCTTCTACACAATCATCATCAAAGACAAATGGTATATCTTTTTGTAATAAATTAGTCAGAGCCCGAGAAATTTTTGATAAGTCCTTAATGAACCTCCTATAAAACCGGCATGACCAAGGAAACTTCTTATACCTTTTATGTCCTTGGGACATGGCATCTTTTCAATAGCATTAACCTTGGCTTTATCAACTTCAATACCTCTTTCAGAAATTTTATGCCCCAAGACAATACCTTCATTAACCATAAAGTGGCACTTTTCCCAATTCAAGACAAGATTAGTTTCTTCACATCTCCGCAAAACTCGATCACGGTTGCTCAAGCAATCATCAAAACAGGATCCATAAACGAAGAAATCATCCATGAAAACTTCACAAATCTTTTCAAAAAAGTCAGAGAATATAGCCATCATGCATCTTTGAAAGGTAGCAGGTGGATTACATAAACCAAAAGGCATATGTCTATAAGCAAAAGTACCAAAAGGGCAAGTAAAAGTGGTCTTAGCTTGATCATCAGCTGACACAGGTATTTGAGGGAAACCAGAATAACCATCTAGAAAGCAAAAATGTGTATGTTTGGATAATCTTTCTAGCATTTGATCAATAAAAGGTAAGTGGTAATGATCTTTTTTAGTAGCCTTATTTAATTTGCGGAAATCAATTACCATCCTATAACCTATAATAATTCTTTGCAGAATCAATTCATCTTTATCATTAGGAACGACAGTAATACCTCCTTTCTTAGGGACACAATGGACAGGACTTACCCACTGACTATCAGTGACGGGATAGATTATACCTGCCTCAAGGAGCTTTAGTATTTCCTTTCTTACCACTTCTTTCATCTTAGGATTCAGCCGTCGTTGGTGATCAATAACTGGTTTGGCGTCTTTCTCCAAATTTATTTTGTGTTGACATAGAGTGGGACTAATGCCCTTAAGATCATCAAGAGTATATCCAATAGCAGCACGGTGCTTCTTCAGAGTTTTCAATAATTTTTCTTCCTCCTTCTCTGAAAGGTTAGCACTAATAATAACAGGATATATCTTCTTTTCATCAAGATAAGCATATTTAAGAGTATCAGGTAATGGTTTAAGCTCAAACACGGGATCACCCTTGTGTGGAGGAGGATCCCCTAGGATTTCAACAGGCAAGTTGTGTTTCATAATAGGTCCTTGTTTAAAGTACACTTCATATATTTCCCTTCTTTCATTCATAAACATAACATTTTCATGGTCTAGCAAATATTGTTCTAAAGGATCACTAGGAGGTACGGCAATAGAAGCAAGACCAATAATTTCATCCTTACTAGGCAATTCCTTTTCACGGTGTTGTCTACGAAATTTAGAGAAATTAAACTCATGAGACATATCACCTAAACCAATAGTAACAACATCCTTTTCTTAGTCTATCTTAGCATTAACAGTGTTTAAGAAGGGTCAACCAAATATAATGGGACAAAAGCTATCTTGTGGGGAACCAAGAACAAGAAAATCAGCAAGATATTTAGTTTTCCCACACAAGACTTCAACATCTCTAAAAATTCCAATTGGTGATATAGTATCTCTATTGGCAAGTTTAATTGTGGCATCAATATCTTCTAACTCAGTAGGTGCAATATCATGCATAATTTCTTTGTATAAGTTAATAGGTATTGCACTAGCACTAGCACCCATATCACATAAACCATGATAACAATGATCTCCTATTTTAACAGAAATAACAGGCATGCCTACCACAGGTCTATGTTTATCTTTAGCACAAGGTTTAGCAATTCTAGCAGTTTCATCACAGAAATAAATAACATGCCCATCAATATTATCAGCCAAGAGATCTGTAACAATAGCAATATTAGGTTCAACTTTAACTTGCTCAGGAGGTGTATAAGTTCTAATATTGCTTTTACGAACCACAGTTGAAGCTTTAGCATGATCCTTTATTCTAACAGGGAAAGGTGGTTTCTCAACATAGGCAGTAGGAACAATAGGATCATTATAAGTGATAGTCTTTTCTTCAACTTTAATAGGTGAAGCTACTTTTACTTCTATGGGAGGATGATATTTAAACCACTTCTCCTTAGGGAGATCAACATGAGTAGCAAAAGATTCATAGAAAGAAGCTACTATCTCAGAGTCAAGTCCATATTTAGTGCTAAATTTACAGAAAACATCAGTATCCATAAAAGATTTAACACAATCAAACTTAGGTGTTATACCTGACTCCTTACCTTCGTCGGGGTCCCAATCTTCAGAGTTGTGTTTAATTCTTTCCAATCCCATTTGAATTCAATAGTCTTCATCATAAAAGAACCAGCACAACAAGTATCGAGCATGGTGCGATTGTTATCAGAAAGCCAAGCATAAAAATTTTGAATAATCATTTCTCTTGAGAGCTCATGGTTGGGGCATGAATATAACATTGACTTAAGCCTCCCCCAAGCTTGAGCGATTGTAGCGACCAGACCTCAAACAGTCTGATCTCTGTGCTTTAGTGTCATCCTCAGATCGATAATCTTGACACGCATAAGATACTTGAAGGATTTATAACAGAGTAGCAATCACACACTTATTACATCGAATGTCTCAAAAGAGAACTTATTACAATAAATATGGCTTAAGGCCATCTAATAATGATAACAGTGGAAGGCTTGGAAGATAAGCGAGTCCATCAACTCCTACGGCATCACTGAGTATAGAACCACGACCTACAGCACCTTACTCATCGTCTGAAAAGTCTGCAACATGAATGTTGCAGCCCGAAAACGGGTCAGCACATGGAATATGCTGGCAATGTAACACATAGAGAGTAATGAACTGAAATAGGCTATACTACATGCATATATGGCTGGTGGAAAGCTCTATGGTTACAGTTTTGCGTAAAGCCAATTTTTCCCTACTACAAAGGAATAAATTTTAATTAGCTATCATGGTGGTTGTTAAACATTGAGAGTGTAGACACCCTCTCAATCCCAATTAAGCATCATCATTAAACCCAACAATATTAATTAAAGTAACATGATGAGATTCACATGATAATCCAAGTACTAGATACTCAAAACGTCCATAACCGGGGACACGGCTAATCATGATTAGTTTATACACTCTGCAGAGGTTTGTGCACTTTTACCCACAAGACTCGATCTCCTCCGTTGGGATTCTCGCACTACATGGTGTTTGAGAAATGGATGACCGAGACACAGTCTTTCCGAAGAGGTCCCCTTAACAGATAGATAGGTCGGTACACCTACAATCCCCTACATCTGCTAGCCCATCATGGAAAGGTTTCCCACAACTTACTCAACTATGCCAGAGCCCATAATGGCATGTGGCTGCACACGGAAGTTTCTAGCATGAATAATATTATGATCCCTTTGAGCCTGGATGGCAATCCATAGGAGAATCACACGGAACCCCGGGATTTCCAAAAAAATATAGGCAATCACTGGATTCCCCAGGTGCCTCAATCCACCCAGATGTGTATTTAAGTTGCCACCTTAAGTTGGACCATTAATTTAACAATCTCACAACTGTCATGGATTCACTCAAACCCAATCCACGTCTACGAGCATAGCATGGCAATATAAGCATAACGTAATAGTAACTCCGAAGGTTTGAATGCAGGGCAATAGGTTCCTACCTCATCAACTACTTCCCAATACCCACATGTTATCGATCCTACTCATGCAATGTTGAGGGTGAAACTAATGCATAAAAACTTGGTATGAAAGGGATATGATCAAAGTGTTACTTGCCTTGCTGATGATCCGTGAAACCTAGATATTCGAAGTAGCAAGCGGCGCACTCCGGGTACTCTATCGCAAACAAACAAGCATACAATAAGAACTCATCTAATGCACAGGTAAAACTCAAATAAGAGATATAACCAGAAAGTTCAACTTAAGAACTCTGGTCTGCAAAAAGAATCAAATCAAACGAAGCAACGAAAGTCAAACGGCGAAAGAAACAAGCTTCGTTTACTAATCTAGACTTAAGTCAAATTTTACAGTAGTAAAAACTTGTTTGAGTTGGTTAAGCGGAAAGAGGGTTTCGAGACGAAACTCTAGGCGCTTGAATCGCCTGATTCCGATAAACGAGCGAAAAGTTATACTAAAACGAAAATCGGATTAGAAATCACGATCGAAAATAATCGCGGAAAATCCGAGAAAAAGAAAAACGAACGAACTGGCTAACGAACGAACGTTCGCTGTCTGCGGCTAAACGATGAAAACCGTTCGTTGAAACGAACGTCCGCTAAATAAACTAAACAGGAAAAAAAATAAACTGATCTAAATAAAGGATCTCGGTTTTTTTTGAAAAAAAACCGAACACCTAATTATTTTTCAAAACCGGCTACCTCGAGATGCGTGACAGCGGCGGCGGCTACTCCGCAAAGCGGCGGGCTCCGGCGGCAAGCGGCGGCGGGTCGGCGGACAGGCGGCGGGTCGGCGGCGGCGGCGCGGATCGGCGATGGCGGCGGTGGCGGCGATCAGCACGCGGCGGCGGCGGCGGGGTCGGGCTGGGGCTAGGCTTTCGGGGGGGCTGGGCTGCGGCTCGGGCTCCCCGTCTTATAAAGGCCAGCCGGGCCTAGAGTCCTAGGCGGACACGGCCCGGTTAGGTCGGTTCGCAGAAAAACAGATAAAAGAAACACTAAACGGACTCCAAAAATCCCAAAATAAATTTCCCCGACTTATAAAATCAAGTCGGACAAGATGAACATTTATTTGGGGCCTGAATGCAATTTTGAAAAACACGCATTTTTCCTAAATTCAAATAAAATAGCAATAAACTCCAAAATAAAATCTTATTTGATTTTATTATTTAATCCTCGATATTTCCTTATTTTGGGAAAGTCATTTCACTCCCTCTCTCATATTTTTATAATAGAAGTAATTGAAGATAAAATAATTAAAATCAAATGATCCTATTTTCAAAATTTGAGAAGACTCAAATATGAAAATAACGAAATCCCCAACTCTCTCCGTAGGTCCTTGAGTTGTGTAGAATTTCTGGATCAGGCCAAAATGCAACAAAATATGATATGCAATGATGATCTAATGTATAACATTCCAAATTGAAAATTTGGGATGTTACAGCGATGCTTTCTCCTTAGTGAGGCTAAAAATTATATATATAATTATGATCACGATGACAAGATGCATAGGATAAAACTTCTGATGAAATTCCAATTTCAATCGTTTGTAGTTCCATGATCCCATATCATCACATAGCCTATACCATGTCAATGCATCTCCCTTCAAAGATAAAGGGAAGACCTTCTTGATAACATCATCGGGCATACCTGCAAGCTTAACTAATCCACAAACTTCATCCACATATATTAGGTGCTCATCAGGATGTAATGTTCCATCTCCTGCAAAAGGATTAGCTAGCAGTTTTTCTATCATACCCATAGGAATTTCAAAGTAGACATTTTCATTTTTAGTAGGTTCAATAGGTTGAGGAGCAACTCTTTGCTCTACTGGTCGGGGTGAATATACCCCGAACAAGCCCCTCAGAGGATTACTTTCCATAGTAACAAGTGACAGTAAATTTCAGCACACTATATAAATTTTTCCTTACCAAATTCCACCTACCACAAGCGCTTCACTCCCGCAACGGCGCCTTTAAAAGAGTCTTGATGACCCACAAGTATAGGGGATCTATCGTAGTCCTTTCGATAACTAAGAGTGTCGAACCCAACGAGGAGCAGAAGGAAATGATAAGCGGTTTTCAGCAAGGTATTCTCTGAAAGCACTGAAATTATATGTAACAGATAGTTTTGTGATAAGATAATTTGTAACGAGCAACAAGTAACAGAAGTAAATAAAGTGCAGCAAGGTGGCCCAATCCTTTTGTAGCAAAGGACAAGCCTAGACAAACTCTTATATAAAGAAAAGCGCTCCCAAGGACACATGGGAATTATCGGCAAGCTAGTTTTCATCACGTTCATATGATTCGCGTTCGGTACTTTGATAATTTGATATGTGGGTGGACCGGTGCTTGGGTGTTGTCCTTACTTGGACAAGCATCCCACTTATGATTAACTCCTATTGCAAGCATCCGCAACTACAAAAGAAGTATTAAGGTAAACCTAACCATAGCATGAAACATATGGATCCAAATCAGCCCCTTACGACGCAACGTATAAACTAGGGTTTTAGCTTCTGTCACTCTAGCAACCCATCATCTACTTATTACTTCCTAATGCCTTCCTCTAGGCCCAAATAATGGTGAAGTGTCATGTAGTTGACGTTCACATAACACCACTAGAGGAGAGACAACATACATCTCATCAAAATATCGAACGAATACCAAATTCACATGACTACTAATAGCAAGACTTCTCCCATGCCCTCAGGAACAAACGTAACTACTCACAAAGCATAAGCATGTTCATAATCAGAGGAGTATTAATATGCATATAGGATCTGAACATATAATCTTCCACCAAATAAACCAACTAGCATCAACTACAAGGAGTAATCAACACTACTAGCAACCTACAAGTACCAATCCCAGACTTAGAGACAAGAATTGGATATAAGAGACGAACTAGGGTTTGAGAGGAGATGGTGCTGGTGAAGATGTTGATGGAGATTGGCGCCCTCCCGAGGAGAGGAGCGTTGGTGATGACGATGGCGATGATTTCCCCCTCCCGGAGGGAAGTGTCCCCGGCAGAACAGCTCTGCCAGAGCCCTAGATTGGTTCTGCAAGGTTCCGCCTCGTGGTGGCGGAGTCTCGTCCCGAAAGCTTGCTTGTGATTTTTCTTCGGACGAAAGACTTCATATAGCAGAAGCTGGGCACCGGAGAGCCAACAGGGGGCCCACGAGGCAGGGGGGCGCGCCCAGGGGGTAGGGCGTGCCCCCACCCTCGTGGCCAGGGTGTGGGCCCCCTCTGGTATTTCTTTTGCTCAGTATTTTTCATTATTTCCAGAAACAACTTCCGTGGAGTTTCAGGACTTTTGGAGTTGTGCAGAATAGGTCTCTAATATTTGCTCCTTTTCCAGCCCAAAATTCCAGCTGTGGGCATTCTCCCTCCTTATGTAAACCTTGTAAAATAAGAGAGAATAGGCATAAGTATTGTGACATAATGTGTAATAACAGCCTATAATGCAATAAATATCGATATAAAAGCATGATGCAAAATGGACGTATCAGCATCCACCAAACCAGACATCACGACTCCTAACCATCTTTCGCTGCATCAGATCTCCTTCCCTACCGTCGGCACCCACCGCAACGGCATCACCATCATCGACTCAGCAGATGAACCTGAGGAGTACACGGGTCCACAAGAGAGGTCGCACTCTTCTGTTTCTACTTATGTTATGCATTGCTTAAAATTACCTTCTACTTTATCATCCTGTTCACCTCTTAGACTCCAAGTCAGGTCCAAATTAATGTTCAAACTTGAGTTCTAAATTAGTTGTGGGGCACATATCGAGGCAGCAATGAATAGTATCTCTATCTAATATCTGGTTCACCTAGGGTATGCCTATGTTGTTCATCTTGGGTGGGAAACAAATAGTAAAGCAATCATCATCTGTCTTTTTATTAAATTAAAGCAATCATCAGCCTGCTATCATTATTTTTGGATCCATCCACTGGTTGTTACCATCACTCTAGATTTCTGCATGCTCTCCTTACATAATTAATCTCACCATATTTTTTCGTATGCATGTCAGATATTGTACACAGTCATGCTGAACATGTAGAGAAAAAGAGAAGAGTTTTTCACGGCAATACAATGTCATGCAGACATCGCTCCATGGTGGGTTCAATGGCAAACCCTCTCCCCCCTCTCCAGATTGTAATCCAGAGGAAGATATCTGTTCTGAGGTGGATTCAGACGCAGCAGACCACTCCTATTTACCCCCCCCCCCAAGGTGTTTGCTCTACCTTGGCATGATGATGTTAGTCATATCATGCATATGTTGCCTTGCAGTGCCTACTTTTGACATCATATATGTCATCTGCTTAGTTTAGACATGTTCTGTAATGCCACATGTTTAGTTTCTATATCATATATGGGAATTATGCAGTCTCATGTCTTTTAGCCAGCCATAATATATGTGAAATGTGCAATGCCATCCTGTTTAACCAGGCACATATATTTGAATGATATCTTCCCCATCCTTCTCTTCATTACATTTCCATTTGTCGACAATGTTTGTACATTAAACTACTCTTCCCGTGAATCAGCCATTTGGGTGGGAGATGGAAAAATCTGGAGTGAAAACAAGGCCTTCAGAGTAGACAGTGCTACCCGTCGAAGCAGATCTCTTGTTGGGTCCCGATAGCTCCTCAGAGATGGATTCAGAGACAAATGACCAGTCCTATTCCCCCACCGAGGTGTATGCTATAAGTTGGCACGGTTATACTGCTCATATCATGCATATGGTGTCTTGCATTGCATAGTTTAGACATCATATACACAATATTCAACACCATGTTCTTAGTTCAGACATCATATCGAATGCCCTTTGTTTAGCATATAAATCACATATGTGAATTAAATCATAAGATCCTGATTACTTAGATAACATGTATGTGAATTATGTCATGCGATCCTATTTAGTTATTCATCATATCTTTGAATTATGTTATGCTATGATATCCAGTTTAGATAGACATCATATATGTGAAATTATGTCATGCTATCCGTTTTAGTTAAACAATATACATGGCAACTATTTCATGCCCACTTTTTTCCACACTATCTATTGCATTTGTCTCTCATACAATGTCTGTACATTCAACTATGTTTCCTGTTTATCAGCCATTTGAATTTGAGCGGGTGATGCCAGTATCTAGCGGAGTAGAAACACCGTCTTCAAATAAAACAGTGCTACCTCTTGGTGGAGATAGCACCTCGGTTGTACATGCACGAGAACCATCCCTACCACACATAACCCAGACTCTCGCAGATTGTACCCCTACTGCGATGGTCAGAGAACCAGCTTCACCCAATCTAACCCCAACCCCAGCAGATAGTAACCCATTTCCTATTGACACAGCACCATCTCCACCACAGAGCTCCCAAACATGAGCAGTTAGTAAGGCAGCTCCAGTGCCCAAAGGGCCAGTACTACCACGGCGAACCCCAACTCCACCAGTTAGTATGCCAATTCCTGTGGAGGAAGCACAACCAGCCAGTCGTAGTTTAGCATCTATCGCATTTGATGTTGTTAAATCCTATGTGCGTATCTTCCCATCTTGGAAATATTATATGAAGATGAAGGAAAATGCCGATTGCGTGTGTTTGTCCGGGAGTTATGTGTAAGTAATGTTATTCATGGCAATTACTTTGCTTTGTCCCATACATTCTACCTCCATGATGGTTATAATACAGCAAATTTTCCCATTTTCTCTATAGAAAAGGACCGATTTGGAAACTCGGGATGAGGTAACCTGTGCTAATACCTCTGCTATCTTCAAGAATGCTTGGTGGCGAGATCGAATTACTCAAGAAAACGTACTTCATCGGCAAAGAAACTCATCAAATTCCCTTACGCTCTCCGAGACACATTTATCGGACGATGATCGGGAACGCCTTTGTTCATCTTGGTCCCGAACCAAGACTGTGGTAAGGTCTATGAGCTCATTTTTTTAAGTATTGTATTCTTGTGTCTTACTGTACTCTGTTCATGTAGAACAAGTGCTTGAACAACTGTTCTAATTTAAGATTCCATTGCTATCGTGCATATTGCTTTGCTCTTGTATCACTGTATTTACGCATACAAACTTATTTTTAAATTGAAGGATCCAATGGAAACTCCAATGGCACAGCAGGTATGTTCACGCATGTTTCTTTAACAGGGTTTCTCTTATCAATAGCTCTGTTGATTTCAATTTCAATTGTGTATACAGTTGACTTCTCATATCATGCACATTACTAGCATCACAACAGAGCCAATAGTGTTGTTGTACATGTAGACCCGTGGTACCCATCTGATATCTTGTTGTGCCGTGTAGTTTCCCACGCTTTGTATCCTTTCAATGCTTCTTTGTCTTGAACTGATATGATTTGATTTAAACTGTGTCTCTATTTTGATTTGGCAAGACAATGCAGTGACCATAGGACATAGATATATGTTTGTTTGATGCTTTTATTATGTACTAGTACTTGGCAATAGAAGAATTGGTAGTTTAATCATGTCCACCTTACTAATGAACTGGTTCACCGAAATGAGTTTCATATGCTAGTACATGCTAAACCTGTTATGTGTCTGCTTGTTTCTTCTTTTAGAATGCTGACAGAACATTCAGTAAGAGTGCCTTATTAAGCAATGGTAAAGGAACTAATGCAGTTAAGGTTCCTGATAGTAAGATATCCTTGTTGGTCTCCAACAAAGCTTATAAAACACCTAAGGAAGACTATCTTGAAGACAGTGAGACAATCCCAAAGTCCTGTCTTGGTTTAGTGTTCGAGTTACTGGCCACTACCGCTTACACAAGCTATTCAAAATCACTGTCTGAATCAGTTCGGTTTCTTGAGTCTCAACTACAAGCTAAAAGACATCGATCAGTTGTGCTGCAACAAGAAGCGGAAGGACTGCGGAAGTCCCTGGAGCATTCAGATGCATACTTTCTGGTGCAACAGCAAGCGTTGGAGGATTTTAGTGCCAACAGACAAAGCTAATAAGCTTGCTAAGCTTATTGCCGACATGGTGGATACCTGGATAACGTTTCTTGAGCTCTTCCGAAGTTGTTTCAGTTATGCTCTTGTTTTGCTACCACGCTTATTTGCTTTGGTGGCCAATTTTGACGCCGATGTATGTAATATGCTGCTTTGTTCCCTATATTTGCACTGGTGGCGAACTTTGACGCCCAGTGGATGTAATATGTGTAATAGCTGTAATAGGCTAGCGTTTTTGCTTGCTTATTTATTTCCTTATTGTCTTGTTTAGTTGTTTGCTTGTAGTCACTGCAGTTCTTTTTCCATGTTTTTCTAGTGGCCACAATAACCTATTTTTGGTAACTAGGCCACAGTAATCATGGGAACACACGGACTGTTGTAACCATGGGCCTCCTGCGGGCCGTAGGATCCATGGGCCTTCTACGGGCCGTAGGATCCATGGGCCTTCTACGGGCCGTAGGATCCATGGGCCTTCTACGGGCCATAGGATCCATGGACTTTCTACGGGCCTTATGATCCATGGGCCTTCTACGGGCCGTAGGGTCCGTTGGTCTTCTACGGGCCGTAGGATCCATGGGCCTTCTACGGGGTGTATAATCATTTCGCCAAACATGGGCCATACTATTTGTGGACCCTAATGGGTCGTATTTGATAACGCTATGAAAACAGCCCAACGGGTCAACGGGCCACAAACAGGCCGAATGTAACCACGGGTTGAATTTGGCCCACAAACGGAACATGCCAGTAAAGGACCGTAACTAACCAAATTCTAGAAATGAGCCCAAGAATAAATGGGACCTTAGAAGGCCGAAAGTTAACACGGGCTGGAAACGGCCAACGGAATAATGGGCCGTTAATGGGTATAAAGCGATACACTGTTCATTATGGGCCAATTTCTTCTCGGGCCTTTATTGGGCCCAGAGTTACGAAGGGCCTCATATGGGCCAAAAGACATCATGGGTCGGAAGTTACAATGGGCTGGAATCATATTGGACGGCCCAGATGAAGCTACTGGGCTTAATTCTGATAGGCCGTAACGGGCCTGGAGTTAGCAGGCCGTAAATGGGCGATATACGAACAGGTCGTTAACAGGCTTTCTGCGGGCCGGCCCATTACCTTTTGACCAAATCAAACAGGCTGGCCTTTTCACCGGAATGGGCCTCTGTTGGGCTGTGCCACGTGTCGACGTATCATAGGCGCCTCCTTTCCAATGAGTGGATGACATCCGTCCCGGCGGTGAGCCAACACGTGTTTCCTCTAGCCAATGAGAATTTTACATGTGGAAAATCCCCATTGGTCCGGGCTGTTAACGGGTTATCGGATCCTAAACCAGACCCGATAGCTTAACGGCGACCTGTTACAGTGGACGCCACGTGTCGGTCACCCTTGACGAAAACACTTCTGTGACACGCGATTTATCATCATGGAAGTGGACACTTCTGTGATGATAATTTTGGTAATGTCATGGAACACTTATACGATAGCACAGGTATGACTATCTTGATTCTGTCATAAAATCGTCATGGATGTACATGCGTGACAGAAAATGTGACCTACGGTGACAGACATGTATCATCACGAAAGTGTTTTTTTAGTGTAATGTATTTCGTGAAAATGATGAAAGGAAAATTGTGCTCAATTGATAGAAGAAGAATTCAACAAAATGTTTGGCATAAATGATGAGCATGATTGCAATGTTGTTAGTATGAATTCTTTGAATATCCACGATGCTAATGATATGCAAAGCCATAAGCTTGGGGATGCTATGTTTGATGAAGATGATATTTTTAGTCCCCCAAGATTTGATGTGCAAATTTGTTATAACGATTGCATGCCTCCTATTTATGATGATTATAATGATGAAAGTGGATTTGGAGAGGTCATGACTTTATTTAGTGATGAATCCACTATTTTGGATGAGGCTTCAATTGACTATGATAAAAAAGTTGCTATCTATGATGATTATGGTGATGACATCTATACTATAAATAATAATTATAACCATGAAACTTGTCATCATGATTTTAATTTTCACTCTCATGATAGTTATTTTGTTTTGTTTGCTCCCACTACTATTGATGAGAAGGAAATTGCTTTTGTGGAGAGTAATAAGTTTTATATGCTTTTGTGTCATTAAAAGAATGCTTTATGTGATGGTTATATTGTTGAATTCATGCATGATGCTACTGAAAATTATTATGAGGGAGGAACATATGCTTGTAGGTATTGCAATAATATCAAATTTCCTCTCTATGTGTTGAAAATCTTGAAGTTATACTTGTTTTGCCCTCCTATGATAGTTGATTATTGCTCCCATAAGTTGTTTGCTCACAAAATTCCTATGCATAGGAAGTGGGTTAGGCTTAAATGTGCTTTCCATGTGTTTCATGATGCTCTTGTTATGTTTCAATTCTTTACTTTTATGCGAGCGTCATTGAGATCAGCATGCCTAGCTAAAAGCCACTAAAGAAAAGCGCTAGTTGGGAGACAACCCAACACTTTTACCTATTGTTATTGTGTGTTCACATGATTATGCTACTGTAGACATCATGTTTTATTGCTTTTGTTTCAATAAAGTGCCAAGTAAGACATTTGGGATGGTCTATGGTGATAGTTGATTTGATCTTGCTGAAAGCAGAAACTTTTCCGCTCAGGAAAACAATTCTCATTTTTAACAGAAGCGTGATCAAATACTGATTCTCTTTGCAGAAGATTAATAGAAAAATTTCCCATGTTTTCCTAATTTTTCAGAATTTTTGGAGTAACAGAAGTATGGTTGGAGTACAGATTACTACAGACTGTTCTGTTTTTGACAGATTCTGTTTTCAATGCATAGTTTGCTTGTTTTCTAGTTTCTATGGCTTATATTGCTCAATGTAAATTGTGGAAATGATATGATACAGTAGGCATTGTGTGGAATCAATTATGAATCTTGTCTTGGATAGTACCAAAGTGAAATGGTTTGCTCTTTATCATACTAACCTATCTCACGAAGTTCCGTTAAGGTTTGTGTGATTGAAGTTTTTTAGTTTTGGGTGAGATATCGATATGAGGAGAAAAGGGAGTGAAAAGACCCTAAGCTTTGGGATTCCCAAGGCACCCCAAGGTAATATTCAAGGAAGATACAATCAACTAAGCTTGGGGATGACCCGGAAGGTATCCCCTCTTTCGTCTTCAACATTATCGGTAACCTCACTTGGAGCTATGTTTTCATTCGTCACTTTATATGAGTTTTACTTGGAGCGTCATTTTATTTTGTTAGGATTTGCTTGTTGTTATTTAGAATAATGTTTGCCAAGGATAGCCTTTACCATGCTTATTTTGCAAGTCTATGTGTTGCTGTTTCAAAATAGAAAGGTTATCGTTGTTGCAGAAATTCCCTAGAAAAGTCAGAATGTAATAAAATGTTGAGACTTTTTGCACAGTAGGCTCTGATAAATTTTCTACAGTGTGGTAAATTTTCATAAAGTTTTGGAGTTAAAGAAGTATTGATACTCTTGCATTCTTTACAGACTGTACTGTTTTGGCAGATTGCTATTGTGTTTGCATATGTTTGCTTGTTTAATGATTATATTTGAAGGATAGGAGTATTAAATACGCAGAGGCATTTAGTATGCAATGTTGAATAATAGTTTTAGTGATTTGCTACAGTAGAGAATGATAAGGTTTTTGCATTGGTTTATACTAACTTATCTCACGAGTTCTTGTTGAGTTTTGTGTGAATGAAGTTTTTAAGATTTAGGGAAACCATGATATAAAAGGAATTAAGGAGACACAAAAGCTCAAGCTTGGGGATGCCCAAGGCATCCCAAGATAATATTAGAAGTCTCAAGCATCTAAGCTTGGGGATGCCCCTGTAGGCATCCCACCTTTCTTCATCAGCAATTATCGGTTAGTATCGGTGAGGGAGTCCTGGACTAAGGGGTCCTCGGGCATCTGGCCTGTTACCATAGGCCGGACTGGTGGGCTGCGAAGACATGAAGGCCGAAGACTACACCCGTGTCCGGATTGGACTCTACTTGGCGTGGAAGGCAAGCTTGATGACCGACTATGAATATTCCTTCTTATGTAACCGACTCTATGTAACCCTAGATCCCTCCGTGTCTATATAAACCGGAGGGCGTAGTCCGGATAGGGGACATTCATTACCATAGTCATACAGGCTAGACTTCAAGGGTTTGGCCATTACGATCTCGTGGTAGATCAACTCTTGTAATACTCATATTCATCAAGATCAATCAAGCAGGAAGTAGGGTATTACCTCCATAGAGAGGGCCCGAACCTGGGTAAACATCGTGTCCCCCGTCTCCTATTACCATCGATCCTAGATGCACAGTTCGGGACCCCCTACCCGAGATCCGCCGGTTTTGACACCGACATTGGTGCTTTCATTGACAGTTCTACTGTGCCGTCGATGAAAGGCTCGATGGCTCGCCTTGTCCATAAAGGCAACATCACCTCCGGGGGAGCTCTAGCCCCAGGCCAAACCGTCCGACTAGGCGGATTTACTATGATCGCCCATTCGGTCGTTGAGCCGACGATGACCTCTCGGTCCATCTAAAACCCCCTTCGCATAAACTCCGAGCACTCCAAGCAGATGGATCCGGCAGAGTTTTCGTCTTTGAACGAACTCCTAGATCGCATTGCCGCTTTGACAATTGCCACAAACTACGACCGGATCGGGCCTAAAATCGATCAAGGAGAAATCAAGGCCCCACCGGTCACCCACCAGATTGCGGTAGTCATAGAGCAGGACGGCGAGTCTTCTTCTATATCAAAGACTGACTATGTTCGGATCACCCTTCAGGAAGAGCCGGATACTCACCCGCGAAAGGACGCGACCAGCCCTCCGAACATAGCATCAGACGGCGGTCCTAAACAATCAGAAGATATTCCGGAACCCTGACTGTTAGGCCCAGAAGGTCGTCAGACTCCAGATAATCGGTCAGGTCGGGGTTCAGATTTAATTCCACCCACCCACCCAGACATAGAAGCTCTCACGAGCATAAAACAACAGTCTCAGGAAACGGTTCACCACTTTGGGCCAGATTCCACCTTGTTAAGGACAAGGTAAAAGATTGCCGTGACGAGGACGCAATATCAGCGTTCTGCAACAATTGCGTGGATGAAGGAATCCTCAATGCCATCAACCACCGCCGCATACTGAAATTCACTGACTTAGCCACCATCATACAAAAGTACAGCGTGATGGAGAGCGCCTGGAAAACTCAGGCAGCTCGCTGGGAGCCGTCGGTCCCAATTCAACTCCCCCTACAGGCGAAGAGGGCGCACCCCCATGGCACGCCCAGTCAAACAGTCAACAAACATAAAACCACTATGCGGCACGGCACTGTTCTGGAGGGGTGGCTCGATGGCCCATGCAAAATACATACAACACTAGATACCGTGGCAACCCACAGCCTTAGGGCATGTTGGATACTACGGTAGGTAGCCAAGAGTGGCGAGGACATCCTTATCAAGGACGCCCCAGAACAGCACCCCCCAGAAGACGAAGACACCAGAGTATTGGCGGTCTTCGAGACATTCGCGTCAATCAACAAGTGCAAAAGGGCACTTCGCGACCTCGCGGAAGTCTGCCAAATCGCTGCAATAAACCCTTGGAACGACATGGCTATAACATTTAATTCCAGGGATGAATCAAGGTACAGGACAGTCCGAGCACCACCCTGAAACTGACGCTATAAAATCCTATTTTTCCAGAAAAAAATAAGGGAGAAAGATTTATCACGATCCACGAGACAGAGCCGCCGTCACCTCCTGTACTTCACCGGGAGGCCAGATATGGAGTCTGTTTGGGGCTCCGGAGAGGGGGATTTTCGTTCTTTGTCATCACCAGCCCTTCTCCATCGCCAATTCCATGATGCTCCCCATCGGGGGTGAGTAATTTCTTCATGCGCTCGCTGGTCGGTGAGGAGTTGGTTGAGATTCATCTTGTAATCTAGTTAGTTTTGTTAGGGCTTGATCCCTAGTATACACTATGCTCTGAGATTGATGTTGCTATGACTTTGCCATGCTTAATGCTTGTCACTTTGGGCCCGGGTGCCATGATTTCAGATCTGAAGCGTTTATGTTATCACCATTATATCCATGTTCTAGATCCGATCTTGCCAGTTATAGTCACCTACTACATGTTATGATTCGGCAACCCCGGAGTGACAATAGTTGGGACCACTCCCGATGATGACCGTAGTTTGAGGAGTTCATGTATTCACCATGTGTTAATGCTTTGTTCCGGTTCTCTATTAAAAGGAGGCCTTAATATCCCTTAGTTTCCAATTGGACCCCACTGCCACGGGAGGGTGGGACAAAAGATGGCATATAAGTTCTTTCCATAAGCACGTATGACTATTTACAGAATACATGCCTACATTATATTTATGAACCGGAGCTAGTGTCGTATCGCCCTAGGTTATGACTATCACATGATGAATATGATCCAATGTATTACCAATCCAATGCCTACAAATTTATCTTATATTGTTCTTGCTAAGTTACTACTGCTATCGTTTTTGTTGCACTTGCTACAAAACTATTGCTATCACCGTTACCGTTACCATTGCGGTTGTCACTATTATCAAAACTATCATATTACTTTGCTACTGATCACGCTACTGCAGATAATTAATCTCCAGGTGTGGTTGAATTGATAACTCAGCTGCTAATACCTTCAAATATTCTTTGGCTCCCCTTGTGTCGAATTTATAAATTTGGGTTGAATACTCTACCCTCGAAAACGGTTGCGATCCCCCATACTTGTGGGTTATCAAGACCTTTTTCTGGCGCCATTGCCGGGGAGCATAGCTATATTTGTTGAGTCACTTGGGTCCATTATCAATTTATCACTATGAAGAATCTGAAGGATGCTAAGACTAAGATTTATCCCTCTAAGACGAGGGGAGGTAAGGAACTGCCATCCAGTTCTGCTTTAGATTCACCTTCTGTTATAAGTAAACTTGCAACACGACCACATCCTATTAATCCTGATATGTCGCAAGTTATTGATGATGCTACTTCTACTATGAAAGATACTTATGATGATGCTAGTACCTTGCTTGATGATAATGATGTGCCACTTGGTGATTTTCTTGATGAACAAATTGCTAGAGTAATTCAATATGATGTTTTTGAATCTGATGATGAGCTTGAAACTGAAAATCTTGAAACACCTGTTGGAACTAGTCCTCCTAGATATCAATTGCCTAAGGTACCGGAAGGTTATGTTATGAATGAGGAGACAACTGGAGACATTCTTGCTTGTAGGGATAGAGAAGATCTAGAGAAATTATTATGCAAGTATAAAGAAAAATCTCTGAATGCTAGAATGCAATATGATCCTAAGTTTGCTACTTCACCTATCTTTATTGATGATAAGGATTATGAATTCTCTGTCGACCTAGAGTCAATTACTTTGGTTGAATTGGATCCTTTACATGGTTATGAAACTGAAACTGTCGTGGCACATCTTACTAAGTTGAATGACATAGCCACCCTTTTTACTCATGATCAGAAGACTTGCTATTACTTTATTCTCAGATTATTTCCGTTCTCATTAAAGGGTGATGCTAAAGCTTGGTATAATACTGTTGCTCCTGGTTGTGTGTGTAGTCCCCAGGATATGATTTATTACTTCTCTGAAAAATATTTCACTGCTCATAAGAAACAAGCTGCTTTATAGGAAATATTTAACTTTGTGCAAATTAAAGAAGAGAGTCTCCCACAAGATTGGGGGAGGCTTTGCCAGTTACTTAATGCTTTTCCTGATCATCCTCTTAAGAAAAATGAAATACTTGATATCTTCTATAATGGACTAACTAATGCTTTGAGGGACTTCCTAGATAGTTGTGATGGTTGTGTTTTCAGGGAACGAACTGTTGGGCAAGCTGAAGAATCATTGAATAATATATGAAAAAATTATGATGATTGGACCCTTCTTGAACCACCGTCTAAACCCACTCCGAAGAAGAGGGGTATATTATATCTCAGTCCTAAAGATATGCAAGAGGCAAAGAAATCTATGAAGGAAAAAGGTATTAAAGCCGAGGATGTCAAAAATTTACCCCCTATTGAAGAAATACATGGGCTTAATACACCACCACTACCTAAGGTGGTAGAGGTAAATTCTCTAATGAAGTTTAATGAAAATGACAATCCTCACAATATGCACCCTAGCCAATGCCTATATGAGTTTGAAAATTACATTAGGAAACAAGATCACTTCAATGCAAATGTTATGAAACAATTGAAATACAATTCTGATATGATTGCACTAGTGCAGAACCGGGATATAGCACCGGTTCGTAAGGCCCTTTAGTGTTGGTTCTGTAACCGGCACTAAAGGGTGGGGACTAAAGGTCCCCCCCTTTAGTATCGGTTCAGCACAAACCGCCACTAAAGGGCCACCACGTGGCATGAGCCAGCGCCGGGGGCGGGGAGACCTTTAGTACCGGTTGGTAACACCAACTGGTACTAAAAGGTTTGGGGGGTTTGGGGTTCATGATTTCTTTTTCCTTTAGTTTTGTGTTTTCCATTTAATTCTTTTTCATTTGCTGGTATTTTACGATACTACATATTATATTGTACATGTTATGCATATATATAAATCTAATTTCTCGTAGAACTGATCATATAAATATATATATCATCGAATGTCTCGCACCGCCACTCACACATAAACATGTATATATATACAATTTGGTACATACAATTTCTCCTACGAGGAGGCATTAGTGCGGTAGCTGGTAATAGTATTCTCCTTTGGGATCTATGACCTAGTCGAGCAAAAATCCCGCTATTTCCTCTTGAATTGCTCGTACGCGATCCGTTGGTAGGAGCTTATCCTGCACCTCATTGAACTTTTAAGAAGAAGATCAATATGCATGTATTAGTCGTTTTGTGTGATTAGATATCGATAATGATGTAAAAATTGTGAATAGTGTTCTGGCAAACGTACCCATAGCTGTCTATCAGATTTGGTCCTTTCTGACGCCATCATGCGAATGTTCTCGCAAACGTAGTATGCACATAAATCAGTCCCCAACGCCTGCTTCATGGCCTTTACGAGAATAGAATTCAATCAGATAATAATTAATCAAGCATGATACTTAATGGCATTGAAACTAGAATTAAAGAGATTGTAGCTAGCTAGTACTATACTTAATTACTTACCTTGGGTTGAAACCAATGCAGCTTTGTCTCCATTTGTGTGGAACCGTTTTGATGTACTTTTGCCAAGCCCTGCCCGCCGGCAAAGAAAATGAATAAAGGAGTAATTAATTAGTTGATATCAGGAAATTACGAACTAAAGAGGCCGACATATAGTTCAATAATGATTGAAATTACCTGTCGAATATCCCCTTCACGATTGAGTAGTCAATAGGTTCTTTAAGTAGTGAGTCCAGTACTTCAACTATTCCTTCTTCAACTTTAATGATTAACAAGATCCAGTGGTAACTGCATGCGCATATGTTTGCATGTATAAATTAAGCGGGCACGTGCATAACACTCATCAACTACCCTAAACCCTATACACTTATTAACATCTAGCTAGTAAGCAAAAACAGAATTTGTAGTAGAAGACAGTGTGACTCACATGAAGTTGTAAGGAAGTAGTATATCTGGATTGCTATTGAGGTGCTTCAAGAACACTAGCATGTTTTTCTCTACTTCTTCTTTATACCATGCATATGACCATGTCTCTTCATTAATGGTATTTGGGTCAATGAACCCAATGCCATAGCATCCAGCTTTTTTCATTTCATACATCTTCATCCTGCATAATACCACAGAAAAGAATATAGTGAGGATAATTACAGGTAATGATCAATGAGAGAACTACATCTAGCTTGAGACTTAAATTATAGAAAGAAATCACTTACAAACAATAGCAACTGACTATAGATTTGTCGAGTGCGTCTTGATTGAATAACTGAAATAGTTCTGCATACTCAACAGACACAACTAGCTGATGGAAGTAATGCTCTTCCTTGACTTTCACCATGAGGGACTCTCGATTGGTAGTCTTGGTAATTTCCATGTACCATTGATGCAATTCATACATTCTCGTTGAGAGCTTCTTGACCTCCTCAGGCTTGACCAGAGGTTCTCCGCGGACATATTTCCGTTTTAGCTCCTCCTCTTTAAAACTTTCCATGGGATCCAAGCCTAGGAGTTCTTCTACAGTGCATCCGATCTCTGCAGCCTGCCTTCTATGCTCGTCGGTTATTACCAGCTGATCGGCGCCGGTACTCGCATGTGTTGGTACAATGAGCGGGAGGATCGATTGCACCGCATGTTCTCCCAGCTGGGGAACGATTTCCCCGCTTTTTTTGGCAGCTGCTTGGCTCGAGCTCGAGCTCGACTCCTTCTGTTGTCGTGCTCGATGTGCCTTTATGAGTTGGAGCTCATAGTCTGAGTCAACAGGCTTGGGAGGTGGTTTTTTAGCCATACGATAATGTGGTCAACGACTTTCTCAGGCACTTTCTCCTTTGGCGGCGGTGGCGGTTTCGGTCCAAAATGGGCGTCCACTTGGGCCTTCACCGCGGCTTTGTTTTGCTCGTCGGTCATGTCGTAAGGCCTCATCGGAAGAGGCGCGAGGCTTGGACCATATTGAAATCGCTTGCCTCCGCTTGTACCTCCTGTACTACCTCGACTTGTACCGCTACGCACCATAGATGTGGCGGCTCTCTTTCGTTGTTGCTGAGGTGGCGGAGACGGCTGACGTGGCTGACTTGGAGGAGGAGGAGTGGGCTGACGCCGTGCCGGACTTGGAGCAGGAGGAGTGGCCTGACGCGGTGCCGGACTTGGAGGAGGAGGAGTGGACTGACGCGTTGGCGGACTTGAAGGAGCAGGACTGTGCTGAGGTGGTGGCTGATTGACTTGGTGGAGCGGGAGTCTGCTGACGCCATTGCTGAGGAAATTGTTAACTGGTAGCTGCTCGGTTGGCTGGCGAGTAGGGGATTAATAGGCTAATCGGCAAGTTAATCGTCCATTTAATCAATTACTCGGGCGATTAATCAGTTAATTGGCTACTCGGTGACCATACGAGTAGGGATTAATCGGCAAGTTAACTGGTTAATCGGATGAATTCTTGAACAGGGCCTGACGCAGTGGCGGACTTTGAGGAGGAGTTGGCTGATGCGGTGTCGGTGGCCTTGGAAAGATGATGCAATCCTTTCTCCATAGGATGATATGATGTATGGCCTCTCCCAGTGTGTGCTCGTCGTCACCTCCAAGAATGTCAAGCTCTAGCCCCGAATATTGGTCCACCACTTCATCAACCACGACACGAGCATAGCCAGCTGGAATCGGGTTGCAATGGAAGGTTGCTTCGAGGGATATGTATAAGCAACGGCGTCCGCCACCTTCATGGATATAGAGCATATATTAATGTTATATGAATTAGCTCCAATTTGCATATAGAATTTTTAAAAATGTTATATTTTAAAATTAATCTCACATTTTGACATAGGTATAAAAAACTAATTCATCTAACATTAATTAATATATCTAATTCATCAAACTAAAAGTATAAAAAATAGTTCATCTAAAATTAATATATCTAGATAATTTATCTAACATTTGACATTATAATCTAATTAATTATTTCATCTAAAACCTTTGTATACAAAACAGAAAAACAGAAAAAACTAAAAACTAAAAACTAAAAATAGAAAAACATATAAGTGTGTGTGTGTGCGCGCGCGGGCTTGGGGGCGTTCGGCGTTCTCACAGCAGGGTGACGGGCTAGGGCGCAGGGCGGCGACGGGGGTGGCGACGGCGATGGGGCGGCGGCGGCGCTGACAGGGCGGAGGCGAGACGGCGACGACGGGGACGGCGAGGAGGGGTCGGGCGACGACGGGGACGGGGGCAGCGGCGACAGGGACGGCACGCGGTGGGGGTGGCGACAGGCGACGGCGCGGGACGGGGAAGGCGGCGACGTCGAAGAAGAGGAGAAGAAGTGGAGATGAAACTGCAAAGTTTTCGTAGGTGTTGTATATATAGGAATGACCTTTAGTACCGGTTGGAGCCACTAACCGGTACTAAAGGTCAAATTTTGCCAGGCCAAGCGGCGGGAACGGCACCCCTTTAGTACTGGATCGTGACTCCAACCGGTACTAAAGACCCCCCCCCCTTAGTACCGGTTGGATCCACGACCCGGTACTCAAGGGGTGCGCTGGCGCAGGTACGGTGCGGCAAGTTTAGTCTCACCTTGCTAGTTGAGGAGCGCCAAGACCAGTTTATAAGCCCCGGCGCGGGCACTGCATTGAGCTCCTCTCTAATGCAGGCCTTCTAGGCCTAACTCTCCTACTCTGCCCTGTGGGGCCAACTGTGCTTGCGGGCCTGCATCCTGGCCCAACTATAGGTTGGGTTTCTAGTCGTATGCAGGCCGATGTGGCCCAGTATTTTTTTATTAAGTTTTGTCTATTTTATGCTTTAGTTAATTTCTTTTATTTATTTTTGAGTTGCTTTTTGTTGTATTTAGGGTTTCTTTGTGAATATTTTTGCTTTAGGTACAAAAAATTACAAACTTTCTGTTAGTGCCAGTAGTTTTCAAATTTGAATAGTTTAAATTTGAATTATTTGAAATTAGTGTGAATCACTAGTTTGTGAATAACTTAACTTTAAAATAGATTTTTCAGTGATTCATTTTTCTTATGTTTAATATTAGTGTGTTTTATCATTATATTCAATTTGGTAATACTTAGGTTATTGAAAAAATGAAATGCCTTTGTAACAGATGAGTTTTCGTCCGAAACCCTGATACTTCGAAAGAGATCGTCCATTTTGTACACGAAGTGAATCCAGCTTTTGTCGTAACCCTCTCAACTTTTTTCCACATGCTATGTGGGTGAAATGATGATACCATGCCAAATTTCAACCTTTTCAGAGTTCATTTGTACTGCTTTTCAGTTTCATGGTCATTTAGCTCAAAAAATCAGTAAATGCATGAAAAGTAGCAAATGATGTCAGAAAGGGTTGAAAATTGATGATGTAGCTTTGAATGATGCATATTGTACACACAAATGGTATGGAGTTGAAATAAGTTTAAAAAAATTAAATGCCTTTGTAACAGATTAGTTTTTGTCCGAAACCATGATACTTCGAAAGAGATCATCCATTTTGTACATGAAGTGCATCCAATTTTTGTCGTAACCCTCTCTACTTTTTTGCACATGCTATGTGGTTGAAATCATGGTACCATGCCAACTTTCAACCTTTTCAGAGTTCATTTGTAGTGCTTTTCAATTTCAGGATCATTTAGCTCAAAAATTTTAGTAAATGCATGAAAAATAGCAAATGATGTCAGAAAGGTACACGTTTGTCCGAAGCACAAAAGTACATGTTTCAAGTGCCAAAACACATAAGCACCCTAACTATTACAAACGTATACAAGTCCGGAAACTCACTAGAGAAGAAAGTGATGACAGTGAAGCCGATCACATCCCAGAGTGGGATCTTTGGGTGTGAAACTTTTTCTTCGCGTGTGTCCCTTTGCGCCGTAACCATGGACAATCTTCATCATTTAACTGGATGTTCGGGTTAATATTCACTCTGAATGGAGCAATTTCATCAAACTTTTCATAATCTTTTGATATGTCTGTCTTGTCATCCACTCCCACGATGTTTATTTTCCCTGAAAGAACTATGTGGCGCTTTGGCTCATCGTATGATGTATTCGCTTCATTATCTTTTGTTTTTCTCGGCTTGGTAGACATGTACTTCACATAGAAAACCTGCGCCACATCATTGGCTAGGACGAATGGTTCTTCTGCGTACACAAGATTGTTGAGATCCACTATTGTCATTCCGTACTGCGGGTCTTCCATTACCCCGCCTCGTGTCATATTGACCCATTTGCACCAAAACAAAGGTACGTTCAAACCACGTACATAGTCAAGTTCACATATGTCCTCTATGTAACCATAATATGTGTCATTTCCCGTCTTGGTTGCTGCATCAAAGCGGACACCGCTGTTTTGGTTGGTGCTCTTCTTATCTTGGGCGATCATGTAAAATGTATTCCCATTTATCTCGTACCCTTTGGAAGTCATTATATTCGAAGATGGTAACTTGGGCAGCAAGTACTGGTCATCTTCGATAGCGGCGTCATGCATGGCACGTGTATGCAACCAGCCGGCGAAAGTCCCCGTTTGTTCACATGTAATCCAGTCATCAGACTGCTCCGGGTGTTTGGAGTGTAGAAAATTCTTGTGTTCCTCCATATACAGAGCCACCAAGGCGGGATTCTGTAGAACTGTGTAGTGTGCTTGAGTGAGAGAATGCCCTTCCATACATATTATTTGATCCCCTCCTAGAGTGCCTTTTCCACCCAGTCTGCCCTTATGCCGTGATTCAGGAACACCAATCGGCTTAAGGTCAGGAATAAAGTCAATACAAAACTCAATGGCCTCCTCATTTTCATGGCCCTTGGAGATGCTTCCTTCTGGCCTATCACGGTTATGAACATATTTCTTTAAGACTCCCATGAACCTCTCAAAGGGGAACATATTGTGTAGAAATACAGGACCCAGAACGTTAATCTCTTCGCATAGGTGAACTAGGACGTGCATCATGATGTTGAAGAAGGATGGTGGGAACACCAACTCGAAACTAACAAGACATTTGTCGGTGTACTAGAGTAGGGGTACCCTAGTACCCCGAACTCATGCACGGACAGTTGCAGCGCCCCACGGCAGGGCTGGCCTGATGACCGCCAAGGTCCTCAGCGGCTCCTTTGGAGCCATTCAAGAACAAAGTAGTCAAGACCCAGGCAAGAGGAGCTTGCCGGGAAGGCCACTCAGGGCGCGAAGGAAACAAGGCCCCGGCAAGAGGAGCTTGCCGGGAAGGCCACTCAGGGCGCGAAGGAAACAAGGCCCCGGCAAGAGGAGCTTGCCGGGAAGGCTTGGCAGGCGCCGAGCCCCCAAGCGCGACAAGGTTCCTGCCACGGCAAGGCGCTTGCCGGGGCGGGCGACCTCTCTTCATCTCCGCTCCAGCTCACCCGCCAACATGTCACCACGGGGCTCTCCCAAGGACGCGTGTCGAAGGGCTGTGCAGCCAGCGGGGAGCAGCCACAAGCGGCGCTGACAAGCTACCATCGTGGCAAACGGAGGCGCACTTGACGGTCCTGTTAATTGTTCGGGCGATCGAGGCGGGCATTGATGACTCTTGTCCCTTGCCGTCAGAGTTAGGTATAGGTTACTGTACACTGTACAAAGCGGTGTACCAACCTATGTTTTTACCATTATAACCTTGTCTACTTGCCACGTGTGGTGACCCCTTGTGCCTATAAAAGGAGGCCCAAGTGCAACGTAGAAAGGGTTCGGCTGGGTTCGGCTGGGTTCGGCTGGGTTTGGTCCAGCTCCGGCTTAGTTCATCACACTCATACGAAACCACACTCAAGCTAGGTCTTGTAGCTCCCATTGCTCCCTAGCAATCACACAAGATAATCCACAAAGCAGCAGTAGGAGTATTATATCTCCGGAGAGCTCCGAAGATGGGTAAATCCGCTCATGTGCATCGCCTCGATCCGCTCTTTGTGCAATCTCCGCCCCCCTCCGAACCACAAGGGGCCCAGGTCCCGTAGGTGCTCGTGGGACACGATCAGCTCTCCCCCGACAACATTGCACCAAATCATTCTCTAACCTTGGTATGAATTTTGGATCGATTACCTTCTGAGAGATTGCACTGAGGAATGCACATAGCTTCACAATGGCTAATCAAACGTTTTCAAGTCGAAGCCCCCTCAATGCAACCAGAAGAAGTTGCATCATAATCACGTGACAGTCATGAGACTTTAGGTTCTGGAACTTTTTCTCTGCCATATTTATTATTCCCTTTATATTCGACGAGAAGCCAGACGGTACCTTCATACTGAACAGGCATTCAAAGAAGATTTCCTTCTCTTCTTTGGTAAGAGCGTAGCTGGCATGACCCTGATGTATGCCGTCTTTTCCATGCATACGTTGCTGGTCCTCCCGTGCCTCCAGTGTATCTTTTGTCTTCCCATACACACCCAAGAAGCCAAGCAGGGTCACGCAAAGATTCTTTGTCACGTCCATCACGTCGATTGCAGAGCGGACCTCTAGGTCTTTCAAATAGGGAAGGTCCCAAAATATAGATTTCTTCTTCCACATGGGTGCGTGTCCGTCAGCGTCATTCGAACAGGTTGTCTGCCAGGACCCTTTCCAAAGATTACCTTCAAATCCTTGACCATATCATGTACATCAGCACCAGTACGGTGGCGAGGCTTCGTCCAGTGATCCGCCTCATCTTTGAAATGCTTGCCTTTCTTTCTTATAGGATGCCTGCTTGGAAGAAATTGACGATGTCCCAGGTACACATTCTTCTTACAGTTATTCAAATATATACAGTCGGTATCATCCAAACAGTGTGTCCATGCGTGGTATCCCTTGTTTGTCTGTCCTGAAAGGTTACTGAGAGCAGACCAATCATTGATGGTCATGAACAGCAACGCCTTTAGATCAAATTCTTCCTGTCTGTGCTCATCCCATGCATGTACACCTGTTCCATTCCATAGCTGTAAGAGTTCTTCAACTAATGGCCTTAGGTACACATCAATGTCGTTGCCGGGTTGCTTAGGGCCTTTTATGAGCACTAGCATCATAATGAACTTCCGCTTCATGCACAACCAAGGAGGAAGGTTATACATACATAGAGTCACAGGCCAGGTGCTATGGTTGCTGCTCTTCTCCCCAAAAGGATTAATGCCATCTGCACTTAGACCAAACCATACATTCCTTGCGTCACCTGCAAATTCCTTCCTGTACTTTCTCTCGATTTTTCTCCACTGTGACCCGTCGGCGGGTACTCTCAACTTCCCGTCTTTCTTATGGTCTTCTCTGTGCCATCGCACCGCCTTGGCATGCTCTTTGTTTAGGAACAAACGTTTCAACCGTGGTATTATAGGAGCATACCACATCACCTTGGCAGGAATCTTCTTCCTGGGGCGCTCGCCCTCGACATCACCAGGGTCATCGCGGCTGATCGTATAGCGCAATGCACCGCATACCGAGCAAATGTTCAAATCCTCGTACTCACCGTGGTAGAGGATGCAGTCATTAGGGCATGCATGTATCTTATGCACCTCTAACCCTAGAGGGCAGACAGCCTTCTTTGCTTCGTATGTACTCTTGGGCAATTCGTTGTCCTTTGGAGGCATCTTCTTTAACATTACCAGCAACTTTCCAAATCCCTTGTCAGATACACCATTCTCTGCCTTCCATTGCAGCAATTCTAGTGTGGTGCCCAGCTTTTTCTTGTCAGCTTCGCAATTCGGGTACAACAATTTCTAGTGATCCTCTAACATGCTCTGCAACTTCTTCTTCACCTTTTCACTTGCGCAGTTTCTCTTTGCATCGGCAATGGCCCGACCTAGATCATCAGCAGGCTCATTTGATGCCTCTTCTTCAGCTTCTTCCTGCATTGCCGGCTGATCTTCTTCCCGCATTGCCAGCTCAGCTTCTTCCCCCATTGTTGTACCATCGTATTCAAGGAACCCATGGCCAGGATAACTATCATCAGCCTCTTCTTCTTCATTGTCTTCCATCATAACCCCTCTTTCTCCGTGCTAGGTCCAAACATTATAGTGGGCCATGAAACCGGACTCAAACAGGTGGACACGAATGAATTTTAACTTAGAGTAATTCCGACCATTCTTACAGCCAGAACATGGACAAGGCATAAAACCATCCGCCCGCTTGTTTGCCTCAGCCGCAAGCAGAAAAGTATGCACGCCATCAACGAACTGGGGAGAGCATCAGTCATTGTACATCCATTGCCGGCTCATCTTCATTACACAACACCGAAAAGACCAAATTAATACAAGTTCATACATAAATTAAAGTTCATACATAAAGTTCATACAACACTTATTCTCATAAAACAAACATACAAATAACTCTCTAGTTAAAGCATTTAAATGCAACAACAAGTGTGATCAAGATCGCAACTAAGGTAACAATTGATCCAATAGCATAATGATATTGATACGCCTCCGTCGTATCTACTTTTCCAAACACCTTTGCCCTTGTTTTGGACTCTAACTTGTATGATTTGAATGGAACTAACCCGGACTGACAGTGTTTTTAGCAGAATTGCCATGATGTTGTTTTATGTGCAGAAAACAAAAGTTTTCGGAATGACCTGAAACTCCACGGAACATCTTAGAAAAAATAATAAAAAATGCTCGCCAAAGATGAAGACCAGGGGGCCCACACCCTGTCCACGAGGGTGGGGAGCGCGCCCCCCTCCAGGGCGCGCCCCCTACCTCGTGGGCCCCCTGGAGACCCTCCGACGCCAAGTCCAACTCTATATATTTGCTTTCGGAGAGAGAAAAATCAGAGAGAAGAAATCATCGCGTTTTACGATATGGAGCCGCCGCCAAGCCCTAAAACCTCTCGGGAGGGCTGATCTGGAGTCCGTTCGGGGCTCCGGAGAGGGGTATTCGTCGTCGTCGTCCTCATCAACCATCCTCCATCACCAATTTCATGATGCTCACCGTTGTGCGTGACTAATTCCATAAATGGCTTGCTGGACGGTGATGGGTTGGATGAGATCTATCATGTAATCGAGTTAGTTTTGTTAGGGTTTGATCCCTAGTATCCACTATGTTCTGAGATTGATGTTGCTATGACTTTGCTATGCTTAATGCTTGTCACTAGGGCCCGAGTGCCATGATTTCAGATCTGAACCTATTATGTTTTCATGAATATATGTGTGTTCTTGATCCTATCTTGCAAGTCTATAGTCACCTATTATGTGTTATGATCCGACAACCCTGAAGTGACAATAATCGGGATACTTCTCGATGATGACCATAGTTTGAGGAGTTCATGTATTCACTATGTTCTAATGCTTTGTTCCGGTTCTCTATTAAAAGGAGGCCTTAATATCCCTTAGTTTCCATTAGGACCCCGCTGCCACGGGAGGGTAGGACAAAATATGTCATGCAAGTTCTTTTCCATAAGCAGGTATGACTATATTCGGAATACATGCCTACATTACATTGATGAATTGGAGCTAGTTCTGTGTCACCCTATGTTATGACTATTACATGATGAACTGCATCCGGCATAATTATCCATCACCGATCCAATGCCTACGAGCTTTCCATATACTGGTTCTCGCTTATTTACTTTCCCATTGTTACTGTTACAATCATTACAAAACACCAAAAATATTACTTTTGCTTCCGTTACTTTTGTTACCGTTACCACTACTATCATATTACTTTGCTACTAAATACTTTGCTGCAGATACTTAGTTATCCAGGTGTGGCTGAACTGACAACTCAGTTGCTAATACTTGAGAATATTCTTTGGCTCCCCTTGTGTCGAATCAATAAATTTGGGTTGAATACTCTACCCTCGAAAGCTGTTGCGATCCCCTACACTTGTGGGTTATCAAGACTAATTTCTGGCGCCGTTGCCTGGGAGACATAGCTCTATTCTTTGAGTCACTTAGGATTTATATCTGTTGGACACTATGAAGAATTTGAAAGACGCTAAGACAAAAATTTATCCCTCAACTACGAGGGGAGGTAAAGAACTGCCATCTAGCTCTGCACTTGATTCACCTTCTGTTATGAGTAAGCTTGCGACACCTAAACCTTTCGCTATTCGATTCGATATGTCGCATGTTATTGATGATGCCACTTCTGCTATGCATGATACTTATGATGAAACTACTTCTATGCTTGATACTACTATGCCCCTTGGTGAATTTCTTGATGAACAAATTTCTAGGGCTAGAGAGAAAGAAATTATTGAAACTGATAATGTTGATGAAATTGATGATGAAGATATGCCTATTATTCCTGAGGGTTATGTTTTTGATATGGAATCTTCTGCAGCTATTTTTTCCTGCAAAGATAGAAATGAACTTAAGAGGCTATTAGTTAAATGGAGTAAGGAATCGCTTAGAGATAGAATGAAACCTGACCCTGCTTTTGCTACTTCACCTATTTGTGTTCCTGATAAGGATTATGAATTCTCTGTTGAACCTGATATAATCACTTTTGTTGAATCTGATCCTTTTCATGGCTATGAATCTGAAACTGTTGTGGCACATCTTACTAAATTAAATGATATAGCCACCCTGTTCACTAATGATGAGAGATCTCGCTACTTTTATATCCTTAAAATATTTCCGTTCTCGTTAAAGGGTGATGCTAAGATATGGTTTAATTCTCTAGATCCTGGTTGTGTGCGTAGTCCCCAGGATATGATTTATTACTTCTCTGCTAAATATTTCCCTGCTCATAAGAAACAAGCTGCTTTAAAGGAAATATACAACTTTGTGCAAATTGAAGAAGAGAGTCTCCCACAAGCTTGGGGGAGGCTTCTCAAGTTACTTAATGCTTTGCCTGATCATTCTCTTAAGAAAAATGAAATACTCGATATCTTTTATAATGGACTAACCGATGCTTCCAGAGATTACCTGGATAGTTGTGCTGGTTCTCTTTTCAGGGAAAGAACACCGGATGAAGCTGAAATACATTGAATAATATGTTGACAAATGAAAATAATTGGACATTTCCTGAGCCAGCTCTTGCTCCAATTACTGAGCCTATTCCTAAACCAACTGCGAAGAAGAGAGATGTTCTATTTCTCAGTCCTGAAGATATGCAAGAGGCAAAGAAATCTACAAAAGAAAAAGGTATTAAAGCTGAAGATGTTAAGAATTTACCTCCTATTGAAGAAATACATGGTCTTAATTTACCGCCTGTTGAAGAAACATATGATCTTGATCCATCACCTATTGAAGAACCTCCTGATCCTGATAACCCGACACAGGTAGTAAAGGTAAATTCTCTCTACAAATATGATAAAACTGAAGTCCCTCCTACTAAAATTGCTAGTCGGTGCTTGGATGAGTTTGATAACTTTATGTTTAAGCAAAAAGACTTCAATGCTTATTTTGGTAGACAATTAAAACAAAATGCTTATATGATTAAACACTTGGGTGATTATATGGCTGATGTTAGATGTGAACTTAAACTCATTAGCAAGCATGCTTCTATGGTTACCACTCAAGGAGAACAAGTACTTAAGGCTCAAAATGATTTGCTCAATGAAATGAATAGTAAAAAAATGATTATGCTCTTAGGGTGGCTACTAGAACTGGTAGAATGACTCAGGAACCTTTGTATCCTGAAGGCCACCCTAAGAGAATTGAGCAAGATTCTCTGAGAAATAATACTGATGTGCCTAGTTCTTCTAAAAAGAAGAAAAAGAAAAATGATAGGACGTTGCAAACTTCTAGTGAACCTATTGCTGAACCACGAGAATCCAAATGATATATCTATTTCGATCTTTGAAACACAACTGTAATGAACATGAAGCTAGCGAAAATGTTAATGATGTTGTTCATGATGATGCTCAACCTAGTAATGATAATGATGTAGAAGTTGAACCTACTGTTGATCTTGATAACCCACAATCAAAGAATCAACGTTATGATAAGAGAGACTTTGTTGCTAGGAAACATGGTAAAGAAAGAGAACCATGGGTTCAGAAACCCATGCCTTTTCCTCCCAAACCATCCAAGAAAAAGGATGATGAGGATTTTGAGCGCTTTGTTGAAATGATTAGACCTATCTTTTTACGTATGCGAATAACTGATGTGCTCAAAACAAATCCTTATGCTAAATATATGAAGGACATTATTACTAATAAAAGAAAGATACCGGAAGCCGAAATTTCCACCATGCTTGCTAATTATACTTTTAAGGGTGGAATACCAAAGAAACTTGGAGATCCAGGAGTACTCACTATACCATACTCCATTAAAAGAAATTATGTTAAAACTGCTTTATGTGATCTTGGAGCCAGTGTTAGTGTTATGCCTCTCTCTTTATATTGTAGACTTGATTTGAATAAGTTGACACCTACTGAAATATCTTTGCAAATGGCTGACAAATCAACTGCTATACATGTCGGTATTTGTGAGGATGTGCCCGTTGTGGTTGCAAACGTTACTATTTTAACAGACTTTGTTATTCTTGATATTCCCGAGGACAATAGTATGTCTATTATTCTTGGAAGACCTTTTCTGAATACTGCAGGGGTGTTATTGACTGCACCAAAGGCAATGTCACTTTTCATGTTAATGGTAATGAGCATACGGTACACTTTCCGAGGAAACAACCTCAAGTTTATAGTATCAATTCTATTGGAAAAGTTCCATCGATTATATTTGGAGGTTTTGAATTTCCTCTTCCTACTGTCAAGAAGAAATATGATATTCTTATTATAGGGGATGTGCATATCCCCGTTGAGGTAACATAGTGTTATTCGAAATTTCTCCGGTTCCATGTTATTCGGAATGAGTTTGTTAACAAGACTTGATCAACCATGTTAGTGGATTCCTTTTGATGATCATGAGACGGATGAAACTAGAGGCACAACCTTCTGTACCCTCTTTATACTTTCTGTTATTTAGTTGAAATAAAGTAAAAATAGTATTTTTCTGTCTGTTTCCTGATTTATCTGTGCAATGTAAAAATGTCCCGAAAATAAAAGTTCTCAAAATGCCATGCCAATTTAATATGATTTTTTTGGGAATATTTGAGGATTTATGGTGCAAAAATCACCGCAGGGGGAGCTGCCACCTGGCCACGAGGGTGGAGGGCGCGGGCGCGCCCCCTGCCTCATGGGCCCATGATGGCCCTCCTCCACTTATTCCTGCACCCATCCTCTTCTTCTTCCTCCCCCAAACACGAATATCTGGCTCAAACTCGAGTTCCAGCCCCCGTTGCTGTGATTTTCGATCTCCTTGCTCAAAGCACCTCTCACAAAACTGCTTGGGGAGATTGTTCCTTGGTATGTGACTCCTCCATTGGTCCAATTAGTTTTTGTTCTAGTGCTTTATTCATTGCAAATTTGTGCTGCATAGGTGACCATGTTCTTGAGCTTGCATGTCAAATTTATATGGTTCCAAGTAGTTCTAATGCTTGATATAGGCTCTAGGCACTTGTAGGAGTAGTTGCTATCAATTTTATTGAAGTTGGTTCACTTTTGTTCAAAGTTACTAAAAATTTCTGATTATTTCAGAAAATAATGAAGAGACTTTTGAGGGGCTCGTCGAGCCGGAGCTCGAAGGAAAAACAAAAGGAAGAAGCACAGAGGCCCAAATATAATTTGCCTCACACCGCGGAGGTCCGGCCGTGTGAATGGCCTTCCGATGACTTCTTGAGACAAGCCGGAATATATGAGGATTTTTATTCATTGGTTAAGAATGCTGGCCTCACCGACTTCGTCCGCGACCAGCGTCATCAGTATCTCTTACTCACTAATACTTTTTGTGCAAAACTTCTACTATTTTCCTAAGGAATCACCTCCTTCAGTAGAGTTTCATTTATATGACGTTGTTAAAAAGATGCCATTAGCTGAATTTTGCAAGGTTTGCCAAATACCCTCTGAGGGTACCTTAGAAGAACCACATCGTAAGGATGTGGAAGAATTTATCAACACCATCACTATGGGGGAAACCAGGAAGGTTTCCGATGCAAGAATCACTAGCATACATTTTCCTGTTTTACGCTACTTTGCCTTATTTGCTAGTCGTTGCTTGATTGGTCGCGGAAACTGTGGAAACCTTAGTGTTCTTGATATTATCATTTTGTTACATGGTTTATACCTTGATAACTCTGTTAGTATGGGCGGAATTATTGCTAAACGGTTAAGTTTGAACCGTACTAAAGGCCCCATCTTTGGAGGTATTTATGCTTCGCGCCTAGCTGCACATTTTAACATACTCATTAGGCTTTATGAGAAAGAAGAGAAATTGTTGCCTAGTGCTTATTTAGATTATAAGAGTATGCTAGCGCATGACTTTATTGTTAAGGGCAAGGAAGGGGAGCTTAAATATAAATTGTACTTTGATAAACATCACCCTGAGACTATTACTTTGCCAGCTCCTTCTTTGTTTATTTTGTCTGAAGGTCTTTATCTCGTTCCGTGGGCGGCCATTCAAGCCTATCGGAATCCTGCTCCAGCCCCGGAGCCGGAACCACAATACGAACCTCCACGCCAGTCTGTTTATTCTTGGGATCCGAAGGTGGCTGCCATCTAGTGGCAGTCAGAGTCCTCTTCATCGTGAGACGACCCAGCTACACCTACGGGTATCGGCCGGGCTATCCTCGAATGAACCAACTTAGGCCAAAAGCCTAAGCTTGGGGAGTACGATTTCCAACCGACATTACATTTATGTTCACACACACTCATTGTTAGATGTTGGTGCTCATACTCTTTCACTGTAATATCCATGCTAGTTTATTTGCTTTTTCCAGCTTTCTTCTTGTGTGTTTGTTAAACTTTAAGAAAAACCAAAAAAATTAGTAGTAACTTCTAGTTAGTTTACTTTTCCTGCTGTTGTAGTAATAAAAAAAGAAAACCCAAAACTATTTCCTGTTCTTCTTTTGCTTGTTGGGAGCTTTCCCGTGTAAATAGTTTTTATTTCCCTTCTTTTCTTTGGGGGTCGATAGGAGAAGACTATGATTAAATTGTTGAAGTGGCTCTTATATGCATTATTGTTGATTTAACCAAGAACCCATATTGCCTTGTCTTCTCCTGCTTATTGAATGCTCGCAGATTCTAGCTTAGTCCAATGCACGTGCACTCTTATTATTATTCACATCGTTCGGTCGTGCAAGTGAAAGGCAATAATGATGATTTATGATGAATTGATTGGGATAAGCGAAGCTGGTATGAACTCGACCTCTCTTGTTTTTGTAAATATGATGAGTTCATCGTTCTTGATTCGGCTTATTATGAATAAACATGTTTGCAATGACAATTGGAGATCATAGTTACTTGTGCCATGCTTGATTAGCTATGAGTTATAATGGTTTACCTTGCGTGCCAACATGCTATTAAAATGGTTGTGATGTGGTATGATGGGGTGGTATCCCCCTTTGAATGATTTAAGTGACTCGACTTGGCACATGTTCACACATGTAGTTGAAACAAATCAACATAGACTTCACGATATTTATGTTCATGGTGGATTATATCCTACTCATGCTTGCATCCACTGTTTATTAATTTTAATGCATGTTCATGACTGTTGTCGCTCTCTAGTTGGTCGCTTCCCAGTCTTTTGCTAGCCTTCACTTGTACTAAGCGGGAATACTGCTTGTGCATCCAATCCAATCCCTTAAACCCCAAAGTTATTCCATATGAGTCCACCATACCTTCCTATATGCGGTATCTACCTGTCGTTCCAAGTAAATTTGTATGTGCCAAACTCTAAACCTTCAAATAAGCATTCTGTTTTGTATGCTCGAATAGCTCATGTATCAACTAGGGCTGCCTGTATCTTCCATGTTAGGCGGGTTATTCTCAAGAGGAGTGGACTCCGCTCCTCACTCACGAGAAAATGGCCGGTCACCGGGATGCCCAGTCTCATGCTTTATGCAAACTAAATCAAAATAATTGCAAACAGAACTCCCCCTGGGACCTGATGTTTGTTGGAAGCACTCGTTGTTTCGAGCAAGCCATGGATTGATGCTTGTTGGTGGAGGGGGAGTATAAACTTTACCATTATGTTTGGGAACCGCCTATAATGTGTGTAGCATGGAAGATATTTCCATCTCTTAGTTGTTATGTTGACAATGAAAGTATACCGCTCAAAATATTATTTATCTCTATTTCAAAACCGAGCTCTGGCACCTCTACAAATCCCTGCTTCCCTCTGCGAAGGGCCTATCTATTTACTTTTATGTTGAGTCATCACCCTCTTATCAAAAGCACTAGCTGGAGAGCGCAACTGTCATTTGCATTCATTACTATTAATTTATATTGGGAATGACTATGACTGGATCTCTTTTACCATGAATTACAATGTCTAGTGAGTCCTTGATCTTTAAAGGTGCTTTGCATTTATGTTTTGCGGTCTTAGAAAGGGCTAGCGAGATACCATCTTGTTATATCATATTATGATTGTTTTGAGAAAGTGTTGTGTCGGGGAAGCTGATCGGACCCACGAACACCTATGGGACTAGCGGACCGAGCCCCTTTTGATTCGGTGGGGGGCGGAGGTTGCACGAAGAGCAGATCGAGGCGAAGCACACGAGCAGTTTACCCAGCTTCGGAGCTCTCCGGAGAGATAATACTCCTACTGCTGCTTGTCTGATTGTATTGTGTTCTTGCTAGGGAGCGCTGGGAGCTACAAGACCTAGCCTGAGTGTTCTCTGGTTTCGAATGAACCGAACCCCTTCTACGTTGCGCATGGGCCTCCTTTTATATGCTCAAGGGGTCACCGACAGGTGGCAACGTAGACAAGGGCAAAAAGGGAAAATGAGTTGCGGTTGGTACAGCTACTTGTACAGTGTATCCTACCTAACCCTGACGGCAGGGGACAAAGGCATTAAATGCCCGTCTAAGTCGACTAAACAGTGTAGAAAAGGACCGTCAGGGGCGCCACCGCTCGCCACGATGGCAATCTTGTCAGCACCGCTTGCCACCGCGCTCCGCTGGCTGCACAGCCTCTTGCCACGCGCGTCTGGAAAGGCCCCATGGCGACACGTTGGTGGATGAGCTGGAGCGGAGGAACGGAGTGGTAGTCTGCCGCGGCAAGCGCCTTGCCGCGGTTGTTGCCTTGTCGTGTCCGGAAGCTTGTCGCTCACCGGGCCTTCCCGGCAAGCTCCTCTTGCCGGGGCCTTGTCTTCTAGGTGCCTTGAGTGGCCTTCCCGGCAAGCTCCTCTTGCCGGGGTCTTGTCTCTATGACTTAAATACTTTGTTCTTGAATGGCTCCAATGGAGCCGCGGAGGACCTTGGCGGTCACCAGGCAAGCCCTGCCGCGGGGTGCTGCAACTGCCCGTGCACGAGTTCGGGATACTAGGGGACCCCTACTCTAGTACACCGACATGTTGTCATACAAGCTTTATTATTATGACTCGCTAGTTGATTATGCCATTGATATGAGTAAACATGAGACCCGAGAATTATTGCAAATGTGGTTAGTTATAATCTATGCTGAAAACTTGAATGCTGGCTTGACATATTTACAAAAAGAAGAGAAAACAGAGTTTGTAAAAGTTTTTCTTTTTCTCTTTCAGTTTGTCAACTGAATTGCTTGAGGACAAGCAAGGGTTTAAGCTTGGGGGAGTTGATACGTCTCCGTCGTATCTACTTTTCCAAACACTTTTGCCCTTGTTTTGGACTCTAACTTGTATGATTTGAATGGAACTAACCGGATCGACGCTTTTTCAAGAGAATTGCCATGGTGTTGTTTTATGTGCAGAAAACAAAAGTTCTCGGAATGACCTGAAACTCCATGGAATATCTTAGAAAAAATAACAAAAAATCCTCGACAAAGATGAAGACCAGGGGGGGCACACCCTGTCCACGAGGGTGGGGCGCCTCCAGGCGCGCCCCTACCTCGTGGGCCCCTCGAGACCCTCCGACGCCAACTCCAACTCTATATATTTGCTTTCGGAGAGAAAAAAATCAGAGAGAAGAAATCATCGCATTTTACGATACGGAGCCGCCGCCAAGCCCTAAAACCTCTCGGGAGGGCTGATCTGGAGTCCGTTCGGGGCCCGGAGAGGGGGATTCATCGCCGTCGTCATCATCAACCATCCTCCATCACCAATTTCATGATGCTCACCGCCGTGCGTGAGTAATTCCATCGTAGGCTTGCTGGACGGTGATGGGTTGTATGAGATCTATCATGTAACAGAGTTAGTTTTGTTAGGGTTTGATCCCTAGTATCCACTATGTTCTGAGATTGATGTTGCTATGACTTTGCTATGCTTAATGCTTGTCACTAGGGCCCGAGTGCCATGATTTCAGATATGAACCTATTATGTTTTCATGAATATATGTGTGTTCTTGATCCTATCTTGCAAGTCTATAGTCACCTATTATGTGTTATGATCCGACAACCCCGAAGTGACAATAATCGGGATACTTCTCGGTGATGACCATAGTTTGAGGAGTTCATGTATTCACTATGTGCTAATGCTTTGTTCCGGTTCTCTATTAAAAGGAGGCCTTAATATCCCTTAGTTTCCATTAGGACCCCGCTGCCACGGGAGGGTAGGACAAAAGATGTCATGCAAGTTCTTTTCCATAAGCACGTATGACTATATTCGGAATACATGCCTACATTACATTGATGAATTGGAGCTAGTTCTGTGTCACCCTATGTTATGATGTTACATGATGAACCGCATCCGCATAATTATCCATCACCGATCCAATGCCTATGAGCTTTCCATATAATGGTTCTCGCTATTTACTTTCCCGTTGTTATGTTATAATCATTACAAAACACCAAAATATTACTTTTGCTTCTGTTACTTTTGTTACCGTTACCACTACTATCATATTACTTTGCTACTAAATACTTTGCTGCAGATACTAAGTTATCCAGGTGTGGCTGAATTGACAACTCAGTTGCTAATACTTGAGAATATTCTTTGGCTCCCCTTGTGTCGAATCAATAAATTTGGGTTGAATACTCTACCCTCGAAAGCTGTTGCGATCCCCTACACTTGTGGGTTATTAGATACCAAGGCTCACTATCAATGGCATATTTTCTGATCTTTCTAATCTTCAGGCGCATTTTCTCCATCTTGATCTTGTGACCATCGACGACATCGGCAACATGCAACTCCAATTCCATCTTCTCCCCCTCAATTCTTTTCAATTTTTCTTTCAAATACTCTTTTCTCTTTCAACTAAATTTAACTTCTCGACAATAGGGTCAGTTGGAATTTCCGGTTCTCATACCTCCTAGATAAAAAATATCTATTTCAACTTGATGGGCATAATTTGTCATAAACAACGAAATGCAACAAATAGTTATAAAAGAGAATATACCAAATCTGAATCATAACCCGGACGAGGGCCGACGGGGACGGATATCAAAATCATGGCACTATGAATAACAAACAACGTACAGGTAAGATAATTATACAAGTAATTATATATCTACATCACACAAACATGATATTTTTTATATAAAAAAGATAAGAAAAACAGGCTCACCACAAGGTGGTGTCGGCGACGGGATGGTGCGGACGATCGGCGGTGGTTAGGACGGAGACGCGAAGGCACTAAGTAAACCACACCTACATATGCAAACTAAGAGTTATTTTGAGCTCAAATTGCATATAAATCAAATAAACTACCACATATAATTCCTCCCAAATTACTAAAACCCACAAATTAATCACTATATAAAGCATTACAAGAGCTAATCTAGCAATGAGAGATGGAAAGGACAAAGTTGCTTACCTTTGTGATCACTTGAATGGATGGGGGCCTTCAAATCTTGACAAAATTTGGGCAAACTGTGTGATGAGCTTGAGGAAGAGGGGAAGAACATAGAGAGAGGGGAAAGGGGAAAAACAGAGCGAGCTCGATCACGGGTGGACAAAGGGTTTATATAGGACGACCTTTAGTACCGGTTCGTGGCACGAGCCGGTACTAAAGGTGTTGGAGGGGCCCCAGACTAACAACATACTGCCACCACTCCCTTTAGCACCGGTTCGTGGCACGAACCGGTGCTAAAGGTTCGCCACGAACCGGTACTAATGAGAGCGGCCCGCCTAGTCGTTGGAACCGGCACTAATGGTCACATTAGTGCCGGCTCAAATACAAACCGGGACTAATGAGCTGAACATTAGGCCCTTTTTCTACTAGTGTTGCTCGCTTGAGTGACTTGTTATTTAGAATCTCAAATGATGTTAGAGGTGTTGGAAAGCATGCTTCTATGGTACAAATCCAGTTAGAACAAGTTGCTAAATCCCAAAGGGAGTTGCTAGATGAAATGAATAACAATATACATGACTTTGCTATTAGAGTTGCAACTAGAGGAGGTAAAATGACTCAGGAACCACTTTATCCTGAGGGACACCCAAAAAAGAATTGAACAGGATTCACAAAGGAACAACACCACTGCACCTAGTCCTTCTAAAAATAAAAAGAAAAAGAAAAATGATAGGACTTTGCATACCTCTAGTGAACCTGAAGTAGAAAAACCTCCTGATAATGATAATGACGTTTCTATTTCTGATGCTGAAACTCAGTTTGTTAATGAACACTCATCTTTTGATAATGAAAAAGATAATGATGAGGTTCATGAAGACACTCAAACAAATAGTAAGGAACCAGACAATGATGTTGAGATAGAACCTGCAGTTGATCTTGATAACCCACAACCTAAAAATAAAAGGTATGATAAAAGAGACTTTGTTGCTAGAAAACACGGTAAGGAAAGAGAACCGTGGGTTCAAAAACCTATGCCCTTTCCACCTAAGTCAACTAAAAAGAAAGATGATGTAGAATTTGAACGCTTTGCTGAAATGCTAAGGCCAGTCTTTTTGCATACTCGCTTGACTGATATCCTTAAAATGCCTCCTTATGCAAAGTATATGAAAGACATCATCACCAATAAGAGAAAAATACCGAAAGCTCAAATCTCCACCATGCATGCTAATTATACTTTTAAGGATGGAGTACCTAAAAAACTTGGAGATCCGGGGATACCAACTATACTTTGCTCTATCAAAAAGAATTATGTGAAAACTGCTTTATGTGATTTAGGAGCTGGTGTTAGTGTTATGCCTTTCTCTTTATATAAAAGACTTGATTTGAATAAGCTCACACCTACTAAAATATCATTGCAAAAGGCTGATAAATCAACTGCCATACATATTGGTATCTGTGAGGATGTGCCCGTTGTTGTTGCTAATGTTACTATTTTAACTGACTTTGTTATACTTGAGATGCCCGAGGACGACAACATGTCGATTATACTTGGTAGACCCTTCTTGAATACTGCAGGGGCTATTATTGATTGCAATAAAAAGCAAGGTCACTTTTCATATCAATGGTAATGAGCATACGGTGCACTTTATGAAGAAACAATTACAAGTGAATGGTATTAATGTTATTGAAAAATCTCTGACAATCACTATTGGAAGTTTTCAAATACCTCTACCTACTGCCAAAATGAAATATGAAATGCTTATTGTTGGGGACATTCATATCCCCGTTGAGGTAACTTAGTGATTTACGGAAGTTCTTCGGTTTCATGCTAATCGAAAGTGGTTGTTAATAAGACTTGATCAACCTTATTAATGGATCATTTTTTAGAGGTATGAAGTTGACGAATTTAGCAAGCACTACCTTCTGTCCCTACTTTTTGTTTTTTGTCTTTATTAGTTAAATAAAATAAAATGCCATGTTTTGTCTGATTTCTGAATTTCCCGTGCAATAAAAAATGACCCAAAAATAAAAGTTCTCACAATGCCCTGAAAATTTAATATGATTTTTTCCTAAATATTTAAGAATTTCTGGTGCAAATAATATTAGAGGGAGGTGCACCAGGTGGGCACAACCCACCTGGGCGCGCCAGGACCCCCAGGCGCGCCCTGGTGGGTTGTGGTCCCCATGTGGGCCCCCTCACTTATCTCTTCACAACACATAATCACCTACCTCCAGAAAAAATCCCCATTGCTCTCCTCTCTCTCTCGTGTTCTTGCTCTCAAACCCGCGGATTTCGATCTCTTTGCTTGAAGCTCCGTTTCCGAAACTATTTCGGGGGATTGTTGCTTGGTATGTGACTCCACTGTTTGTCCAATTAGTTTTTGCTTTAGTAGTTTATATTTTGAATAATTATCTACTCTTGGTGCTACTGTAGATGAGCTTGCATGTTGAATTCTTAGAGTTCTAAGTAGTTTGAATGCTTGTTTGGCCTCTATATATCCCTATGAGTAGTTGTTATCAATCTTGCAAAGTTTTGCTGATAATTTTTTGTTACACAAAAAATTTTAGAAAATTGTACGCGAACATGATGAACCTATTTGGAAGGAGTTCTTCGAGGAGGAGATCCTCGGGGGCATCTTCTAGTGATAGCTCCACTCGTCGGTTTTATGTTGAACCAAGTGGAAGTTCCATTCGAGATGCTGCCACCAAAACATGCCTATGGCCATGTGATGATTATATGGTGCGTTAAGGAGGAATTTGAGCAATATGTGCACAATGCCGGTCTCGGTCCCTACATTTCAGATAAGTGCGATCAACACCACACTCTCACTGAGTCATTTTTCAAAGGATTTAAATTTCATCCACGTGAGTCTAGGGTGGCATTTAAACTGTATGAAAATCCATTCACCATATCACTAGAGAGATTTTCTCACCACTGCAAACTCCCATTTTGGGGTTCGCTTGATGAACCACCAAGGGCTGAGTACCAATCATTCTTGACTAGTCTTTGCTACAGTGAGACGACTGGAGTGACGCAAGGTAGAATAAAGAGCATTCATTTTCTCGCAATTCAATACTTTTCTTTATTCAATGGGAAATGTATTGTAGGCAAAAAATATTGTAGTACACTTTGTGCTCCAGACTTGAGCCTATTACGCGCTGCTCTCACTCGTGATAGAAGTTATAATCTTGGGGCAATTGTTGCACACAGGTTACAACACAATGCTAATAGTGGTTGTTTCTATGGTGGAATTAATGCCACGAGTTTAGCAAGAGAGCTAGGTGTTTCACCTTTGCCCTTTGACCCTATCCTACCCACGCAGTATTTAGACTTTGATGCTATGAAAAATCATAAGATCCTTAAAGGAGATATCTATAATTTCACTTATAACTTGTTGTTTAACCAAGCATCTGTTGTGCACACATATTTGCCTGCGCCTGCTCTTTTTTATTATCACAGCAAGGGAAGATATTTCATCCTTGAGAGCGAGGCCCGAGCACACAACGTTGCGGTCGAGGCGGCACGGCAGGCCAAGGCATCTGCACCGAGAGCCTCCATGAGCTACCACTCCGACTACTATCCAGGCTACTGATTGATTACCAAATTAGGCCAAAAGCCTAAGCTTGGGGGAGTACCTGTTTCCACCGACTTTATATTCATGTCCACTTATTCCATTTGTCGGTGTCTCCACTTTTTCATTGTATCATTCATGCTTAATTTTATTTTCTTACTTTCTTCTTGTGTGTTTGAAAAACCTTAGAAAAACTAAAAAAATAGTTGTAGTTAGTTTACTTTCTATGCATGCTTAGCTGTTGCACTAAAAAGAAAACCCAAAAAGATTTCCTTGTTCTTCTTTTGCTTGTTGGGAGATTTCCCGTGTAAATAGTTTTTCTCGTTTTTCCTTTTCCCTTTTATTTGCTTGTTCAAGAAAACCAAAAACTCCAAAAATATTTCAGTGTGTTTCTCTGAACTTATTTTCTTTTTATTCAAGTCGTACCAAGGAGAAGACCACGTTGAAAATCTTGAGTGGCTCTCATTTGCATAATTGTTGATCTAACAAAGAGCCCATTTTACCTTGTCTTCTCCTGTTGAATAAAATGTTTGCAGATTCCAGCTTAGTACACGGCACTCATGCACTATTATTATTTTCACATCATTCAGTCGTGCAAGTGAAAGGCAATAATGACGATATTTGATGAACTGGCCGTGGCAGAGAGAAACGGGTATGAACTCGGCTTGTTCTGTTTGTGTAAATATGTTTAACCTAGTATCCATGATTCGGCCCTTTATGATTAAACATGTTTGCAATGACAATTAGAGATTATAGTTTCTCGTGCCATGCATAAGTAGCTGGGAATAGATAATGATTTATCTTGGATATCAACATTGCGTTAAAATGATTGTGATGCAGTATGATGATACGGTATCCTCCTCTGAATGTTTGAGTGGCTTGACTTGGCACATGTTCATGCATGTAGTTGAATCAAAACCAACATAGCCTCTATGATATTTATGTTCATGGTGTTCATATCCTACTCATGCTAGTGTCCAATCTTACTTATGCATAATGCATGTTCATGACCGTTGTTGCTCTCTAGCTGGCCGCTTCTTAATCTAATTGCTAGCATTCGCCTGTATTAAGTGATCTGCTTGTACATCAAAACCCTTGAACCCAAGTTATTCCACATGAGTACACCATAGCTACCTATATGCAATACTACCCTGCCGTCCTAAGTAAATTTGCATGTGCCACCTCTAAAAACTTCAAATAAATATCCTTTTTGTGTGCCTAGATCGTTCATGGAACGACAGGAGGTGGTCGGTATCTTCTATACTAAGAGGGTTATTCTCAGGTTGAGTGTATATTCACTCACCATCGCATGAGAAAAGGGTGGTAATAGGGATTCCCAGTCCCGAACTCAAAATGCAAATAATTAAACAAAACTCCCCCGAGACTGTTGTTGGTATGGACGGCACCCGTTGTTTCGTACAAGCCATGGAGTGTGATTGTTGGTGGAGGGGGAGTAAACCTTTACTTTTATCGCTTGGGAACCGCCACTAGCGTGCTTAGCATGGAAGATATTGATAAATGATGGTCATGAAGTAAACAAGAAGGGTGCATGTCTCTAAATATTATTTACATCTGTTTAAAAACTTGAGCTCTCGCACCTCTGCAAATCACTGCTTCCCTCTGCGAAGGGACTATCTATTTACTTTTATGTTGTGTCATCACCTTCTAAAATAAGCGCCAAAACCTGAGAGCACTGATGTCATGCTTATGCATTGTGTGTAGCTAATGTTAGGTGCATCATGACTGGATCTTTTCTACCATGAATTACAATGTTTAGGCGCTGCTTGGACTTTGGAGGTGCTCTGCATTTACGTTTTGCGGTCTCAGAAAGGGCTAGAGAGACAACACTATTGTCATATTATATCATGGTTGTTTTGACAACATGATGCCATTTGAGATATCTTACTATTGCTCGCTAGCTGATTATGTTATTGATATGAGTTAATATAATTTTTAAGAGTTATTGTTGGCATGGTTAGTTATAATGTTGGCTGAAAACCTGGGTGTTGTTTAAGCTTGTTTATGCAAACAAGAGCAGAAGAGTTCGTAAAAGTTTTTCTTTTTCACTTTCAGTTTATCAACTGAATTGCTTGAGGACAAGCAAAGGTTTAAGTTTGGGGGGTTGATACGTCTCCAACGTATCTACTTTTCCTAATGCTTTTCCTCTTGTTTTGGACTCTAATTTGCATGATTTGAATGAAACTAACCCCGGACTAACATTGTTTTCAGCAGAACTACCATGGTGTTGTTTTGTGCAGAAATAAAAGTTCTCGGAAAGGAACGAAACTTTGTGAGGATTTTTTATATCAATAAATAGAATTTTGGAGCCAAGACCCACCGGAGGGGGCACCTAGGTGGGCACAACCCACCAGGGCGCACGCCCCCTCCTGGCGCGCCCAGGTGGGTTGTCCCCACCTGGTGGCCCGGAAGACCCTGAAACCAACGCTATAAAATCCTATTTTTTCAAGAAAAAAATCAGGGAGAAAGAATTATCGCGATCCACGAGATGGAGCCACCGTCACCTCCTGTTCTTCATCGGGAGGCCAGATCTGGAGTCCGTTTGGGGCTCCGGAGAGGGGGGGTCCTCGTTCTTTGTCATCATCAACCCTTCTCCATCGCCAATTCCATGATGCTCCCCACGGGGAGTGAGTAATTCCTTCGTAGGCTCGCTGGTCGGTGAGGAGTTGGATGTGATTCATCACGTAATCTAGTTAGTTTTGTTAGGGCTTGATCCCTAGTATCCACTATGTTATGAGATTGATGTTGCTATGACTTTGCCATGCTCAATGCTTGTCACTTTGGGCCCGAGTGCCATGATTTCAGATTTGAACCGTTTATTTTATCACCATTATATCCATGTTCTAGATCCGATCTTGCAAGTTATAGTCACCTACTACGTGTTATGATCCGGCAACCCCGGGGTGACAATAGTCGGGACCACTCCCGGTGATGACGTAGTTTGAGGGGTTTATGTATTCATCATGTGTTAATGCTTTGTTCTGATTCTCTATTAAAAGGAGGCACTACTGGAATCAGCTACTTTGCCATCTGCCAGATCTTTGTCGTCCGCTAGCGGACGGCAAAGAAGATCTTTGCCATCAGCCACCGAAAAGCCGACGGCGAAGAAATGGCAGACGACAAAGAAGCTCTTTGCCATGCGCCATTTCTTTGCCGTCCGCCAGCTGACGGCAAAGAGGGAGGTGGCCCCCACCCACCCGCCCGTTTAAAAAAAACTTAACGCCCCACCTCTTTGTCGTCCGCTAGCGAACGGCAAAGAGCGGCGGATGGCAAAGAGCCGAGTAACTAACAGACGCCACCCCGCCCCCCGCCCGTTATCTCTCTTCTCTTCCTCTCTCCTCCCCAACGCTGCGCCCTAGCTAGATCCACCACCGCCCGGCGCCGCCCCGCCCTGCCGCCCAGCGCCGCCCGCACACCTTGTCCTGCCGCCCCACCACCCTCCGCCTCACCACACCCGCCGACGCCTGTCGCCCACCACCCTCCGCCTCCGCCGCCGCCGCCGCCCGCCGCCCGCCGGCGTCGCCCTTCCGCCTGGCGCCGCCACCGCCGCTCGGTGCCCCCCCGCCGACCGTCCCATTGTTCGGTGAGGGACTACTACTTTTTTTCTTCTGTTTTTTCATTTTTTTGCTGTTTAATTGTTAGTGCTAGACTGTGTTAGTGTTAGTGTTAGAAAAGAATTAGAAGAAGTAGTAGAAAGATGAAAAAAGAAGAAGAAGAAAAGAAGTAGAAGAAGTAGAAGAAGAAGAAAAGAAGAAACGAAAAGAAGTGAAAAAATAGAAAAAAGATGAAAGAAGAAGAAGAAGAAAGGAAAGAAGAAGAAGAAGAGAAAGAAAGAAGAAGAAGGATAGAAGGAAACACCCCGACCCCTTTACCCCGACACCACACCCCGACTCCCTGACCCCGACACCCCGACCCCCTGACCCCTGACCCCGACACCCCGACCCCGACACCACACCCCGACCCCGACACCACACCCAGACACCCCGACACCCGACCCCCTGAGGCCGACGGGTTCTTATATTTTTGAATTATTAGTTAGGTCATATATTTTTCAATTTTGTTATGAAAAACATCATATATAATTGTGTTGATCGGGTTGATTTAAATGTGCAGTTGTTTCACTGCTGCGAGGTTTGGTGTTCGACGACCTCGCCGGCGTTTGACGAGCTCTGCTGCCTTCATTCGTGGGTGAGCACAAATGACATGTCCTCCTCCCCATTAATTATTTGCTCTGTTCCGTGTTCGTGCCGATGAAATTTGATAGCTAGCTATATATGTGTCTTGAATCATCAAGATGCGTAACCAATATGTGTCTCCTGCTCGAGAGCGTCATAGTTATAAATATGCATGCATTTGCATATTTATAACCTTGATTCTTCCGAATTGTCCAACGCTATCCATGGATAGCCCAAGTATGTAGATTGGGTTCATATTCCCATATGCTTTGTTGATCCGACGACAAATTTCGTCGCTGTTTCCTTGTTGTTCTCCGGTACACATCCTCTCTGCTTATTGCGAGACGTGTATCAGAGAACAGCGGGAGGTGCTGCCAAATTTTGCGTCGGATCTGGAGCATAGCATGGGAAAATGAACCCAATCTACACATACTCGGGTGGGATTAGGACCTATCATTACCTATTAGAGTGTAGGTTGCATGGACATAATAAAATTGACAAAGTAGATCAACTGATGAATATATACATGGTGAATTATATATATATAATTGTTGTGTGTCCAGTAGCTCTGAAAGTCAAGATGAGTGATCGTGCGTGGATGTATACCGGTCACACTGGTCAGAACAAATGGAGCGCTGAATGGTTCACAAAAACCAAGGGGTTTGTGCAAGCCGCATTTGCAAATGGCCAGAGGAAAACTTGGTGCCCCTGTTTCCGATGCGGCAATTGGGAAAAGAGGACAGAGGCTGAAATGGGTAAACACCTGCAGAAGAATGGTTTTACGCCCGATTATACGGTGTGGACATTTCATGGTGAGTCTGCCGAACGTGACCGAGCTGAGGTGGATCATCGTCGCACCGGCGAGCATGGTACTGGGATGGAAAACATGGTGCAAGACTATGATGATGCTCGGGATTCAGACGAGGAGATGGAGGAATCTGCAAAGGCCTTCAATGAAATGTTGGAGTCTTCAAAACGTCCGCTCCACGAGAACACTGAGCTTTGTCAGTTGGATGCCATCTCACAAGTAATGGCTCTAAAGGCTCAGTTCAACTTGGGCAGAGAATGCTATGACACAATTATAGAATATCTCCCCCACGTGCTAGACTATCTCCCCCAAAGGAAGAGGATTATGAACCTTACATTAACCCAGACACATATGAAGGAGAATTCTTCCAAGAGACACGTCTTTCCAAAAAGCGTTTCAAGAACCGTATACTTCACCCGAAACATTAAAGTAGACAACGATGTTGAATCCTACATCACCCCGGAGGAGGAACAAGAAGAGCCGGAACAAGAAGAGTTTATCATTGTGGATGACCTCTCAATGCTTGACCGACACGTAAAGGTGGCCTTCCACATGTTGATGCCATCGAACCCTATGAGCCCGTCATTGATTATAGTGATGATGATGATTATGCATTTATTGATGATCTTGATCGAGATTATTAGTAGTGTCGTATTCAATTTTTTATGTTGTACTTGATGATGATACACTTAAGTGATATACATATTATTATTCATGTTGGTATTTTTTATGTTGTACTAATTTCGCTTACTCTTTGTCATGGCAGGTGTTGAAAGATGGAAGGGAGCCGATCGAGGCCAAGGACAACGTGCCCTAAATTGAAGGTGTGCCACACCATCAAGGTAGCTCCAGCTTATATCAGTTCAGGCGGAATTGGGTATGTGGTTTGCTTCATGATTAATGCAATTCATTCATCATGCTAGCTTGAGCCCTTTAATTACTAATTTACTTTGTTTCTCTCTTTCGGGCATGCTACAATAAGACGGGTAAGGTGCCGAGGGTACGACCTGTATGCCATGGCCCACACCGCCTCTTACAAGCAAGTCAAGGGAAGGCGAGGAAAGGGAGGAGTTTAACCCGAGCCAGATTCCCTACAATCCAGAGGAGGTGATGATATCTAGTGGCGGGAGGTCCCGTGGCTCCATAGCCATTGATCCAGAGATTGCTCCTGAGACCATGGTGAGCTTAATTTGAATGGACGTTACTTGCTAGTCTTAACATTTGAGTGTCATCATGCTAACGAAACATTGAAATGATCTTTGGTGCAGCAGAACTCCACACAAGCATCACACGATCCTTCTCCACCATCGGCACGAGCCAGCCCGCCCCACACCTCCATGATCAAGGTAAGTTTTCTAGTTTTTGCTTAACAAATGCATAAAGACCTAGACTTAGCTTTATTTCCTCCAATATGCTTACCTTAATGACCTAGAGTTAGCTTCTTTTCCTCCAAAATGACTTAATAAGCTTACTGACCTCCAAAACCAGCCATTTTACCTAAGTTAGCTCTAAAACGATCTATACTTAGCTTTGTTTCCTCCAAAATGACCTAAGTTAGTTATAATATGCTTAGTTAACTAGGTTTGCTCAATAATGACATGTACTTAGCTTACTTATGTAAAAAACGGCATAATTAGCTTAGTTAGCTCATAAACCATCCATTTTACCACGTTAGCTCTAAAATGATGCATTTTACCTAAGTTAGCTCATAAACCATCCATTTCACCTAAGTTACCTCACAAACGATGGCGTGCTTCTTCTTCTAGTCTTCTTCTTCTAGTCACCTTTTCCTAACTTTCTTATTTGCCATTTTGCAGATTTCATTCACTTCTCGGAAGCTAGCTTGCTATGATGGAGTGCTTGTTTTTTATTTCATTCTCTTCTAGTATTCTTCTAGCTTGCTACGATGGAACTTGCTATCTTGATGAAACTTTGCATTGTAATATGTATGTGCAACTTCCTAATGGTTGCAACTTATGTGTATGTGCAACTTCCTATGTATGAATGGATGGAACTATATATGTATGTACGATGAAACTTATGTGCTATTAAATAGCCCTTTGAAATATATCTATATATGTCATATATATTTGCTGTGAAAATTGTTGGATTTAAAAACTGAAAAAAGAGCCAATATGCAGGCTCTTTGCCGTCTCCGCCACCGACGGCAAAGGGCTCTTTGCCATCGGCGAAGATTTGCAAAGAGGCCACGTGGCAGTGCAATCTGTGCTTCGGGAGGCTGACCAATTTGGTCGGTTTTGTTTACAGCGGCGACGACGCAAAGAGAAAAAAAACTTTGCCGACAGCGGCGGACGGCAAAGGCCTGCCGTGTAGTGACGTCGGCTGACATCATTCGGCGGACGACAAAGGCCTGCCGTTAACCACCTAATGGAGTAACAGCGCATTTTTTGCCGTCTGCATTCTTTGCCGTCAGCCGCCCGAAGCAGACAGCAACGTAGCTCTTAGCCGTCCCGTACTTTGCCGTCCCCTTTCGCCGTCCGCGGCGGACGGCAAAGACCTTTGCCGTCCGCCATCCATGCCTTTGCCGTCCGCCGTGGCAGATGGCAAAGTAGCTGATTCCTGTAGTGAGGCCTTAATATCCCTTAGTTTCCAATTGGACCCCGCTGCCATGGGAGGGTAGGACAAAAGATGTCATGCAAGTTCTTTCCATAAGCACGTATGACTATTTACGGAATACATGCCTACATTGTATTTATGAACTGGAGCTAGTGCCGTATCGCCCTATGTTATGACTATCACATGATGAATATCATCCAATGAATTACTGATCCAATGCCTACAAATTTATCTTATATTGTTCTTGCTAAGTTACTACTGCTATCGTTACTGATGCACTTGCTACAAAACTATTGCTATCACTTTTACCGTTACCATTATTGTTGTCACTATTATCAAAACTATCATATTACTTTGCTATTGATCATGCTGCTGCAGATAATTAATCTCCAGGTGTGGTCGAATTGACAACTCAGCAGCTAATACCTTCAAATGTTCTTTGGCTCCCCTTGTGTCAAATCTATAAATTTGGGTTGAATACTCTACCCTCGAAAACTGTTGTGATCCCCTATACTTGTGGGTTATCAGGGCACAACCAACCAGGGCGCGCCTGGGGGCCCAGGCACGCCCAGGTGGGTTGTGCCCACCTCGGTGGCCTCCCGTACCCCCTCTTCGCCCTATAAATCATCAAATATTCCAAAAACCCTTTGGGTAACCCTAGATGAGAAGTTCTGCCGCCGAAAGGCTCTGTACCCACGAGAACCCAATCTAGACCTTGTTCTGGCACCCTGCCTAAGGAGGGAATCATCATCGATGGCCATCTTCGTCATCCCGGTGGCTACCACGATGAGGAGGGAGTAGACCACCCTCAGGGCTGATGGTTTGTACCAGTAGCTATGTGTTTAATCTCTCTCTCTCTCTCTCTCTCTCTCTCTCTCTCTCTCTCTCTCTCTCTCTCTCATGTTCTTGAGATGTCACGATCTTGATGTATCAAGGGCTTTGTTAATATAGTCGGATCATATGGTGTTTTCCCCTCTCTATCTTGTTGTGATGAATTGAGTTTTCCCTTTGAGATTTCATTTTATCAGATTGAATACTTTTATGGATTTGAGAACACTTGATGTATGTCTTGCAAATGAATACTCGTGGTGACAATGGGGTATTATTTTGATTCACTTGATTTATGTTTAGGCACTCAACTCACGGATTCCCGAGGTGACATTGGGGTAATCTAATGTAACACCCCAAAATTTTAACCTTGTTTTGTTAATTAAAATTTTGCCAGGAAATTAAAACTTTTATTTTTTGGGCTCCCTTTTGATTTTTTTTGAAACATTTCCTTCCTTTTATCATGGAGTTATTTCCTTCAGTGAAAACTTTTCAAATATGTTATTGGACTTGTTTATCCTCTCAATAAAAATCTTTTCTTTTCATCAGAGGAATTAATTATATAATAATCTCCGTAATCTTTATTTTCTTGAAAAATGGTTTCCCATGGTTTTATGGTCCTTTTTGAACTGCAACCATTTGATAAAATCATTCAATGTTCCAACCAAAATTTGGAGATGTCATGTGATGTTTTTAAGCCACTTTTATGCAAAAATACCTTCTCTCCTTTGGTAATGTTGAGCTCTACACCTTTTTTTTTCAAATCTGGTCCAGTGGGCAGATTTGCACTACAGCCTATTTAAATATTTCTTTAAAGCTTCCACCAAAATTATGGGATATCAGTGGTAGCATGCAATTCAACTTTATGCAAAAACCCAGCTTTGTTCTTTGAAAAATTTGAGGGAATCAACTTCTTTTCTATTCTGGTCCAACTTGAAGATTTGTACAACAACCACATTTTTAGTTGCTCCTTTATCCTTGATTCATTTTCCTACTTGTAGTCCTCCCTGATAAACCCCTAAGTCCAGGAGCATGCACCCATTGGATCATTTTTGGATCTTGAAGTAATGCCAATTACCTCCTGTCCAGAATTGAAGTTTTGCAAAACTTGCACTAGCAAGTTTCTCCTTTTGGCAAACTAACCCCACCACCCTCTATTTCATCTAAAGAGACCCCACCTGGGAGATTTGACCACTCCAAGAAATGCCTAGGTGCATGTGGCATTCTATGGAACACTTTATGGGCATGACCAGTTTTGACATGAGTTTTAGTTTGCACTATGAACTTGCTTCCCTTGCATAACCACATTGTCCAATAGACTTCTAGCTACTCCTAACCTAGGTCTGTTAAACCCCAACCTCACCCGAGACCTCTAGCACGCCCTGGCATTTTGTCGAGCACGTCCCATGCGTGCTCTGAGCGCGAGCAGAGCACGCGTTTTGCACGTGCCGCGCCCGAGTCGCCACGTCGCGCCCCTGGTTTTGCCCGCACCGCAGAGCCGCGCCACGACTCTCCTCTCACCGCATCATGCCAAGCAGCCCTGTGCCCTGCAGCACCGCCGACAGAGCCCTTGGCGGCACGCCGATGTCCAGCAGCGATCTCGCCAGTCGGTGCCGCCCAAGCCTCAGCTGCTCGCCACCTGCCCCTGGAACAGCTCAGCCTCATCCTCTTGCGTGTCCTCTAGCTCTCGTCATCGCCACGATGCCCTGCCGCTACAGGGAGGCGGTTCGCCGGCGAACTTATCCACGGCCGCCGCAAACCGACCTCGTTGCGCTATAAAAAGAGGCCCCTGAGCACGTTCCATTCACTAGGCAGCCTTAGCATGCTCCCCTAGTTCTTCCGTGGCAGCCAATCGACCCGGGGAGGTCTTCTTCCCCACCTCCGGCAACTGCAGCTGCCGCCACTGCCCCGGCCATTCCGGCGCCACCAGAGCCTCCCCCTTTCCACTCTCTTCACCAGAACTCCCTCTCCCCTAGTGAATCCATCCTCGCCGATTTTGATCGGACTCGCTTGGAGAAAAATCACTTTGCCCGACGGCCACCGTCCGCTGCGAAGCTCGCCGCCGGCAGCTCCGTCCACCCCAGAGACCATAGCGACTACCGGAGTGACCGCCTCGATCCCCTGAGCCCACGGGTGACCTCCGTTTCCCGAACGGTGCCGCTGTCACGGCGAAAGCATCGCTGAGTCCCGCCTCCGCCAGGGCAGAGGAAGAGGAGGGAGGTCGACTAGTCAAACCTGACCAGTGGGTCCCCCGGTCCCACTATCAGTGACTCACGCGCCGTCCACGCTGGAGTAAGTGGAAGCGTAGATTCCAAAGTACGTCTTCGACGTGTACCGTTTCTTTTTTCTTTTTGTTTTATTTAAAAACCAGATTTGACCACAACTTTGACTGCCTATAACTTTTCAATGATAACTCCAAATGAATTGATTCCTTTTCCTACCTCTCTCAAATTTGATCTAGTTTATTTTAAGATATATTTGAAAAAAATTCAAGACAACTTTTTGTGCTGTTTTAAAATTTGTGTGTTAATTCAAATTTATTTAAAATAGGACTTTGGGAAAGAAAGAAGGAGGCTTTCAAAAGTTTTGGAGTGCACCCTGCCTTTCCACACCTTGAAGGCAAGCATTTTGAACCCTGGCATAATATTTTGCATGCATTGTTTGACACGATTATGGCACCACCTCAATACGTGGAACTTGTTATTTTATGTGGTGATGTGATCGTTTGCATAAATGCTTATTTGAAATCTCCTTGCTGTTGGAAATGGACATGCTTGTGATAATGATCATCCTCGTATGCCTTTCGTGCCTACCGGAAGGAAAACGGGAAAGTCTCTGTCTTGGGTAGACCCGAGCTTGTCCCTAGTTCCTTGTCAAGACGAGTGTGTCCGGCATGGCATGAGGGGTATGATGAGTGGTGATTCTATCTGTTGGATGAAATATATTCATTATGCTAATCATGCAAGGAATACTTAAACCTCCTGAGTCGACCATAAATCGAGTCTTGTTCCAGTAACCCCCATAGTTGTTTCGTACTACCACTTGGCTCTAGAACAAGTAGGGTACGGTTCAAGAAGTCGTCAACCCCTTTCTAGCACACACTGCATGTGAGAGAGGCCATGGTGGAAGATACGGTTGTAGCTGGTAGGCGTGCCACCTGGTCCGAGGGCATGGGTGTTTCCGTTGAGACCGAGAGGGAGGCCACCCCTTAGAGCGCGATATAAATTTGATCCCATGCTATGCGAGGTTGTAGCCTTCCCACTTAGAGTTTTGCTCAACAAGTGTCGGGTGATTCTGCATAACCGTAAGTTAAGTGGTGTGTGCAAGTTAGGTGTGTTTTCAACTAAAAGGCTGTAGACGGAATTAGTCCCGATGGACTAAAGGAACTGCTACACGTGGGTAAAGATTACACCTCCGCAGAGATTAAACCTATTCAATAGCCGTGTCCATGGTTAAGGATTACTGATGCCGATGGGTCAAGTGTTGGTCTTAGTGTCGGTCTTCGGAGGAGAAACTGTTAAACCAAACTTGGCTACTGACTTGTGACTTGTGATGATCATGATTATTATTTGTTGTGGACTAACCCATTATATTACTTGAATTATTGAGTATCCCTGGGATGGTCCTACCTCCTGGATATTCACTGTGTTTATTTATAAGCCCTTTATGTGGTGTCGCTGAGACGCCCGACTGTGGCATGCTTGTTATTCATTTACTTTATAAGCCCTTTATGTGGTGTCGCTGAGACGCCCGAATATGGCATGCTTGTTATTCATTTACTTTATAAGCCCTTTATGTGGTGTCATTTGAGACGCCTCGATCGTGGCATGCTTGTTATTCATTTACTTTATAAGCCCTTTATGTGGTGTATTTGAGACGCCTGATCGTGGCATGCTTGTTATTCATTTACTTTAAAAGCCCTTTATGTGGTGTCATTTGAGACGCCTGATCGTGGCATGCTTGTTATTCATTTACTTTATAAGCCCTTTATGTGGTGTCGCTCAGACGCCCGACTGAGGCATGCTTGTTATTTACCATCAATTCGAGACGTCGCTTCAAACATCCGAGTGGTGCATTTTATTCCTACTCTGTCATTACATATTCATTGTTACATATTAATAACCTGCATGCATGCATCATGGGTTTTATTTTTATGACTGACGTTGTGATCATAGAATATTTTCAAAGCATGATTATCGGTTGTTATATTATACATGTGTTCATGATGTTTGCGAGTACATTCAAAGTACTCACTGGCTTGTCCCTGGCTCTTGTCTTGGCCAGATTTCTTGCGTGGAGAGGAGTGTTGCGATGACAGCCCCGGAACCTAAGCAATGGTGATAGCAGCCTCGCGAGGATAGGAGTTATCCTGGTCAGCTGTTCCTGTGGGAAATGGAGTCCCATAGACGCTGATGATCCACAAACCGCTTCCGCCATCAACCACTAGAAACCATTTGTTGTACTCATGCACAGAATGGTCTTGTACCACATATTTTGTATTTTGCTTGGAATTTCTGTATCAAGTTGGTGCCTCATCAGCTAACAGTAATCCTGGGACTGGTGAGCACAACGGCCATTTTCTGGAATTTATTACCCGGAAAATTCGGTTGTCACATCTACGCATAGGGATTGATGCACGTTCTTGTGTTTGTTTCTCCAATAGAAATCTTGGGGCACTCTTTGAGGTTCTTTGTGTTGGATTGAGTATTATGAATCTGAAATTATTTGGTGTTATTTTAGTATGAACTCTTGGATAGATCGATCGGAAAGAATAGCTTCGAGGTGGTTTCATACCCTACAAACAATTTCTTCTTATGTTCTCCGCAAGATAGGAACTTTGGAGTGATTCTTCATCGCACTTTGAGGGATGGTTATATGATCCAATTATATTAGCATTGTTGAGAGATTGCACTAGCAAAAGTACGGACCCTAGGCCTCATTTTCAAGAATTGCAATACCGATTTTGCTCAATTTTATCAATTGCTGCCTTGGTGTTTTTATTTATTTAGATTATAAAAATATATTTCTACCATCAATATTACACTTTTATCACCATCTCTTCGCCGAAGTAGTACACCTATACAATTTGCCATTGTATTGGGTGTGTTGGGACACAAGAGATTTCTTGTATTTGGTTGTAGGGTTGTTTGAGAGAGACCATCTTTATCCTACACCTCCCATGGATTGATAAACCTTAGGTCATCCACTTGAGGGAAAATTGCTACTGTCCTACAAAACTATGCGCTTGGAGGCCCAACACGAGTCTACAACAATAAAGTTGCATAGTATACATCAGGCACCTCCGCGTTCTGCACACGTTCAGCTCGGTGACGTCCCTCACCTTCTTGATCCAGCAAGACGTCGAGGTAGTATATGAGTTTCGTGAGCACGACGGCGTGGTGACGGTGATGGTGAAGTGATCTTCACAAGGCTTCGCCTAAGCACTATGAAAATATGACCGAGGGTGTAAAAAGTGAAGGGGGCGCTGCACACGGCTAGGCAATTGTCTGGTGTCTGCTAGGCGCCACCTCCCACATATATATAGGTGGGAGGGAGGGAGCAGCCAAAGGAGGCTCCCAGGTAGGAGGACCTACTTAGGGTCCTTCCCAAGCCGTGCCCCCTTCTTTCCTTATTTGGAGTGCGGGGAAAGGCAGGGGAGGGTGACGCCCCTCCCTTTCCTTTCTCCCGTGAGAGGGAAAGGCAGGAGGGGCTAGCCCTCCCCCTTTTCCTTCCCTAGGGATGTCCAAACAAGTGGAGGGGCGCGCCAGCCCCCTACTGGGCTGGTCTGTCCCTCCCTTTGACCCATTAAGCCCATAACTTGCCAGGGGGTGTGTCGTGGGAGTAAGTCTGACAGTAGAATAGGGGGTATGTAGGAGGAGGCAAGATCCTAGCTATGGTGAGATTGTGCATGCAAGGTTTATGAGTTCAGGCCCTTCTCGGTGGAAGTAATAGCCCTAGTCTCGGTGACCGGAGGCTTGGTCGACTGGATTGTGCGTGAAAGTTACAGGGGGTGCGAACCCTTGTGCCAGTGGAGGGGGTGGCTTATATAGAGTGCGCCAGGACCCCAGCCAGCCCACGTTACAAAGGGTTCAATGTACATTAAGACAGAGCGTTACTGATAACGCCAGTAATAAGGAGGTATAAATGATCTTTAAGACTATAGAGTGAATGCCTGACCGTTGCCATCCTGAGTGACGTTAGGCCTTCTCTACTCCGAGTGATTTATTGTATTGTCGAGTGACTTCATATTGGTCGAATGGAATTGGGGTATCCGAGTGAGGTTGAAGGTCGAGTGGATCACACTCCTTGATGAACTCAGTCGGTTTCTCTTCTTGTGCTTTGGATGTCTTTGAGTCTAGGGCAGTGTCCTTCGTTAGGGTGTCTAGGTCAGGTCTATGACCCTACCCTAGGTACATGTCATCGTCATTAGCCCCTGAATGGATTGAGGTCCGAGTGGAAAAAGAGCTGAAGCTGACTCCGACTCGATTCCATACTTCAGAGGCATATCATCTGGGTTTGTGAGTCGTGTTGAAGCTTCGGTCTTGTTTCAGTCGCCTTGATCGATTCAGAGGTCGTCGAGTGAACTTAACTGACAATCTTGGAGTGTTGATATGGTACAAAATCTCAGGCACGATTGATTGCTCTGCGGTTCCCGGATCTCACGGGATTTGAAATTTCGAGGAAGCGCGCGGGTCGGGGCGTGCCGCAGTAAATAGAGTGGATATACAAAGGCGCCTCGATTCTCATGCCACCTTTTTCGCCACATATCCGGCGCGCAACTGTTGCGGGATTTGACAGGATCACTTGGGCCGACAAGTCAGCCACTCGGAAACATCCCCATAAAAGGTGTTGAAGCCGATGTGTTGCACAGTGCGCCCTATTCCCCTTCTTCCTCCTCTGCTTCTCCACCGCGTCCGCCTCCACTCTCGACGCCGCTGCCCTTCCCGTGTGCAGTCCGCCACGATGGGAAAGAACAAGACGGCGGCCCTGGAGCGCGCGAAGAAGGCAGCGGCGGCAGCGAAGGGCAAGAAGACGAGTCGGGGGGTCGTCATCGAGGTCCGGTCTGCCGCTTGGCTGGATCCAGGGGGACTGGATTCAGTCTACGATCCAGAAGGAGGATATGGAGGATCTGGCCAGCGGAGGCTTGATCGCCCACGGGTCATGGAGGCTGCCGGGGAACGAGACCGAGCCCCAACCGCAAGAGGGTGAGTGTGTTCTGCTTGCCACCCACGTCGAACGGGGGTTCACTCTAACTCCCTATCCTTTCTTCCGGGGTTTTTTGAACTTCTTTGGTGCTCAACTTCATCACTTCTCCCCCAACACAATCACATACCTCGCCGCATACGTTTCTCTGTGTGAAAATTTCTTGGGTTGTCGACCGCATTGGGGTTTGTTCAAGCACATCTTTACTTTCCTCTCTCAGTCTGTGAACAAGGCAAATCCGAATGACGAAAAGACGCATGTGATCCAAATGTGTGGGGGTCTAGGGACTCAGACGAGGGGTAGGAGTACTTTTCCACCTATGACTCTCCCCGATTCAGTTAGAGGGTGGCAGTCGACCTGGTTCTACTGCCAAGATGTTCCGACTCTTGGTTAGTAGATCGGTCTTCCTCCTTTCACCATGGATCGGGTTCGCCAACCTTCCTCACTGACCGTTGCCCCAGAAGAGAAGGGAGAGGTGTCCATGTTAGTCGACCGGGTGGTCCAACTGGTCCGTGATGGTGTGACCGGACTGGACTTGTTGGAAGTGTTTCTCAGCAGACGCATCCAGCCTCTCCAAGCTCGCGACCATCCAATGTGGATGTACTCAGGCCCCAACGACACCGCTCGGGTCGACCCAGAGGAAGTCACTGAGGAGATGGTGGAGCAGTGGCTGCGGAGCATTACTGGAAACAAGGACAACCCCAGGGGGTCCAGGAGGGTTGCGCCATATGACGCTAAAAACGAGCCAGACAAGGTCTGACCCTTGCTTCTGAGTGTATTTTCATTCTGATCTGTGATTGTCATTGAATCTGATTGACGCATGTTCGACTTCTTGCCTTGCAGATTTACACTGAGATGTACTCGATGTCGAACGGGGAGCAGATCCAGGAGGGAACAAAGAGCGCTGATGAGAGCGATGACTGGCAGTCCCCCAACGACCATGAAGACGACAGTGATGATTCGGACAGTGAAGAGGAAGTCGACTCACCGCTTTGTTCTGAAAGACGCTCCAAGCAGACACACGACCCAGCAGGAGGATGCGGCAAAGTGGTTGCACCAAGCTCGCAGGCGTTGAAGCGCACTCGGACATCCACTCCCGAGCCGACGGAGAAGGCCCCGAAGCAACCCAAGGTTGCACCTATAAAGACTCGGAAGGCCCTGCCCAAGATCAAAGTGGACGTTCATGTTGCCTCCACATAAGAACTTCTCCTCCCTATTTTTCTTTTGCTCGGGAGTTCCTATGTTTGTTTCCGACCCACTCGCCCGCTTGACCGAGTGAATTCTGAAATTTTCGGTGTTGCTACTTCTGTGACCTCCATGGACATTTACAAGGATGATGAGGAGACTGAGGACGCAGCCACTTCCCAAGCAGGTCCAACTCTATAACCTTGCTCTCAATTTTGTCACTTGAACTGTCAGTCGACCAAACTCTTACGATTGAGTCTTTTGCAGCACCGCAAAATATCATTTCCTGATGACAATGAAGACATGCCTCAGAAGACCACAAGGAGAAAGGGCAGAACTTCGGGCAGAAGGGTGCCTGCCAGCAAGGTACCTCAATCTGCAGCGGTGTCAGAACCTGTGATCCAGCCATTGATACGTCTCAAACGTATCTATAATTTTTTATTGCTCCATGCTACTTTATCTACTGTTTTAGGCTTTATTGGGCTTTATTTTCCACTTTTATATCATTTTTTGGACTAACCTATTAACCGGAGGCCTAGCCCATATTGCTGTTTTTTTGCCTATTTTAGTATTTCAAAGAAAAGGAATATCAAACGGAATGAAACCTTCGGGAACGTGATTTTCTCACCGAACGTGATCCAGAGAACTTGGAGTACAAGTCAAGAAGCAACCGGAGCCTCCACGAGATAGGAGGACGCCCCCTATAGGGCGCTACCTGCCTCGTGGGCCCCTGACGGCCACCGACGCATTTCTTCTTCCTATATATACCCACGCACCCGAAAACATCCAGGGCACCACGAAACACAATTTCCACCACCGTAACCTTCAGATTCTGCGAGATCCCATCTTGAGCCTTCACCGCACTCACGAGGGGGAATCAAGCACGGAGGGCCTCTACATCAACATCCTTGCCCTCCGATGAGTTGTGAGTAGTTTACCACAGACCACGGGTCCATAGTTATTAGCTAGATGGCTTCTTCTCTCTTTTGGATCTCAATACAATGGTCTCCCTCTCTTGTGGAGATCTATTTGATGTAATCTCTTTTATGTGTGTTTGTCGAGATCCGATGAATTGTGGGTTTATGATCAAGTTTATCTATGAATAATATTTGAATCTTCTTTGAATTCTTTTATGTATGATTGTTATCTTTGCAAGTCTCTTCAATTATCGGTTTGGTTTGGCCTACTAGATTGATCTTTCTTGCCATGGGAGAAGTGCTTAGCTTTGGGTTCAATCTTATGTGTCCTTACCAAAGGATGTAAAGGGTTGCAAGGCACGATTGTATTGTTGCCATCGAGGATAACAAGATGGCGCTTATATCATATTGCATGAGTTTATCCTCTACATCATGTCATCTTGCTTAATGTGTTACTCTGTTCTTATGAACTTAATACTCTAGATGCATGCTGGATAGCGGTCGATGTGTGGAGTAATAGTAGTAGATGCAGCAGGAGTCGGTCTACTTGTTATGGACGTGATGCCTATATACATGATCATGCCTAGATAATCTCATAACTATGTGCTTTTCTATCAATTGCTCGACAATAATTTGTTCACCCACCGTAATACTTATGCTATCTTGAGAGAAGCCACTAGTGAAACCTATGGCCCCCGGGTCTATCTCTTATCATATTTACTTCCAATCTACTTTTATTTGCATCTTTACTTTTTGCATCTATATTATAAAATACCAAAATATATTTATCTTATCATACTATCTTTATTAGATCTCACTTTCACAAGTGGCCGTGAAGGGATTGACAACCCTTTATTGCGTTGGTTGCAGTTCTCAGTTTGTTTGTGTAGGTGTGTGGGACTTTGAGGAGCCTCCTACTGGATTGATACCTTGGTTGTCAAACTGAGGGAAATACTTACGCTACACTTTGCTGCATCACCTCTCCTCTTCGAGGAAAACAAACGCAAGCTCAAGACGAGCAAGAAGGATTTCGGCGCCGCTGTCGGGAGGTCTTCGCCAAGTCAAGACATACCAAGTACCCATCACAAACCTATCTCCCTCGTGATTTACATTATTTTCCATTTGCCTCTCGCTTTCCTCTCCCCACTTCACCCTTGCTGTTTTATTTGCCCTCTCTTTCCCGCCTCCTCCTCTCTTTTTGCTCGTCGCTTTTTCTGTTTGCTTGTGTGTTGATTACTTGTTTCCATGGCACAAGATAATACCAAATTGTGTGAATTCTTGAATACTAATAATAATGATTTCCTTAGTAATTCGATTGCTCCTCTTAATAATAATGAGTCTTGTGAAATCAATACCGCTTTGCTGAATCTTGTTATGAAAGATCAATTACCGCATTCCTAGCTTAAGATGCCGCTACTCATCTAAACAACTTTGTTGATTTGTGTGATATGCAAAAGAAGAAAGATACGGATAACAATGTTGTCAAACTGAAGTTATTTCCGCTTTCACTTAGAGATCGCTGAAGTTTGGTTTTCGCCTTTGCCTAAAAATAGTATTGATTCTTGGAACAAGTGCTAAGATGCTTTTATCTCTAAGTATTTTCCTCCTCTAAGATCATCACCCTAGGAACGATATTATGAATTTTAAACAACTTGATCATGAGCATGTTGCCCAATCTTGGGAAAGAATGAAATTGATGCTTCGAATTGCCCTACTCATGGTTTGAACTTATGGATGATCATACAAAATTTTATGCCGGTTTGACCTTTGCTTCTAGAAATCTCTTAGATTCGCCATGGAGGCACCTTTATGGAAATCACGTTAGAGATGCTACAAAGTTACTTGATAATATTATGGCTAATTATTCTCAATGGCACATCAAAGATTTTCTAGTAAAAAAGTGCATGATATAGAAGAAATCAATGTTTGAGTGGAAAGATGGATGAACTTATGAAGATGCTTGCTACTAAAAATACTCCTCTTGATCCCAATGATATGCCTTTGTCTTCCTTGATTGAGAATAATAATGAATCTATGGATGTGAATTTTGTTGGTAGGAATAGTTTTGGAAACAATGCTTATAGAGGAAATTTTAATGCTAGACCGTTCCCTAGTAATCCCTCCAATAATTATGGAAATTCCTACAATAATTCTTATGGTAATTTTAATAAGATGCCCTCTGATTTTGAGAATAGCGTGAAAGAATTTATGATCTCTCAAAAGAATTTTAATGCTATGCTTGAAGAAAAATTGCTCAAAGTTGATGATTTGGCTAGGAACGTTGATAGACTTTCGCTTGATGTTAATTCTCTTAAACTTGGATCTTCTTCTCCTAAGCATGATATCAATGAGTCTCTCAAAGTAAAGAGAATTTCCATAGACGAGTGCAAGGGAAGAACCGCTAGATTGCGTGCTAAGAAAGAAAGCTTTATGAAAGCGTGTTCGTCTAGTTTCCGTGAAAATAATGATGAGGATCTTAAAGTTATTGATGCATCTCCAATTAGATCTCTGTTTTGCAATTTGAACTTTGATAATTATGGGACTGATGATGAATCAACTTTGCCAAGAAGGCGTCCCAAGAATTCAGAATCTTTAGATCTTAATGATAAATTTGGTAAAAGTGAGATTGGAGAATCCTCAACTTCTAATAATGTTGAACCTATCTCGGACTTCAAGGAATTTAATTATGATAATTGCTCTTTAAAAGGTTGTATTTCCTTGTTGCAAGCCGTTGTTAATTCTCCTCATGCTTATAGTCAAAATAAAGCTTTTACCAAGCATATTGTTGATGCCTTGATGCAATCTTATGATGAGAAGCTTAATTTGGAAGTTTCTATACCTAGAAAACTTAATGATGAGTGGGAACCTACTATAAAGATTAGAATTAAAGATTATGAGTGTTTTCCTTTGTGTGATTTGGGTGCTAGTGTTTCCACGATTCCGAAAACTTTATGTGATATTCTAGGTTTGCATGATCTTGATGATTGTTCTTTAAATTTGCACCTTGCGGATTCCACCATTAAAAAGCCTATGGGAAGGATCAATGATGTTCTTATCTTTGCAAATAGGAATTTGGTGCCCGTAGATTTTATCGTTCTTGATATAGATTGCAATCTTTCATGTCCTATTATTCTTGGTAGACCTTTCCTTAGAACGATTGGTGCAATTATTGATATGAAGGAAGGGAATATTAGATTCCAATTTCCCTTAAAGAAAGGCATGGAGCACTTTCCAAGAAAGAAAGTTAAATTACCTTATTAATCTATCATGCGTGCTACTTATGAGTTTAGTGCCAAAGATGGCACTCGTTAGATCTTTCCTCGCTTTTATGCCTAGCTAGGGGCGTTAAATGATAGCGCTAGTTGGGAGGCAACCCAATTTTCTTTATGTTTTTTGTTTTTGTTTATATTTAGGAATAAATAATCCATCTACCTTCTGTTTAGATGTGGTTTTATCTTTTAATTAGTGTTTGTGCCAAGTTAAACCTATTGGATCTTCTTGGATGATAGTTATTTGATCTTGCTGTAATTTCCAGAAACTTTGCGCTCAGTGACCGAATTGTTAAAAATCACCAGAACGTGATAAAATAGTGATTCTAATTTCTTCTGATCAATAAACAAATTGTCTAAGTCTTATAATTTTTGTAGATTTTTTGGAGTTCCATAAGTTTGCGTTAGTTACAGATTACTACAGACTGTTCTGTTTTTGACAGATTCTGTTTTTCGTGTGTTGTTTGCTTATTTTGATGAATCTATGGCTAGTAAAATAGTTTATAATCCATAGAGAAGTTGGAATACAGTAGGTTTAACACCAATATAAATAAATAATGAGTTCATTACAGTACCTTAAAGTAGTCTTTTGTTTTTTTTCTCTAACGGAGCTCACGAGATTTCTATTGAGTTTTGTGTTCTGAAGTTTTCAAGTTTTGGGTAAAGCTTTTATGGACTATGGAATAAAGGGTGGCAAGAGCCTAAGCTTGGGGATGCCCATGGCACCCCAAGATATTCAAGAATAGCCAAAGTTTAAGCTTGGGGATGCCCGGAAGGCATCCCCTCTTTCGTCTGCGTTCATTGGTAACTTTACTTGGGGCTATATTTTTATTCACCACATGATAAGTGTTTTGCTTGGAGTGTCGTGAGTTATATTAGTTTTTGATTTTTAGTTTACCACAATCATCCTTGATGTACACACCTTTTGAGAGAGCCATACATAAATTGGAATTTGATAGAATACTCTATGTGCTTCACTTATATCTTTTGAGCTTGATAGTTTTGCTCATAGTGCTTCACTTATATCTTTTGAGCGTGATAATTTTTGCTCTAGTGCTTCACTTAGATCTTTTAGAGCACGGTGGTATATTTGTTTTAAAGAAACTATTGATCTCTCATGCTTCACTTAGATTATTTTGAGAGTCGTTAATAGCATGGTAATTTGCTTAAATATTAATAAACTTGGTATTCAAGATATGTGAAACTTTCTTTTGAGTGCGTTGAATACTAAGAAAAGTTTGATGCTTGATAATTGTATTGAGATATGAAAATGGTGATATTAGAGTCATGCTAGTTGAGTAGTTGTGAATTTAAAGAATACTTGTGTTGAAGTTTGTGATTCCCGTAGCATGCACGTATGGTGAACCGTTATGTCATGAACTCGGAGCATGATTTATTTATTGATTGTCTTCCTTATGAGTGGCGGTCGGGGACGATCTATGGTATTTTCCTACCAATATATCCCCCTAGGAGCATGCGCATAATACTTTGCTTTGATAACTTCTAGATTTTCGCAATAAGTATATGAGTTCTTTATGACTAATGTTGAGTCCATGGATTATACGCACTTTTTCCCATCCTTCCACCATTGCTAGCCTCTCTAATACCGCGCACTTTTCGCCGGTATCATACACCCACCATATATCTTCCTCAAAACAGCCACCATACCTACCTATTATGGCATTTCCATAGCCATTCCGAGATATATTGCCATGCAACTTTCCACCGCTCCGCTTATTATGACACGCCCATCATTGTCATATTGCTAGCATGATCATGTAGTTGATATCGTATTTGTGGCAAAGCCACCATTAATAATTCTTTCATACATGTCACTCTTGATTCATTGCATATCCCGCACATCACGGAGGCATTCATATAGAGTCATATTTTGTTCTAAGTATTGAGTTGTAATTCTTGAGTTGTAAGTAAATAAAAGTGTGATGATCATCATTATTAGAGCATTGTCCGAGTGAGGAAAGGATGATGGAGACTATGATTCCCCCACAAGTCAGGATGAGACTCCGGACGAAAAATAAAGAAAAGAAAAAAAGAGGCCATAAAAAAGAGAAAAGGCCCAAAGAAAAAAAGAAAAAAAAAGAAAAAATTGAGAGAATAAGAGAGAAGGGGCGATGTTACTATCCTCTTACCACACTTGTGCTTCAAAGTAGTACCAAGATCTTCATGATAGAGAGTCTCTTATTTTGTCACTTTCATATACTAGTGGGAATTTTTCATTCTAGAACTTGGCTTGTATATTCCAATGATGGGCTTCCTCAAATGCCCTAGGTCTTCGTGAGCAAGCGAGTTGGATGCACACCCACTTAGTTTCTTTTGCTGAGCTTTCATATACTTATAGCTCTAGTGCATCCGTTGCATGGCAATCCCTACTCACTCACATTGATATCTATTGATGGGCATCTCCATAGCCCGTTGATACGCCTAGTTGATGTGAGACTATCTTCTCCCTTTTTGTCTTCTCTACAACCACCATTCTATTCCACATATAGTGCTATATCCATGGCTCACGCTCATGTATTGCGTGAAGATTGAAAAAGTTTTGGAAATGTTAAAGTATGAAACAATTGCTTGGCTTGTCATCGGGGTTGTGCATGATTTAAATATTTTGTGTGGGGAAGATGGAGCATAGCCAGACTATATGATTTTGTAGGGATAACATTCTTTGGCCATGTTATTTTGAGAAGACATAATTGCTTAGTTAGTATACTTGAAGTATTATTATTTTTATGTCAATATGAACTTTTGTCTTGAATCTTTCGGATCTGAATATTCATACCACAATTAAGAAGATTTACATTGAAATTATGCCAAAGTATCACTCCGCATCAAAAATTCTCTTTTTATCATTTACCTACTCGAGGACGAGCGGGAATTAAGCTTGGGGATGCCTGATACGTCTCCCACATATCTATAATTTTGATTGCTCCATGCTACTTTATCTATTGTTTTAGGCTTTATTGGACTTTATTTTCCAATTTTATATCATTTTTGGGACTAACCTATTAACCGGAGGCCCAGCCCATATTGCTGTTTTTTGCCTATTTCAGTATTTCGAAGAAAAGGAATATCAAACGGAGTCCAAACGGAATGAAACCTTCGGGAACGTGATTTTCTCACCGAACGTGATCCAGAGAACTTGGAGTGCAAGTCAAGAAGCAATCGAGCCTCCACGAGATAGGAGGGCGCCCCTATAGGGCACGCCTGCCTTGTGGGCCCCTCATGCCACCCACGCATTTCTTCTTCCTATATATACCACGCACTCAAAACATCCAGGGCACCACGAAACACAATTTCCACCACCAGAACCTTCAGATTCGCGAGGTCCCATCTTGAGCCTTTCGCAAGACTCACGGAGGGGGAATCAAGCACGGAGGGCCTCTACATCAACATCCTTGCCCTCCGATGAGTTGTGAGTAGTTTACCACAGACCACGGGTCCATAGTTATTAGCTAGATGGCTTCTTCTCTCTTTTGGATCTCAATACAATGTTCTCCCTCTCTTGTGGAGATCTATTCGATGTAATCTCTTTTTATGTGTGTTTGTCGAGATCCAATGAATTGTGGGTTTATGATCAATTTTATCTATGAATAATATTTGAATCTTCTTTGAATTCTTTTATGTATGATTGTTATCTTTGCAAGTCTCTTCAATTATCAGTTTGGTTTGGCCTACTAGATTGATCTTTCTTGCCATGGGAGAAGTGCTTAGCTTTGGGTTCAATCTTATGTGTCCTTACCAAAGGATGTAAAGGGTTGCAAGGCACGATTGTATTGTTGCCATCGAGGATAACAAGATGGGGTTTATATCTTATTGCATGAGGTTATCCTCTACATCATGTCATCTTGCTTAATGCGTTACTCGTTCTTATGAACTTAATACTCTAGATGCATGCTGGATAGCGGTCGATGTGTGGAGTAATAGTAGTAGATGCAGTGAGTCGGTCTACTTGTTATGGACGTGATGCCTATATACATGATCATGCCTAGATAATCTCATAACTATGCGCTTTTCTATCAATTGCTCGACAGTAATTTGTTCACCCACCGTAATACTTATGCTATCTTGAGAGAAGCCACTAGTGAAACCTATGGCCCCCGGGTCTATCTCTTATCATATTTACTTCCAATCTAATTTTATTTGCATCTTTACTTTTTGCATCTATATTATAAAGTACCAAAAATATATTTATCTTATCATACTATCTTTATTAGATCTCACTTTCGCAAGTGGCCGTGAAGGGATTGGCAACCCCATTATTGCGTTGGTTGCAAGTTCTCAGTTTGTTTGTGTAGGTGCGTGGGACTTTTGAGGAGCCTCCTACTGGATTGATACCTTGGTTCTCAAAACTGAGGGAAATACTTACGCTACACTTTGCTGCATCACGCTCTCCTCTTCGAGGAAAACCAACGCAAGCTCAAGACGTAGCAGCCATCCGGAGATCCAATTCGGGCTTCTGTTTACTTCATTGTCCCTGTGTCGACTGATCGTCCTTCAGCATCGACCGCTCAAGTCCCTGCGCCATCTGTGCGACTCCATGCTTCAGATCCTCTGGTTGACTCGACCATTCCACCAACTCCACTCTTCGTCACCCATCATGTCCCAGAGGACCAGATGGGTGCCGCCAAAGAAGCTATACGCCAGGTAGGCCTTATGATGGAGCAGATGAAAGTGGTGCGCGAGGCCAGCCAGGCTGCATATGATGTCAGCTCAGCTCTCCAGACCAACGTCCAGGTTAGTTGACTTCCGACTGATCTTTATCTTAACGCTTGTTCTGTTAGGACATGATACCCGAAAACTATCGCTTTATTAGCCGTAAGATGTCCGTGGATGGGCGTTTTGAAACCTTTAATCTGAATATCGTTAGTCTGCATCTTGCATCTATACACCCACTGGGTGCTTCAACTTTTGCTGAGTAGTTTTTCCACTTGAGTCGACTGGGTCGCGTCGAGTGTATCTTTGAATCAGTGGGGGCACGCAGAGTGCACCCGCTGAGTGTAGTCCCCGAGACCGCCATCGAATGTTTGATTCAGCGGGGGTCTTAATCAAAAATTCTCTTTATAGTTCTTCCACTCGGTCCAGACAGGTTGTGCCGAGTGGGATCCGGACCAATGGGGGCATGCTGAGTGCACCCACTGGGTGTAGTCCCGAGACTGCAGTCGACCGCGGGCAGTCGGCTGTGGTCTGAGAATAACTGTTGCTGCTCTTTGTTTTTTTCTCGACTGGACGGACCATGTCGATTGGAAAGTCGAACCAGTGGGGGCACGCTAAGTGAACCCACTGGGTGTAGTCCCCGAGACTACTGTTGAATGTTTGATTCGGCAGTAGTCTTAGAACTCTTTTTGCCATAGTGATCTGAACTTGTATCTTATCGCTCAGAAGCGATCGATCTTTGTTCTTGTCGACTGACGTGTCTTATCTGTCGATTGCAGAAATCTTGTGCACTCAGGGCTCAGTTCGCTGAACTGGAGCAGAAACAAATTCAGCTCAACCTTGATCTGGAACTGGCTAAGCAAAATCTGAAGAAGGCCAAGGATGAAGCAGCTGTTATGGGAGGTAACCACTTGTCGACTGTTTATCTTGCCAACTTTACTTTTCACCTTTTGAACCGAGTGACTTCACTCGAACAGATGTGTGTAGTGAAAACAGACAACTCCAAGCTCGTCTGAAGAATGTTATTTCTTTAGACAAAATGAAGCAGGCGCTGGAGCAGAAGGACCTTGACCTTGCCGCAGCTCAGAAGACGGCGCGGGGAAAAACTGAGTTGCCAACGAGAAGTTGGCTTCAGTCGGCAAGTTAGAAGAAGAAAACGCCAAACTGAAGACTACCATCAGCGAAACCAATAAGGAAGTCATGCAACTGAAGAAGGACAAGGTGGCCCTGACTGAAAAAGTTGGAGATCTCACTCGAAAGAGGGATGAGCTGGAGGTTTATCTGGGAGGACTCACCAAGAAGCTGTTCCTTATGCTTGAAGGTACTTTCTCTTGTCCGACTGATTTGCCACTGTCGACTCTCCATACAGCTGTCGACTCATCATTTTTCTGTGCGTGCAGAATTCTGTCAAAACTTTGAGGAAGAGACTGGGCGGATTGAGACCGAGCTGGACCCTATAAACTCTCCCATCAAGGATGAAGCTGCAATGAATGTGCTGCGACTGGAATCTCTCCTCGCCAGTGTCACCAATTATCTCGCTCGACTGAAGGTGGCGGTATCAAAGATCGATACAGAACTCTATCTAAGAGAAACATTCTAGAATGACCTCGAGTCCCTGATGACTCGACTCAATGAGATACCCGGTCGAGTGCAGGCGTGGAAGAAGTCATCCGCTCGGTGTGGTGCTGATGTGGCTCTGTCTCTGGTCCGCGTCCATTGCAAGGAAGTTAGTGAAGAAAAGCTCGTGGCCCTCAAGGTCGCCAATACCAAGAAACTTAACTTCCAGTCATTCATGGAGACCTTCATTGATGTTGCCACCCGTATTGCCGATGGGATCGACCTGGACGAGTTCGTCGAGCCAGCTAGCCCTCCTCTTGCTGAGTGAACAAACTTTAAGCCTCACTTTTATTTGCCTCAAAATGCCGAGTGATTTTCTAACCATTAAACTCCTTCGGGCCTGATGCCCGAGTACTTCCGTTCGTGGTTCTGGACCTTGCTGGATTTATCCAAACTTGGTTTTTCTTTCAATATGGTTGCTTTGCTTTTACCGATATTAAATCCCTTAACTCCGATTGAAGCTTGATCCTTTACTCGGAATAGATGTTGTATTTGTGATGCAGCTCTGACAAGAGGGTTGTGGGCATGAACACTAGGTGCTGCACACGACCTGCACCTCGTCGTCTTTGCGGATCAGGATGAAGCGTACATTGTACTTGTGACTGATAACCCACAAGTATAGGGGATCGCAACAGTTTTCGATGGTAGAGTATTCAACCCAAATTTATTGATTCGACACAAGGGGAGCCAAAGAATATTCTCAAGTATTAGTAGTTGAGTTGTCAATTCAACCACACCTGGATAACTTAGTATATGCAGCAAAGTATTTAGTAGCAAAGTAGTATGATAGTAACGGTAACGGTAGCAAAAGTAATATTTTTGGGTTTTGTAGTGATTATAACAGTGGCAACGGAAAAGTAAATAAGCAAAGAACAATATGTGAAAAGCTCGTAGGCATTGGATCAGTGATGGAGAATTATGCTGGATGTGGTTCATCATGTAACAGTCATAACATAGGGTGACACAGAACTAGCTCCAATTCATCAATATAATGTAGGCATGTATTCTGAATATAGTCATACGTGCTTATGGAAAAGAACTTCCATGAAATCTTTTGTCCTACCCTCCCTGGCAGCGGGGTCCGAAAACTAAGGGATATTAAGGCCTCCTTTTAATAGAGTACCGGACCAAAGCATTAACACATAGTGAATACATGAACTCCTCAAACTACGGTCATCACCAGGAGTGGTCCCGATTATTGTCACTTTGGGGTTGCCGGATCATAACACATAGTAGGTGACTATAGACTTGCAAGATAGGATCAAGAACTCACATATATTCATGAAAACATAATAGGTTCAGATCTGAAATCATGGCACTCGGGCCCGAGTGACAAGCTTTAAGCATAGCAAAGACATAGCAACATCAATCTCAGAACATAGTGGATACTAGGGATCAAACCCTAACAAAACTAACTCGATTACATGATAAATCTCATCCAACCCATCACCGTCCAGCAAGCCTACAATGGAATTACTCACGCACGGCAGTGAGCATCATGAAATTGGTGATCGAGGATGGTTGATGATGACGACTGCGATGGATTCCCCTCTCCGGAGCCCCGAACGGACTCCAGATCAGCCTCCCGAGAGAGTTTAGGGCTTGGCGGCGGCTCCGTATCGTAAAACGCGATGAATTTTTCTCTCTGATTTTTTTCTCCCCGAACACGAATATATGGAGTTGGAGTTCAGGTTGGTGGAGCTCTAGGGGGCCCACGAGGCAGGGGGCGCGCCCCCAACCCTCGTGGAAAGGGTGTGGGCCCCCTGGCCTTGATTCTTTTGCCAGTATTTTTTATTATTTCCAAAAATAATCTCCGTGAAGTTTCAGGTCATTCCGAGAACATTTGTTTCTACACAAAGATAACACCATGGCAATTCTGCTGAAAACAGCATCAGTCCGGGTTAGTTCCATTCAAATCATGCAAGTTAGAGTCCAAAACAAGGGCAAAAGTGTTTGGAAAAGTAGATATGATGGAGACGTATCAACTCCCCCAAGCTTAAACCTTTGCTTGTCCTCAAGCAATTCAGTTAATAAACTGAAAGTGATAAAGAAAAAACTTTTACAAACTCTGTTTGCTCTTGCTGTTGTAAATATGTAAAGCCAGCATTCAAGTTTTCAGCAAAGATTATGAACTAACCATATTCACAATAACACATAGGTCTCATGTTTACTCGTGTCAATGGCATAATCAACTAGCGAGCAATAATAATAAATCTTGGAAAACATAAATGCAGAGCACCTTTAAAGATCAAGGACTGACTAGACATTGTAATTCATGGTAAAAGAGATCCAATCATAGTCATACCCAATATAAATTAACAGTAACGAATGCAAATGACAGCGGTGCTCTCCAGCTGGTGTTTTTTAATAAGAGGGTGATGACTCAACATAAAAGTAAATAGATAGGCCCTTCGCAGAGGGAAGCAGGGATTTGTAGAGGTGCCAGAGCTCGGTTTCTCTAGCGGAGATAAATAATATTTTGAGGGGTATACTTTCATTGTCAACATAACAACCAACAGATGGCGATATCTTCCATGCTACACACATTATAGGCGGTTCCCAAAAAGAATGGTAAAGTTTATACTCCCCCTCCACCAACAAGCATCAATCCATGGCTTGCTCGAAACAACGAGTGCCTCCAACTAACAACAGTCTCGGAGGAGTTTTGTTTGCAATTATTTTGATTTGATTTGCATAAAGCATGGGAGTGGGCATCGCGGTGACCAGCCATTTTCTCGTGAGTGAGGAGCGGAGTCCACTCCTCTTGAGAATAACTGGCCTAAAATGGAAGATACGGACAGCCCTAGTTGATACATGAGCTATTCGAGCATACAAAACAGAATTTCATTTGAAGGTTTAGAGTTTGACACATACAAAATTACTTGGAACGGCAGGTAGATACCGCATATAGGAAGGTATAGTGGACTCATATGGAATAACTTTGGGGTTTAACGAATTGGATGCACAAGCAGTATTCCCGCTTGGTACAAGTGAAGGCTAGCAAAAGACTGGGAAGCGACCAACTAGAGAGCGACAACAGTCATGAACATGCATTAAAATTAATAAACGTTGAGTGCAAGCATGAGTAGGATATAATCAACCATGAACATAAATATCATGAAGGCTATGTTGATTTTGTTTCAACTACATGTGTGAACATGTGCCAAGTCAAGTCACTTAAATGATTCAAAGGAGGATACCACCCCATCATACCACATCACAACCATTTTAATAGCATGTTGGCACGCAAGGTAAACCATTATAAACTCCTAGCTAATTAAGCATGGCATAAGTAACTATAATCTCTAATTGTTATTGCAAATATGTTTATTCATAATAGGCTGAATTACGAACGATGAACTAATCATATTTACAAAAACAAGAGAGTTCGAGTTCATACCAGCTTCTCTCATCTCGATCAGTCCATCATATATCGTCATAATTGCCTTTAACTTGCATGACCGAATGATGTGAATAAAAATAATAGTGCACGTGCATTGGACTAAGCTGGAATCTGCGAGCATTCAATAAACAGGAGAATACAAGGCAATCTGGGCTCTTGGTTAAATGAACAATAATGCATATAAGCCACTTCAACAACTTTATTATGGTCTTCTCCTATCGACCCACAAAGAAAATAAAAGAAATAAAACTATATACACGGGAAAGCTCCCAACAAGCAAAAGAAGAACAGGAAATATTTTTGGGTATTCTTTTAATTATTACTACTACAGGCAAGAAAGTAAACTAGCTAAAAGCTACTACTAATTTTTTTTTCTTAAGGTTTTTCAAACACACAAGAAGAAAGCATAAAAAGGAAAATAAATTAGCATGGATATTACAGTGAAAAAGTATGAGCACCGACAACTAGCAATGAGTGTGTGGCAATGAGTGTGTGAACATGAATGTAATGTCGGTGAGAGATACATACTCCCCCAAGCTTAGGCCTTTGGCCTAAGTTGGTCTATTGCCACGGCTGGCCTGGCGGATATCCAAAGTTATAGTTGGGGTCGTACTGAGATGCAGCAGTAATTGCATCATGGGCTGCAGCTTGGAGGCGAGCTATCTTAGCCCTCCTCTCGTAATCGTTCGCCTCCTCCCTGGTTATGAAATATCTCCCCTTCGCGGCACTTATCTGCCTTGAAGCTCACAAGATCAGCATTACGCACATATGCGTTAAATTCTTCCTTGATTCCTCCTCGATCCATGAAGTCCTCTGAAGGCCATTCACAAGCCCGCACTTGAGCGTCCCTTGGTGGTTCATCGTCAGCATCGCGCATTGCGAGCCTGGGTCCTTGCTTCCTTGAAGGGCCACCTTGGTACATTTTCCTAAACATATTTCTTCCTCTGAAAAATTTCTGAAAATTTTAGTAACTTCAAATAAAAGTGAACCAAGCTCAACAAAATTGATAGCAAGTACTCCCACAAGTGCCTACAGACTATATCATGCATTAGAACTACTTGGAACCATAAATTTGACATGCAAGCTCAAGAACATGGTCACTTAGGCAGCAAAAATTTGCAATGAATAAAGCACTAGAACAAAAACTAATTGGACCATTGGAGGAGTTACCAAGGAATAATCCCCCAGAGCAGTTTTGTGAGAGGTGCTTTGAGCAAGGAGATCGAAAATCGCAGCAAAATGAGCTAAAACTCGTGCTTGAGCTGGTTGGTGATATTTTGGGAGGAAGAAGGAGTGTGTGGGTGCAGGAATAAGTGGAGGGGAGCCACCATGGGCCCACGGGGCAGGGGGCGCGCCTAGGGGTGGGCGCACTGACCTCGTGGCTGTGTGCTTGCTCCCCGATGTGTTCTCAGCATGATGTTCTCAAATATTCTAGAAAAAATCATATTTCATTTTCGGGGCATTTGGAGAACTTTTATTTACGGGGTATTTTTTTATTGCACGGATAATTCAGAAAACTAATAGGAAATATTATTTTTGCTTTATTTATTATAAATAACAGAAAGTAAAAGGGGGGTACAGAAGGTTGTGCTTTCTAACTTCATCCATCTCATGCTCATCAAAAAGGAATCCACTAACAAGGTTGATCAGGTCTTGTTAACAAACTCATTCCGAATAACATGGAACCGGAGAAATTTCGAATAACACTATGTTACCTCAACGGGGATATGCACGTCCCCTATAATAAGAATATCATATTTCTTCTTGTCAGTAGGTAGAGGAAATTCAAAACCTCCAAAAATAATTGATGGAATTTTTCCAATAGAATGTATACTATGAACTTGAGGCTGTTTCCTCGGAAAGTGTACCGTATGCTCATTGCCATTAACATGAAAAGTGACAAATGAAAAGTGACATCGCCTTTGTTGCAATCAATAACAGCCCCTGCAGTGTTCAAAAAGGGTCTTCCAAGAATAATAGACATACTATCGTCCTCGGGAATATCAAGAATAACAAAGTCCGTTAAAATAGTAACATTTGCAACCACAACAGGCACATCCTCACAAATACGGACAGGTATCAGTTGATTTTTCAGCCATTTGCAAAGATATTTCAGTAGGTGTCAACTTATTCAAATCAAGTCTACGATATAAGGAGAGAGGCATAACACTAACACCGGCTCCAAGATCACATAAAGCAGTTTTAACATAGTTTCTTTTAATGGAGCATGGTATAGTTGGTACTCCTGGATCTCCTAGTTTCTTAGGTATTCCACCCTTGAAAGTGTAATTAGCAAGCATGGTGGAAATTTCATCTTCCAGTATCTTCCTTTTATTTGTAACAATTTCTTTCATATACTTAGCATAAGGATTCATTTTGAGTATATCAGTCAAACGCATACGCAAAAAGATAGGTCTAATCATTTCAGCAAAGCGCCCAAAATCCTCATCCTCATCATCCTTTTTCTTGGATGGTTTAGGAGGAAAAGGCATGGGTTTCTGAACCCATGGTTCTCTTTCTTTATCGTGCTTCCTAGCAACAAAGTCTCTCTTATCATAATGTTGATTCTTTGATTGTGGGTTATCAAGATCAACAGCAGGTTCAATTTCTACATCATTATCTTTGCTAGGTTGAGCATCAACATGAACATTATCATTAACATTATCACTAGGTTCATGTTCATTACCAGATTGTGTTTCAGCATCAGAAATAGAAATATCATTGGGATTCTCAGGTGTGTCTATAACAGGTTCACTAGAAGCATGCAAAGTCCTATCATTTTTCTTTTCCTTCTTTTTAGAAGGACTAGGTGCATCTACATTAGTTCTCTGAGAATCCTGCTCAATTCTCTTAGGGTGACCTTCAGGATACAAAGGTTCCTGAGTCACTTTACCTCCTCTAGTTGCAACTCTAACAGCAAAGTCATTATTCTTACTATTCAATTCATTGAGCAAATCATTCTGAGCTTTAAGTACTTGTTCTACTTGAGTGGTAACCATAGAACCATGTTTACTAATGATTTTAAGTTCACCTTTAACTCTAGACATATAATCACTCAAGTGTTCAATCATATAAGCATTGCGTTTTAATTCTCTACCAAAATAAGTATTGAAGTTTTCTTGCTTAACCATAAAATTATCAAACTCATCCAAACATTGGCTAGCAAACTTAGTAGGAGGGATTTTAGCTTTATCATATCTATAGAGAGAATTTACCTTTACTACCTGTGTCGGGTTATCAAGACCATGTACTTCTTCAATAGGTGATGAATTAAGACCATGTATTTCTACAACAGGAGGTAAATTCTTAACATCTTCAGCTTTAATACCCTTTTATTTCATAGATTTCTTTGCTTCTTGCATATCTTCAGGACTGAGAAATAGAACACCCCTTTTCTTCGGAGTTGGCTTAGGAGTTGGTTCAAGAAGTGTTCAATTATTTTCATTGGTCAACATATTATTCAATAAAATTTCAGCTTCATCTGGTGTTCTTTCCCTGAAAACATAACCAGCACAACTATCCAGGTGGTCTCTGGAAGCATCGGTTAGTCCATTATAAAAGATATCAAGTATTTCATTTTTCTTGAGAGGATGATCAGGCAAAGCATTAAGTAATTGGAGAAGCCTCCCCCAAGCTTGTGGGAGACTCTCTTCTTCAATTGCACAAAATTATATATTTCCCTTAAAGCAGCTTGTTTCCTATGAGCAGGGAAATATTTAGCAGAGAAGTAATAAATCATAGCCTGGGGACTACGCACACAACCAGGATCAAGAGAATTAAACCATATCTTAGCATCACCCTTTAATGAGAACGGAAATATTTTAAGGATATAATAGTAGCGAGTTTTCTCGTCATTAGTGAATAGGGTGGCTATATCATTTAATTTAGTAAGTTGTGCCACAACAGTTTCGGATTCATAGCCATAAAAAGGATCAGATTCAACCAAAGTAATTATATCAGGGTCGACAGAGAATTCATAATCCTTATCGGTAACAAAGATAGATGAAGTAGCATAAGCAGGATCATATTTCATTCTAGCATTCAGAGTTTTTTGTTTCAGCTTAGCTAATAATTTCTTAAGATCACTTCTATCATTGCAAGCAAGAAAGTCTCTAGCAGTTTCTTCATCCATAACATAGCCCTCAGGCACAACAGGCAATTCATATCTAGGGAGAGAATCTTCATCATCACTTTCATCAATATTATCAGTTTCAATAATTTCATTCTCTCTAGACCTAGCAAGTTGTTCATCAAGAAATTCACCAAGTGGCATAGTAGTATCAAGCATAGAAGTAGTTTCATCATAAGTATCATGCATAGCAGAAGTGGCATCATCAATAACATGCTACATCTCAGAATTAATAGTAGAAGCAGGTTTAGGTGTCGCAAGCTTACTCAAAACAGAAGGTGAATCAAGTGAAGAGCTAGATGGCAGTTCCTTACCTCCCCTCGTGGTTGAGGGATAAATTTTTTTTCACGTCTTTCAAGTTCTTCATAGTGACCAGCAGATATAAATTCCAAGTGACTCAAAGAATAGAGATATGCTCCTCGGCAACGGCGCCAGAAAATAGTCTTGATAACCCACAAGTATAGGGGATCGCAACAGTTTTCGAGGGTAGAGTATTCAACCCAAATTTATTGATTCGACACAAGGGGAGCCAAAGAATATTCTCAAGTATTAGCAGTTGAGTTGTCAATTCAACCACACCTGGATAACTTAGTATCTGCAGCAAAGTATTTAGTAGCAAAGTAGTATGATAGTAACGGTAACGGTAGCAAAAGTAATATTTTTGGGCTTTGTAGTGATTATAACAGTGGCAACGGAAAAGTAAATAAGCGAAGAACAATATGTGAAAAGCTCGTATGCATTGGATCGGTGATGGAGAATTATGCCGGATGCGGTTCATCATGTAACAGTCATAACATAGGGTGACACAGAACTAGCTCCAATTCATCAATGTAATGTAGGCATGTATTCCGAATATAGTCATACGTGCTTATGGAAAAGAACTTGCATGAAATCTTTTGTCCTACCCTCCCGTGGCAGCGGGGTCCTATTGGAAACTAAGGGATATTAAGGCCTCCTTTTAATAGAGTACCGGACCAAACATTAACACATAGTGAATACATGAACTCCTCAAACTATGGTCATCACCGGGAGTGGTCCTGATTATTGTCACTTCGGGGTTGCCGGATCATAACACATAGTAGGTGACTATGGACTTGCAAGATAGGATCAAGAACTCACATATATTCTTGAAAACATAATAGGTTCAGATCTGAAATCATGGCACTCGGGCCCTAGTGACAAGCATTAAGCATAGCAAAGTCATAGCAACATCAATCTCAGAACATAGTGGATACTAGGGATCAAACCCTAACAAAACTAACTCGATTACATGATAAATCTCATCCAACCCATCACCGTCCAGCAAGTCTACGATGGAATTACTCACGCACGGCCGTGAGCATCATGAAATTGGTGATGGAGGATGATTGATGATGAGGACGGCGACGGATTCCCCTCTTCGGAGCCCCGAACGGACTCCAGATCAGCCCTCCCGAGAGAGTTTAGGGCTTGGCGGCGGCTCCGTATCGTAAAACGCGATGAATATTTCTCTCTGATTTTTTTCTCCCCGAACACGAATATATGGAGTTGGAGTTGAGGTCGGTGGAGCTCTAGGGGGCCCACGAGGCAGGGGGCACCCAGGGGGGCAAGCGCGCCCCCCACCCTCGTGGAAAGGGTGTGGGCCCCTGGCCTTGATTCTTTTGCCAATATTTTTTATTATTTACAAAAATAATGTCTGTGAAGTTTCAGGTCATTCCGAGAACTTTTGTTTCTGCACAAAGATAACACCATGGAAATTCTGCTGAAAACAGCGTCAGTCCGGGTTAGTTCCATTCAAATCATGCAAGTTAGAGTCCAAAACAAGGGAAAAAGTGTTTGGAAAAGTAGATACGACGGAGACGTATCAGTGACGCAGCTCCGTCGAGAGGGTCATGGGCAAGAGCATTAGGTGTTGCATACGACCTCCACTTCGTCGTTCTTGCGGATCGGGATGGAGCGTACTTGTTCTTGTGACTCAGCCACTCGGAGTGGGTTTTTTAACTTAGGCGAGTACGGAATCGCACTTAGGTGAGTACAGGGTCGCATCTAAGCCCCCGAGTGGGAGGATTGCTTTCCACTCGGGGGATTTTTTAACTTAGGCGAGTACGGGGTCGCAGCTAAGCCCCCGAGTGAGAGGGTTGCTCTTCACTCGGAGGATTTTTTAACTCAGGCGAGTACGGAGTCGCAGCTAAGCGCCCGACTGGGAGGATTGCTCTCCACTCGGAGGATTTTTTTAACTTAGGCAAGTACGGGGTCGCAGCTAAGCCCCCGAGTGGGAGGATTGCTCTCCACTCGGAGGATTTTTTAACTTAGGCGAGTACGGGGTCGCAGCTAAGCCCCCAATTGGGAGGATTGCTCTCCACTCGAAGGATTTTTTGACTTAGGCGAGTACGAGGTCGCAGCTAAGCCCTTGAGTGGGAGGATTGCTCTCCACTCGGAGGATTTTTTAACTTAGGCGAGTACAGGATCGCAGCTAAGCCCTCGAGTGGGAGGATTGCTCTCCACTCGGAGGATTTTTAACTTAGGCGAGTACGAGATCGCAGCTAAGCCCCCGAGTGGGAGGATTGCTCTCCATTCAGAGGATTATTTTAACTTAGGCGAGTACGGGGTCACAGCTAAGCCCCCGAGTGGGAGGATTTCTCTCCACTCAGAGGATTTTTTAACTTAGGTGAATCGGGTTCGCGGCTAAGCCCCCGAGTGGAAGGATTGCTCTCCACTCGGAGTGTTTTTGAAACTTAGGCGAATCGGGTTCGCGGCTAAGCCACCCACTGGGGTATTTGAACACATGTGTTTGAACAATCGTTAAGATACTGCAAAAATCTTCTCTTTGATAAGCAAACTAAATGATTCTTATTACAACTCGTCGCCTCGAGTGTTTAGGTATAAAAACGGCGGAGTAGATCCGCATTCCACGAGCGTGGCTCGTCTACTTTCTTGGCTACGTTGTAAAGGTGATAAGCTCCATTGTGGAGCACCTTGGTGATGATGAAGGGACCTTCCCAGGCCGGAGCAAGCTTGTGAGTCGTTTCTGATGCACTCGGAGCACAAGATCTCCTTCTTGGAACGCTCGACCTCTGACATTATGGGCATGAAATTAACGCAAGTCTTGCTGATAGATGGTCGACCTGATCAGACCATCTCACGTTCTTCCTCCAAGAGATCAACTACGTCTTGGCGTGCCTATTCAACTTCAATGTCTGAGAGAAGTTCCACTCGAGGAGCGTTGTGCAATAAATCGCTCGGAAGCACAGCTTCAGCGCCATACACCATGAACAAAGGGGCTCGGTCAGTCGACCGGTTCGGAGTTGTTCTCAGTCCCCATAAGACAGACGGTAATTCAGTCACCCAAGCTCCAGCAGCATGCTTGAGATCGCGCATCAGTCGGGGTTTCAGCCCTTGAAGTATCAAACCATTCGCCCTTAATGCCTGCCCATTCGACTGTGGGTGCGCAACAGATGCGTAGTCGACCCGATTGCCATGGGAAGCGCAGAATGCTCTGAACTCATCAGAATCAATGTTGGAGCCATTATCTATGATAATACTATGAGGAACTCCATATCTGAAAATCAGCTCTCTAATGAAACTAATGGCAGTGCTTGAATCAAGATTCTTGATAGGCTTGGCTTCGATCCATTTAGTGAACTTGTCGACTGCTACAAGCAAATGAGTGAAACCACTTCTGCCGGTCTTGAAGGGTCCAACCATATCCAACCCCCAAACAGCAAACGGCCAGACGAGTGGAATAGTCTTCAAGGCAGATGCAGGCTTGTGGGACATGTTTGAGTAGAACTGACAGCCTTCGCACTTGTCGACTATATCTTTTGCCATCTCATTTGCTCGTGGCTAGTAGAATTCCACTCGGTATGCTTTGGCTACGATGGTCCAAGAGGACACATGGTGACCACAGGTCCCCGAGTGGATATCATTGAGAATCATTCGACCTTCTTCTGGCGTGATGCATCGCTGAGCAACTCCGGTAACACTCTCTCTCTCTAGAGTTGTCCATCTATCACGGTAAAGGCTTTGGATCGACGGACAATCTGACGGGCCTCATCTTCATCCTATGGAAGTGCCTTCCTGAGTAGATATGCAATATATGGCACCGTCCAATCAAGGGTGATGACCAAAACCTCCATGATCAGGTCGACCACGGCTGGGACTTTGATCTCAGTCGGATCGGTAGAACCTTTCGGTTGCGGGGGCTCTTCTGTGAAAGGATCCTCTTGAACTGACGGAGAACAGATATGCTCCAAGAACACATTGTTGGGGATAGGCTTCTGAGTGGAACCTAACTTCGCCAGGTCATCCACTGCTTGATTCTTGATTCAGGGTATGTGGTGGAGCTCTAACCCCTCAAACTTCTTTTCCAACTTTCTCACTTCATTGCAATAGCTAGTCATAGCCGGGCTCCTGATGTCCCACTCCTTCATCACTTGATTGACCACTAAATCTGAGTTGTTGTAAACCATCAGGCAACGGACGCCGAGTGAAATAGCCATACGCAACCCATATAGAAGTGCCTCATATCCAGGTTCGTTGTTGGAGGAATCAAAGTGAATCTGGAGAACATAACTGAGTTTGTCGCCTCGTGGGGATACCAGGACTACCCCAGCACCAGAACCATTCAGCATCTTGGACCCATCAAAGAACATAGTCAAATATTTCGAGTGAATCTGAGTCGGTTGTCGCTGCTCAATCCACTCGGCGAGGAAATCTGCTATTGCTTGGGACTTGATTACTTTCTTTGCCTCAAACTTGATATCCAACGGAAGGAGTTCAATCGCCCACTTTGCCAATTGACTGGTTGCATCTCTGTTGTTCAGAATTTCTGATAATGGAGCGTCACTGGCGACTGAAACCGAGTGGTCAGAGAAGTAGCGTGCAACTTTCTTCGTGGTCAAATAAATTCCATAAACAACCTTCTGATAATGCGGATATCTCTGCTTGGACGGAGTCAAGACTTCAGAAATATAGTATACTAGGCGTTGATCTTTGTAGGCTTTGCCTTCTTCTTCCCGCTCGACCGTGAGCACTGTGCTGACAACCTGTCCAGTGGCTGCTATATACAGTAGTAGTGGCTCTTTGCTGACTGGGGCAGCAAGCACCGGCTGGGTGGAAAGCAGGGCTTTGAGCTCTACAAACGTTGTTTCAGCTTCAGGAGTCCACTCGAACTTGTCAGACTTCTTCATCAGTCGGTAAAGAGGTAATGCCTTCTCACCGAGATGAGAAATGAATCGACTCAAAGCGGCTAAACAACCAGTAAGCTTCTGAACATCGTGCACACGCACCGGGCGTTTCATTCAGAGGATTGCACCAACCTTCTCTGGGTTTGCATCGGTCCCTCATTCGGAAACGAGGAAACCGAGTAACTTTCCACTTGGGACTCCAAATGTGCACTTCAACGGATTAAGCTTGATATCATATCTTCTCAAGTTGGCAAAGGTTTCAGCGAGGTCAGTTAGCAAGTCGAAACCTTTACGTGACTTGACCACGATGTCGTCCATGTATGCTTCCACATTCCGACTAATTTGAGTGAGTAAGCACTTCTGAATCATGCGCATGAATGTGGCGCCAGCATTCTTGAGACCAAAAGGCATGGTAACATAGCAAAAACACCTGAATGGGGTGATGAAACCTATTTTTATTTCATCGGGTCCATACAGTCGGATCTGATGGTACCCGTAATAAGCGTCCAAAAAGGACAAACGCTCACATCCCGCAGTCGAGTCGACAATTTGATCGATGCGGGGTAGAGGGAAATGATCTTTCAGGCAAGCCCGATTGAGATGCTTGAAATCGATGCACATACGAAGTGAATCATCTTTCTTGGGGACATGACAACATTGGCGAGCCACTCGGAGTGGTATATCTCGCGGATGAAGTCAGCTGCCAGAAGCCGAGCCACCTCTTTGCCAGTTGCTTTCCTCTTCTCCACGGCGGACCGACGGAGATGCTCTTTGACAGATTTTGCTTTCGGGTCGACTCGCAAACGATGCTCGGCCAATTCCCTGGGTACACCTGGCATGTCAGATGGCTTCCATGCAAAGATGTCCCAGTTCTCACGGAAGAACTGGATGAGCGCTTCTTCCTATTTGTTGTCGAGTGTTGTTGATATATGATTCGGAGCAGCATTGGGGTCAGTTGGGTGAATGCGAACTTGCTTTGTTTCCCCAGAAGACTGAAATGCGGACTCTGAAGCAGGCTTCTTCGCGCGCAACAAATCACTCGGATCTATATTTTTCTGGTACTCTTGCATCTCTATTGTTGCCATCTATTCATCGTCAATCTTTGATCCCTTATGGAGGCACTCTTCTGCTCTCTGCCGATTCTGAATGACTGTGATCACACCTCTGGGACCAGGCATCTTCAAGTTGAGGTACACGTAACATGGTCAAGCCATGAAACGAGCATATGCAGGTCTGCCCAAAATGGTGTGATAGGAACTGTGAAAGTCCATGACTTCAAATGTCAACTTTTCCTTGTGGTAATTCTTGGAATCACCTAAAACCACATCAAGGGCGATCTGGCCGAGTGAATCAGCCTTCCTCCTCGGAATGACTCTGTGGAATCGCATGTTGCTCTCACTGAGCTCGGCATCGGGATGCCCATCCTTCTGAAGGTCTCGGCATACAAAATGTTCAAGCCACTGCCACCGTCCATCAAGACCTTGGTCAGTCGAGTGCCCCCAATGACTGGGTCGACCACCAGCGCTTGCCGCCTAGGGGTAGCAACGTGCGCTAGGTGATCAGACTGGTCGAATGTAATGGGAGTCTTTGACCACTTCAGATATGTCGTTGTTGCCAGAGCAACCATGTTCACTTCTCTGTTGATGACCTTCAGTCAACTTTTGCTCTCAACGTCAGCAAAAGTCACCAAAGTGGCATTGACATTGGGATAACCATCATCCTCCTCTTTGTTTTCATCCTTATCAGATTCCTTTTCCTTCTCACTGGGCTGACCCTCTCGGAAACTCTGAATTAGGAGTCGACACTGCCGAGTGGTATGCTTGGGATAAATCAGGTTTCCCTCCTCATCTTTCTTGGTGTGTATATGACACGACAAATCTAGCACATCATTTCCCGCTTGATCTTTCACCTTCTTGGGGATCCATGGCCCCTTAGGCTTTCCTTTGAATTTTCCTTGGGTCACAACTGCGGCCTCTCCAGGACCTGCGGTCTCGGCTTTACGCTTCTGCTTCTGACTGGAATTCCCTCCTCCGGTGTCCTGGGCAACTGGTTTGTTCTTGCCACTGCGGAGTCGGTCTTCTTCTTCGTCGTTAGCGTACCGAGTGGCTATTTCCATCATTCTGGCCAGAGTCATATCTCATGTCCGACCAAATTACAGGTTAAGCTCTCTGTACCGAACACCCTCCTTGAAGGCGCAAACAGCTTGGTGTTGAGACACATTTTCCATTGTGTGATGCAAAGTGGTCCACCTCTGGATGTAATCCCTCAAAGTTTCATTCGGTTTCTGCACACAATGCTGCAATTCAGTCAGCCCTGCAGGCGGTTTGAGTGCCCTCAAATGTCCTGACAAACACTCGGACCAACTCTTCCCAACTGAATATACTACCATGGGCCAATTGATTCAACCAAGCTCTGGTCGAACCTCCAACATTAGGGGGAGATGTTTCATGGCTACATCATCATTGCCACCGCCAATCTGCACAGCTACTCGATAATCCTCTAGCCAAGTGCCAGGCTTCGACTCACCGGTGAACTTGCTCACTCCTGTTGCCAACCTGAAGTTGGGAGGGGTCTCAGCAGCTCTGATGGCTCTGCTGAAGCATTCAGGTCCGGAGACATGTACTCTTCTACCAGTTGAACGATCTCTGTCCAGCCCTTCTCTGTGTGCTCGGTTTCTATCGACCAGACCTTGTACAAGAATTGACCTCGCCTCAAACCCGGGCTCTCACGGGTCAACTGGGACCCTCCGCTCATCGCTATATGGGCGCATGTCATCATACTGTCGGGGCACGTACGATATGCCCCTCGGAGGGGGCTTAGGCACTCGACGACGGTCACCACGGCCGAGCCGATGATCATACTGCTCGTGGTTCCAACCCAGGTACTGCTCTTGGTGGTGCCCACGACCCTCACGCTGCAGAGGCGATCTTGGGCTGTGAGCCGGCTGGACTGTGTCCGCCACCACGGACCTGCTATGGATCCTGTTGCGAGACTGAGAAACGGTTGTGTTTTGTTCTCCTGCTGCCCGGAGCAGCGCTCGAATCTGCATCAAACCTCTTCCAGCCTCTGATTGGGATGGCTGAATCGACTCTACTATACGGGTTGCAGCTGTAAGATTCTGGATCGGAGTACGGTATACCTGGGGTTCAGGCGGAAACAACTATCGCTACCGTCGACTGGATTCGTGGATCTGTCGTCTAGCGCGTTCGTCGAGTGAATGCTGAAGGTTCTCCAGCCGCACGCGCTCGGCCAAAGTGGCCAGGCGCGCAGCCTCCAAGGCCCGAGCCTTAGAGGTCTCTCCGATGATGGGAGTGTGGAGCGCCTCCACATTACGACGGTGCAGCTCATCCCTCTGCTGCGAAGTGAGGGCTTCGGGACGATATTCCTCATGACCGTGCAAGGAGTCATCGTCGCCGCCGCGATGGAAACCCGGAGGGCTGCGCAGCGTGTCGACCATCAGGACTTCCACCGTAGGGTCGCTGTTGTCGCACTCGGACAGAGTCTCAGCAGAACCAGTCGACAGGTCGAATAGTCCGTAGAGAGATTTGTCGGGCTCGATTGCCGCGACTTGAGGGGTGGCCGACTGATGGGCCACTGCATGCTTTACCCACCGCTGAAGCCACGACCGACCAGATCGCTTGCGACGGCGAGCGGCGGGGAGCGAAGATGATGTGGGAGCCGACCGATACTGGGTCGACGGCTGCCGCAGAAGGACGCCACGGACACATGCGCGAAAGTGCATCGCCCCACGGACGGGGAGCGTCTCGACGTCGAGGGGGCCTCCTGGAGCCAGGAGGAGGAGTCGGCGATGAAAACGAGCGCGCCGAGACGGATCTCGCGGCCCTCAGCCAAACCGCCGCCGTAAACCATGATGATGGAGATCGGAAAAATTGCAACCTCACCGCGTCGCTAAGACACCTGCCCCAAGGTGGGCGCCAACTGTCGTGGGAGTAAGTCTGATAGTAGAATAGGGGGCACGTAGGAGGAGGCAAGATCCTAGCTACAGTGAGATTGTGCACGCAAGGTTTACGAGTTCAGGCCCTTCTCGGTGGAAGTAATAGCCCTACGTCTCGGTGCCGGGAGGCTTGGTCGACTAGATTATGCGTGAAAGTTACAGGGGGTATGAACCCTTGTGCCAGTGGGGGTGGCTTATATAGAGTGCGCCAGGACCCCAACCAGCCCACGTTCCAAAGGGTTCAATGTACATTAAGACAGAGCGTTACTGATAATGCCAGTAATAAAGAGGTATAAATGATCTTTAAGACTACAGAGTGAATGCCTGACCGTTGCCATCCTGAGTGATGTTAGGCCTTCTCTACTCCGAGTGATTTATTGTATTGTCGAGTGACTTCATATTGGTCGAATGGAATTGGGGTATCCGAGTGAGGTTGAAGGTCGAGTGGATCGCACTCCTTGATGAACTCAGTCGGTTTCTCTTCTTGTGCTTTGAATGTCTTTGAATCTAGGGCAGTGTCCTTGGGTAGGGCGTCTAGGTCAGGTCTATGACCCTACCCTAGGTACATGTCATTGTCAGGGTGCCCGGAACCCCTTCCGGTGACCCGATTCCTTCCTGGTACGTCCTGAAACACTTCCCATGTACCATCGTATTATATATGGATCTTTACCTCTCGACCATTTCAAGACTCCTCGTTATGTCCGTGATCTCATCCAGGATTCCGAACAACATTCGGTCATATAACACTATATTGTCAACGAACGTTAAGCGTGCGGACCCTACGGGTTCGAGAACTATGTAGACATGACCAAGACACCTCTCCGGTCAATCACCAATAGCAGAACCTGGATGCCCATATTGGTCCTACATATTCTACAAAGATCTTTATCGGTCGAACCTTATGACAACATACGTAATTCCCTTTGTCCATCGGTATGTTACTTGCCCGAGATTCGATCGTCGGTATCTTCATACCTAGTTCAATCTCGTTACCGGGAAGTCTCTTTACTCGTTCCGTAATACATCACCTCGTGACTAACTCCTTAGTCGTTTGCTTGCAAGCTTATGATGTATATCACCGAGAGGGCCCAGAGATACCTCTCCGATACTCGGAGTGACAAATCCTAATCTCGATCTATGCCAACTCAACAAACACCTTCGGAGATACCTGTAGAGCATCTTTATGATCACCCAGTTACGTTGTGATGTCTGATAGCACACAAGGTATTCCTCTGGCATCCGGGAGTTGCATAATCTCGTAGTCGAAGGAGTATGTATTTGACATGAAGAAAGCAATAGCAACAACCTGAACGATCATTATGCTAAGCTAACGGATGGGTCTTGTCCGTCACATCATTCTCCTAATGATGTGATCCCATTATCAAATGACAACTCATGTCCATGGTTAGGAAACCTTAACCATCTTTGATCAACGAGCTAGTCTAGTAGAGACTCACTAGGGACACGGTATTTGTTTATGTATTCACACATGTATTTAAGTTTCCGATCAATACAATTCTAGCATGAATAATAAACCTTTATCATGATTTAGGAAATATAATAATAACCATTTTATTATTGCCTCTAGGGCATATTTCCATCATATCAGTGTGATCGAATTGTCTAGGGTTTCTGGCAGTGGCTATGTCAAATGAATTCGGTGGCGCCGGATAGGAGATATCGGTGGGGCCGAGTTTGACTTTGTGTTTGGACATATTTGGAATGAGAAGGCGGTTGAGGGCTTTGGAGGAATATCACTAAGCATTTCGAGCAAGTATACCATTAAGAAACACCTCGTCCCCTTTTAATAGTATTGGCTTTCCTGTGGACTCAATGTGATCTTGGATCACTAAAATACAAATGAAGAGTCTTGAGCTTTTGCCAATGCATGTCCTAGACACCTTGAAGGGGTTCCTCATCCTCTTGTCCTTACCACGCCATTGTTGAACTTGTCTGAAATACACTAGATAAAAGCATTAGTCCAACAACAGATATGTTAACTTTAATTACCAAAATCACCCAAGGAACACTTGTGCTTTCACATGGGAATATTGTGGTTTTCAATTACCATGATTTTCTACAAAATTTCCTGCCAAACTAGCCCTAAAATGTGTCTATATACATCTAATTCAGGAAAAAGATAGAACATCTGATATTTGTGAACGGAGGGAGTAGTAGTGGTGTCGAGGAAAGTTGTTGCTTAGGTGATCATTCTGCTGTGGAATGTTGTCTTGGAGCACTTTATGCAATCCTTTTGTTTTACCTCATCCTTTTTATATTGGCCATCATAAGTATATTTTTTCATACTTAGCTAACATTGTTGAGTTTGTATGGGTCACCATCAATCCGCCCGCATGATGTACCAAGAGCATACACCCGGTGAAGCACACCCAAAAATGTATAAATTTGGACCTGGTAAGTGCCACATGTGTATCACGAACACATGGCAACTCCAAACATTTTTATGGCAAGTTTAGTGACGTGAAGATGACAACTTTAGTTGTCAAGCATGGCAACTTTCTTTTTGAATGTCAACTTTAGTTGTAAAGAGCATATTTCCTCGGATGCCAACTTTAGTTGGAAAGAAACCTCTCTTTCCAATGATGTCACCACTGGAAGAGCGTATTTATCTTCCCAATTAGGGAAAAATCATTTTTTTTCAGTTTTTCAAATGTACGATCAGTTATTACCCCAAGTGTAATTTCTAACACCCAGTGGTAATTCTCTAAGCCCAACATGTTCAATAATTATTATTGAATTACCACTAAGCCCAACATGTTCAATAATTATTATTAAAAACAAAGCTCCAATGACCAGGTGTGTGTTAAGTTTATTTTTTTTTCACAAATCTTCCTAATAATATTGAAATCATCACCTATCACACATGGTAAAGTGTTTCTCTGATAAATCTTAGAAAGTTCAGCTAAAACCCAAATTTTCTCTAAAGTTGAGCAGCCCCATAAACAGTAATTAAATTCCAGGCTATATCTATTCTTTTCATACACTAATACTAACAAAATAATCCACATGTTCAGAATCCAAAACTGAAGGAAATATGCCCTAGAGGCAATAATAAAGTTATTATTTATTTCCTCGTATCATGATAAATGTTTATTATTTATGCTAGAATTGTATTACCCGGAAACATAATACATGTGTGAATACATAGACAAACATAGTGTCACTAGTATGCCTCTACTTGACTAGCTCGTAAATCAAAGATGGTTAAGTTTCCTAACCATAGACATGAGTTTTCATTTGATTAACGGGATCACATCATTAGGAGAATGATGTGATTGACTTGACCCATTCCGTTAGCTTAGCACTTGATCATTTAGTATGTTGCTATTGCTTTCTTCATGACTTATACATGTTCCTATGACTATGAGATTATGTAACTCCCGCCATCAAGGAACACTTTGTGTGCTACCAAACGTCACAACGAATCGGGTGATTATAAAGGTGCTCTCAGGTGTCTCCGAAGGTACTTGTTGAGTTGACGTATTTCGAGATTAGGATTTGTCACTCCGATTGTCGAAGAGGTATCTCTGGGCCCTCTCGGTAATGCACATCACTATAAGCCTTGCAAGCAATGTAGCTAATGAGTTAGTTACGAGATGATGCATTACGTAACGAGTAAAGAGACTTGCCGGAAACGATATTGAACTAGGTATTGGATACCAACGATAGAATCTCGGGCAAGTAACATACCGATGAAAAAGGGAACAACGTATGTTGTTATGCGGTTTGACCGATAAAGATCTTCGTAGAATATGTAGGAGCCAATATGAGCATCCAGGTTCCGCTATTGGTTATTGACCGGAAATGTGTCTCGGTCATGTCTACATAGTTCTCGAACCCATAGGGTCCGCACGCTTAAGGTTTCGTTGACAGTTTTATTACGAGTTTATGAGTTTTGATGTACCGAAGGTTGTTCGGAGTCCCGGATGTGATCACGGACTTGACGAGGAGTCTCGAAATGGTCGAGACATAAAGATCGATATATTGGACGACTATATTTGGACACCGGAAAGGTTCGGGTGAGATTGGGACAATCTGGAGCTCCGGAGGTTATCGGAACCCCGGGAGGTATATGGGCCTTATTGGGCCTTAGTGGAAAGGAGGAAAGGAGAAGGGAGGCGCCCCCAAGCCCAATCCGAACTGGGAGGGGGTCGGCCCCTTCCTTCCTCCCTCCTTCCTCTTCCTTCCTCTCCTACTCCTAATAGGAAAAGGGGGAGTCCTACTCCCGGTGGGAGTTGGACTCCCCCCCTAGGGCGTGCCACCCCCCTTGGTCGGCCCCCTCCTCCACTCCTTTATATACGGATGAGGGGGGCACCCCATAGACACAACAATTGATCTCTTGATCTCTTAGCCGTGTGCGGTGCCCCCCTCCACCATAGTTCTCCTTGATAATATTGTAGCGGTGCTTAGGTGAAGCCCTGTGACGGTAGAACATCAAGATCGTCACCACGCCGTCGTGCTGACGGAACTCTTCCCTGACATTTTGCTGGATCGGAGTCCGGGGAACGTCATCGAGCTGAACGTGTGCAAGAACTCGGGCCGTGAAGATGTACGACTACATCAACCGCGTTGTGCTAACGCTTCCGCTTTCGGTCTACGAGGGTACGTGGACACACTCTCCCCTCTCGTTGCTATGCATCACCATGATCTTGCGTGTGCGTAGGAAATTTTTTGAAATTACTACGTTCCCCAACAGTGGCATCCGAGCCTAGGTTTTATGCATTGATGTTATATGCACGAGTAGAACACAAGTGAGTTGTGGGCGATATAAGTCATACTGCTTACCAGCATGTCATACTTTGGTTCGGCGGTATTGTTGGATGAAGCGGCTCGGACCGACATTACGCGTACGCTTACGCGAGACTGGTTTTACCGCCGTGCTTTGCACACAGGTGACTAGAGGGTGTCTGTTTCTCCAACTTTAGTTGAACCAAGTGTGGCTACGCCCGGTCCTTGCGAAGGTTAAAACAGCACTAACTTGACAAACTATCGTTGTGGTTTTGATGCATAGGTAAGAACGGTTCTTGCTCAGCCCATAGCAGCCACGTAAAATTTGCAACAACAAAGTAGAGGACGTCTAACTTGTTTTTGCAGGGCATGTTGTGATGTGATATGGTCAAGACGTGATGCTATATTTTATTGTATGAAATGATCATGTTTTGTAACCGAAGTTATCGGCAACTGGCAGGAGCCATATGGTTGTCGCTTTATTGTATGAAATGCATTCGCCCTATAATTGCTTTACTTCATCACTAAGCGGTAGCGATAGTCGTAGAAGCAATAGTTGGCGAGACGACAACGATGCTACGATGGAGATCAAGGTGTCGCGCCGGTGATGATGGTGATCATGACGGTGCTTAGGAGATGGAGATCACAAGCACAACATGATGATGGCCATATCATATCACCTATATTGATTGCATGTGATGTTTATATTTTATGCATCTTATCATGCATTGATTGACGGTAGCATTATAAGATGATCTCTCACTAAATTTCAAGATAAAAGTGTTCTCCCTGAGTATGCACCGTTGCCAAAGTTCGTCGTGCCTGCACACCACGTGATGATCGGGTGTGATAAGGTCACGTCCATCTACAACGGTGCAAGCCAGTTTTGCACACGCAGAATACTCAGGTTAAACTTGACGAGCCTAGCATATGCAGATATGGCCTCTAAACACTGAGACCGAAAGGTCGAGCGTGAATCATATAGTAGATATGATCAACATAGTGATGTTCACCATTGAAAGCTACTCGATTTCACGTGATGATCGGTTATGGTTTAGTTGATTTGGATCACGTGATCACTTAGATGATTAGAGGGATGTCTGTCTAAGTGGGAGTTCTTAAGTAATATGATTAATTGAACTTAAATTTATCATGAACTTAGTACCTGATAGTATTTTGCTTGTCTATGTTTGTTGTAGATAGATGGCTCGTGCTGTTGTTCCGTTGAATTTTAATGCGTTCCTTGAGAAAGCAAAGTTGAAAGATGATGTAGAAATTACACGGACTGGGTCTGTAACTTGAGGATTATCCTCATTGCTGCACAGAAGAATTACGTCCTGGAAGCACCGCTGGGTGCCAAACCTGCTGCAGGAGCAACACCAGATGTTGTGAACGACTGGCAGAGCAAAGCTGATGACTACTCGATAGTTCAGTGTGCCATGCTTTACGGCTTAGAACCGGACTTCAACGACGTTTTGAACGTCATGGAGCATATGAGATGTTCCAGGAGTTGAAGTTAATATTTCAAGCAAATGCCCGGATTGAGAGATATGAAGTCTCCAATAAGTTCTATAGCTGTAAGATGGAGGAGAATAGTTATGTCAGTGAGCATATACTCAGAATGTCTGGGTATAACAATCACTTGATTCAACTGTGAGTTAATCTTCCGGATGATAGCGTCATTGACAGAATTCTTCAATCACTGTCACCAAGCTACAAGAGCTTCATGATGAACTATAATATGCAAGGGATGGAAAAGACAATTTCCGAGCTCTTCGCAATGCTAAAGGCTGCAGAGGTAGAAATCAAGAAGGAGCATCAAGTGTTGATGGTCAATAAGACCACCAGTTTCAAGAAGAAGGGCAAAGGGAAAAACAAGGGGAACTTCAAGAAGAACAGCAAACAAGTTGCTGCTCAAGAGAAGAAACCCAAGTCTGGACCTAAGCCGAGACTGGTGCTTCTACCGCAAGCAGGTGGTCCTTTGAAGCGGAACTGCCCCAAGTATTTGGCGGATAAGAAGGATGGCAAGGTGAACAAAGGTATATGTGATATACATGTTATTGATGTGTACCTTACCAGAGCTCGCAGTAGCACCTGGGTATTTCATACTGGTTCTGTTGCTAATATTTGCAACTCAAAACAGGGACTACGGATTAAGCGGACACTGGCTAAGGACGAGGTGACGATGCGCGTGAGAAATGGTTCCAAAGTCGATGTGCTCGCCGTCGGCACGCTACCTCAACATCTACCTTCGGCATTAGTTTTAGACCTAAATAACTGTTATTTGGTGCCAGCGTTGAGCATGAACATTATATCTGGATCTCGTTTGATGCGAGACGGTTATTCATTTAAATCTGAGAATAATGGTTGTTCTATTTATATGAGTAATATCTTTTATGGTCATGCACCTTTAAAGAGTGGTCTATTTTTGATGAATCTCGATAGTAGTGATACACATATTCACAGTGGCGGATCCAGGATTAGAAGTTACCCGGGGCGGAGTTTTAAAGCAAACGAAAAATCGAAGCCACAATACTATCTAGGAGTAATAAGATAATCTAGAAAATTAATTGACCAACAGTGCACATTCAAGCAAAACGATGAACACAATGAATTGTTAAAAGTAATTTAATGCTTAAGAACTAGGCAAAAAATAAATATAATACAAAAAATAATATAAAGTCTAACTTGAACTCTCGTTGGCTGAATCTTCCATGATTTAATCCAAAATGGTTAATCTTCAAGTCCATTAGGTACGGTACCTGTAACATATAAGAATAATCAGATTAATCTAAATCATAGCATAATATGACACTTGTTCAAACAAAAAATAAAGGCACGTTTTTTACCACTAAGTTATAATTATACCTCAGGGATTTGGTAGATGGCCTCAATGGTCTATATCTGCTCCTTGGTGCCTCTGTTATCTGGTCGCTTGCTGTTTTGAGCGGAACGCATGGTGGCGGCGCCTCCCCTTCCGTGCAGACGACATCGAGAAAAGGTGAACTCGCTTCTTCTTCTCCATATAGAATCATCGGCTGGACAGACCTAGATCGCGCCGCAGCAAGGCGGCAGTGCAGGGCGCCCAGCGCCGCATCAAGGCGGCGAGGCGGCAGGGCAGGGCAGGGCGGGCGTGATCGCGTGAGGCATGGGGTAGGATGATCTGGAACCACCATCGAGAAGGATTTGGGAACATCAATGTCAGCCTGCGGACAACAACTAATGGGCTCATCTATTTTTTCATTGGGTCATCTCACACGTAGAATAACTAATGGGCTGCGTACAACAACTAATGGGAACTCGACCGGCCCATCTCCAGATATTTAATGAATCGTTACCTGGCCTGTCTCCCGGTGAACCGTTTCTTTCTTCTCCGCTCGTCATGCCTCGACCTCAGGAGACCTTCGAAGATCGCTCTCATGGTGGCCACCGGTCATAACTAGTATGGGGGTACCCTAGGTTCACGAAATTTACCCAGGGCGGCCGCCCCCACACGACCCCACGCTGGATCCGCCCCTGCATATTCATAATGTTGAAGCCAAAAGATGCAGAGTTGATAATGATAGTGCAACTTATTTGTGGCACTACCATTTAGGTCATATTGGTGTAAAGCGCATGAAGAAACTCCATACTGATGGACTTTTGGAATCACTTGATTATGAATCACTTGGTACTTGCGAACCATGCCTCATGGGCAAGATGACTAAAACGCCGTTCTCCGGAACCATGGAGCGAGCAACTGATTTGTTGGAAATCATACATACTGATGTATGTGGTCCAATGAATGTTGAGGCTCGCGGCGGATATCGTTATTTTCTCACCTTCACAGATGATTTGAGCAGATATGGGTATATCTACTTAATGAAACATAAGTCTGAAACATTTGAAAAGTTCAAAGAATTTCAGAGTGAAGTTGAAAATCATCTTAACAAGAAAATAAAGTTTCTACGATCTGATTGTAGAGGAGAATATTTGAGTTACGAGTTTGGTTTACATTTGAAACAATGCAGAATAGTTTTTGCAACTCATGCCACCCGGAACACCACAGCGTAATGGTGTGTCCGAAAGTCATAATCGTACTTTACTAGATATGGTGCGATCTATGATGTCTCTTACTGATTTACCGCTATTGTTTTGGGGTTATGCTTTAGAGACGGCCGCATTCACGTTAAATAGGGCACCATCAAAACCCGTTGAGACGACGCCTTATGAACTGTGGTTTGGCAAGAAACCAAAGTTGTCGTTTCTTAAGGTTTGGGGCTGCGATGCTTATGTGAAAAGGCTTCAACCTGATAAGCTCGAACCCAAATCAGAGAAATGTGTCTTCATAGGATACCCAAAGGAAACTGTTGGGTACACCTTCTATCACAGATCCGAAGGCAAGACATTTTTTGCAAAGAATGGATCCTTTCTAGAGAAGGAGTTTCTCTCGAAAGAAGTGAGTGGGAGGAAAGTAGAACTTGATGAGGTAACTATACCTGCTCCTTTATTGGAAAATAGTTCATCGCAGAAACCGGTTCCTATGACGACTACACCAATAAGTGAGGAAGCTAATGATGATGATCATGAAACTTCAGATCAAGTTACTACAGAACCTCGTAGGTCAACCAGAGTAAGATCCGCACCAGAGTGGTACGGTAATCCTATTCTAGAAGTCATGTTACTTGACCATGGCGAACCTACGAACTATGAGGAAGCGATGATGAGCCCAGATTCCGAAAAATGGCTTGAGGCCATGAAATCTGAGATGGGATCCATGTATGAGAACAAAGTATGGACTTTGGTTGACTTGCCCGATGATCGGCAAGCCATCGAGAATAAATGGATCTTCAAGAAGAAGACGACGACGATGGTAATGTAACGTCTACAAAGCTCGACTTGTTGCGAAAGGTTTTCGACAAGTTCAAGGGGTTGACTACAATGAGACTTTCTCACCTGTAGCGATGCTTAAGTCTGTCCGAATCATGTTAGCAATTGCCGCATTTTATGATTATGAAATATGGAAAATGGATGTCAAAACTGCATTCCTGAATGGATTTCTGGAAGAAGAGTTGTATATGATGCAACCGGAAGGTTTTGTCGATCCAAAAGGTGCTAACAAAGTGTGCAAGCTCCAGCGGTCCATTTATGGACTGGTGCAAGCCTCTCGGAGTTGGAATAAACGCTTTGATAGTGTGATCAAAGCATATGGTTTTATACAGACTTTTGGGGAAGCCTGTATTTACAAGAAAGTGAGTGGGAGCTCTGTAGCATTTCTAATATTATATGTGGACGACATATTATTGATTGGAAATGATATAGAATTTCTGGATAGCATAAAAGGATACTTGAATAAAAGTTTTTCAATGAAAGACCTCGGTGAAGCTGCTTACATATTAGGCATCAAGATCTATAGAGATAGATCGAGACGCTTAATTGGACTTTCACAAAGCACATACCTTGATAAAGTTTTGAAAAAGTTCAAAATGGATCAAGCAAAGAAAGGGTTCTTGCCTGTAATACAAGGTGTGAAATTGAGTCAGACTCAATGCCCGACCACTGCAGAAGATAGAGAGAAAATGAAAGAAGTTCCCTATGCTTCAGCCATAGGCTCTATCATGTATGCAATGCTGTGTACCAGACTGATGTGTGCCTTGCTATTAGTTTAGCAGGAGGTACCAAAGTAATCTAGGAGTGGATCATCGGACAACGATCAAGAACATCCTGAAATACCTGAAAAGGACTAAGGATATGTTTCTCGTTTATGGAGGTGACAAAGAGCTAGTCGTAAATGGTTACGTCGATGCAAGCTTTGACACTGATCTGGACGATTCTAAATCACAAACCGGATACGTGTTTTTATTAAACGGTGGAGCTGTCAGTTGGTGCAGTTCTAAATAAAGCGTCGTAGTGGGATCTACATGTGGAGCGGAGTACATAGCTGCTTCGGAAGCAGCAAATGAAGGAGTTTGGATGAAGGAGTTCATATCCGATCTAGGTGTCGTACCTAGTGCATCGGGTCCAATGAAAATCTTTTGTGACAATACTGGTGCAATTGCCTTGGCAAAGGAATCCAGATTTCACAAGAGAATCAAGCACATCAAGAGACGCTTCAATTCCATCCGGGACCAAGTCCAGGTGGGAGACATAGAGATTTGCAAGATACATATGGATCTAAATGTTGCAGACCCGTTGACTAAGCCTCTTCCACGAGTAAAAAATGATCAACACCAAGGCTCCATGGGTGTTAGAATCATTACTATGTAATCTAGATTATTGACTCTAGTGCAAGTGGGAGACTGAAGGAAATATGCCCTAGAGGTAATAATAAAGTTATTATTTATTTCCTCATATCATGATAAATGTTTATTATTCATGCTAGAATTGTATTACCCGGAAACATAATACATGTGTGAATACATAGACAAACATAGTGTCACTAGTATGCCTCTACTTGACTAGCTCGTAAATCAAAGATGGTTAAGTTTCCTAACCATAGACATGAGTTGTCATTTGATTAACGGGATCACATCATTAGGAGAATGATGTGATTGACTTGACCCATTCTGTTAGCTTAGCACTTGATCGTTTAGTATGTTGCTATTGCTTTCTTCATGACTTATACATGTTCCTATGACTATGAGATTATGTAACTCCCGCCACGGAGGAACACTTTGTGTGATACCAAATGTCACAACGTAACTGGGTGATTGTAAAGGTGCTCTACAGGTGTCTCCAAAGGTACTTGTTGAGTTGACATATTTCGAGATTAGGATTTGTCACTTCGATTGTCGGAGAGGTATCTCTGGGCCCTGTCGGTAATGCACATCACTATAAGCCTTGCAAGCAATGTAGCTAATGAGTTAGTTACGAGATGATGCATTACGTAACGAGTAAAGAGACTTGCCGGTAATGAGATTGAACTAGGTATTGGATACCGACGATCGAATCTCGGGCAAGTAACATACCGATGACAAAGGGAACAACGTATGTTGTTATGCGGTTTGACCGATAAAGATCTTTGTAGAATATGTAGGAGCCAACATGAGCATCCAGGTTCCGCTATTGGTTATTGACCGTAAATGTGTCTCGGTCATGTCTACATAGTTCTCGAACCCGTAGGATCCGCACGCTTAAGGTTTCGTTGATAGTTTTATTATGAGTTTATGAGTTTTGATGTACCGAAGGTTGTTTGAAGTCCTGGATGTGATCACGCACGTGACGAGGAGTCTCCAAATGGTTGAGACATAAAGATCGATATATTGGACGACTATATTTGGACACTGGAAAGGTTCCGGGTGAGATTGGGACAATACCGGAGCTCCGGGAGGTTATCGGAACCCCCCGGGAGGTATATGGGCCTTATTGGGCCTTAGTGGAAAGGAGGGGAAAGGAGCAAGGGAGGGGGCGCCCCCCCCCCCAAGCCCAATCCGAATTGGGAGCCCCCCTCCCCCCTTTCCTTCCTCCCTCCTTCCTCTTCCTTCCCTCTCCTACTCCTAATAGGAAAGGGGGGAGTCCTACTCCCGGTGGGAGTTGGACTCCCCCCTAGGGCGCGCCACCCCCCCTTGGTCGCCCCCCTCCTCCACTCCTTTATATACGGAGGAGGGGGGCACCCCATAGACACAACAATTGATCTCTTGATCTCTTAGCCGTGTGCGGTACCCCCCTCCACCATAGTTCTCCTCGATAATATTGTATCGGTGCTTAGCCGAAGCCCTGCGATGGTAGAACATCAAGATCGTCACCACGCCATCGTGCTGACGGAACTCTTCCCCGACATTCTGCTGGATCGGAGTCCGGGGAACGTCATCGAGCTGAACGTGTGCAAGAACTCGGAGGTGCCGTAGTTTCGGTGCTTGATCGGTCGGGCCGTGAAGATGTACGACTACATCAACCGCGTTGTGCTAACGCTTCAGCTTTCGGTCTACGAGGGTACGTGGACACACTCTCCCCTCTCGTTGCTATGCATCACCATAATCTTGCGTGTGCGTAGGAAATTTTTTGAAATTACTGCGTTCCCCAACAAAAACCTCCAAACAATCCTTATTAGCTGCCACCAGAGTACCTCCAGACTTCCCTCTAGGATGAGCCCAATGCCATTTAAAGTTTTTTTCCTCCACAAAAGGAGTGCATTTATTGGATAAGTGGTCCTTCATGGTATCCTAAATTCCCAAGAAGTCTAAAGAGCAATCCACTACACTCTCTTATAAATATTTTTCTAATCTCCCAACCAATCTCTCCGACATTCCAGAATAAACCTTTCATTAGGAGTTATTATGTTTTTTTATTCTTGATAGCATACCTATTTACATGTATGCCTTCTTTAAGCCTAACAGTTGCGGGCAAAAAGGTCCCTATTTTTCTTAGAGGGAAAAACTTGTTTCAGTTCTCTAAGTATTTTTTTCTCCAAGTCAATGTCAGGGTTATCTCTGTCAGAACATAACTCATTCAAGTCAGCATCTCTAGTAGTGATATCATGACTAGAAAGCATATCTAATCTAACCATCTCTAATTTCCTCATAATCTCTATGTTATGTCCAATCAAATCCATAGTATCCAATGCAAGAAGACATGGTCAAAAGAGAGGGGTTATTAAGTCTAAAAGATTAGGAACAGATTTATTGCCATATTTATCTTTTGATGTTGCCCTCTCTTTAGCCATGTCCTCCACTCTAACATCTTCACTGTCTATGAACCTTAGGGACATCCTCACCAGTCTCCTCCACTTGACCATGGAAGTCAGCAATGCCTATAATTTTCTTTATATAGTTCCAAAAGACTCATATGAAGATACAATCTCGGTCTGACTAGCATTATAATCAACAGGTTCCAAATAGTTATCTCTTGTGCCACCAATCTTTTTCCTCAATACAATTTTCTAATTCACCCTCTCCTTCTTCCCTAGGAGGCACATCACCTTTATTTTTATTAGCTTCATTCTTGTTTAAGACCCATTGTAGCAACTTCTGCAAGCGCTTGTTCTGCTTCTCAAGTTCCACCTGTAGCTTACTTTTTCCAACTTCATTGTCTTTCATTATTTTTTCATCCATAGCAACTTTAACAACTTGTAAGCATTCTCTTCCTCCATCTCTTTCTTTCTAGCAGTTAACTCTACTCTCCCATCCACAAAACCATCAGTTGAGGGGTCTGTCCAATTTGATGATCTCCTTCTCAACTTCTGACCCTTTATTTTTCTTAGTCCATCTTCTCTCATCGGTATCATCTTCTCTAGGATTATGCAGTAAACTATCATCTCCACCTCTCTTTCTAGGCCTAGAAAACTAACCCTGCTCCACCACTATCTCAACCTCAAAGGTAATTCTAAAAACCCAAAGCTCTTTTGTAGTTATTTCAGTAGAACCATGAATCTTCTTCAGATCTCTCACCCCCAAGCTTCACCCTAACAAATTCACTGCCAATTGAATTCATATCAATCTCAATGACCGTTCCAAAGGGAGGTCCCCAGTTCACACATTCCACCACTTGATATTCGGCAGGAGTTACATGTCTATATGGGGAGCTTATATAGTATAGGTGTACCTGACAAATGATCAAGGCTGCCCTTAAAAAGAGGAGGTGGGTGGGTAAAGAGCTAGGTCATTGTGTGTCCTTTGAAGGCCTCTAGTTGGGCTTGGAGGTGAGTTGTAGTCCGTTAATGAGGAATTTCCTATACAGCGTGTTAAGCACCCATTAAAGTGTATTTCGCAACTTGGCGCACACCCCCTCCGCTCTACGTCGGCCCATCTGCTCCTATTTTTCTTGTGTTTTTAACCTCAAAAAGGGCGCTAGGTATGATTCGAACCCACGACCTTCGCGTCTACTTTAGCAACAGTAGTCAACCAAACACCCACTCCGATGAGATTAGTTACATCCTTTTTACTCTTTTCTTCTTTCTTTTGTTTTTTTTTCTTGTTCCTTTTTTTCAAATGCATGAACTTTTTTTATCAAAATCAATGACCTTTTCTCAAATCCTGAACTTTTTTTCCAAAATCAAGTGAACTATTTTAAAATTTCCTGATTTTTTAATTCGTGAGCTATTTTTGGAATTCATGAAAAAAAATCAAATTGGATGAATTTTTTTCAAATTTGATGAACTGTTTTTTTAATTGATGAACTTTTTTTTCCTAAATTTGGTGAACTTTTTTTAAAATTCGTGAACATTTTTTAATTCAAGAACTTTTTTGGAAAAAAATTCCGTGTTTTATATTTTAGCATTATTTCCAAAAGTCAATGGTTGACCTGTGAGATGCGATCGAGTGCTTGCCTTCTATATGGGCCAGCCTAGTTGATTATGTGCATGGGCACCAAGAACCTTAACCGGCGCCTAAGGTGCCCAATAGGAGGTTCCATTAATGTGAAAATCCCCACATACTATTTGAAGGCCTCCTTGCTTCGAGTTGGGCCTCATGTTTGCCACAATTCTTTTTAGAATTGTTTTTCATTTTCTTTTTCAGATTTTACTATTCATGCTAAGATCATAAGAGCTCAAACTTAGATGGGCACTCTCCAACAGTTTTGTCATGAATGCTAATGACATGCACATATAGGCGATGTTTTTCTGAACATTTTGTTATCTTATTTGAATTTTTCTGAGTTAGTATGACTTTGTTATGAAGTTTTGAGAGTGACGGTCAAACTGTCAAAGGGCCAAAACATAAGGGGGGCGAAGTGGCTGGGGCAGAACTAAAGTTTTTTCTGAAAATTAGGGGTAAAACTGCCGAATGGGACACAACTAAGAGCATAAAATTAATTATTCATTTTCTTTTAGGACCCTAATAAAACATTTTAATATTTAAATGGCACTCCAGTGTCAAAAACGTTTTACATTATGGAACGAGGGGAGTAACTTTTAAGTCTAACCTGCAATTAGATACTCTCACAAGATCAGGCATGAACACAACAATTAAATTGTATGAATGGAATTGGCACGAACACATGGCAACTCCAAACGTTTTAGGACCTGATAATGCTTTATACCGTGACCCTTGTTCAGCACAAGTTTTGTACAGATTAAATTGTATCAACAGAGCATGGAACTTCGAATATGCAAATGATCAATGAAAACAAGCGACCTGCTACTAGTAATGAGTTAGACCTGGCAAATTGTCAACTGATTTCCTTTACGTGTGATAGGAACATTGCTAGAGTGCTACTCCCTCTGTAAACTAACATATACGTTACAGAGGAAATTATCAACAAAAAAAATTATCAAAAAAAACATAAACGTTACAGAGGGAGTGCATTTGCTAGCCACATAAGAGAATTCCACGCAACCAAGACGACGGAAAACTCTGTCCTTTATACTGGTGTTAATTTACATCTCTGACGCTAAGAGAGAGAGCTCAACTTGCTACGTATGTACAACCTCAGAAACTTTGTTGTTTCCGAGAGAAAGAATATGGCTACCAACAAAGAGCAAAAACGCAGCAACTGTAGCTTGCCAATACTTACTTTATCTACAGAAACAATTGATCAGGACATGGAACCTTTTGGCTAGAACAGCAGCCTTAGCTCTGTGCAATGACAGAAGATTGATCAATCCTGCGATGTTGCCGAGTACTCAAAGAGAAGCCGATTGGACGGTGTGGATTGGAAGATGACGCGGAGCCTACTGGTTAGCTGGTATATCAGCGACCACTGCATCGCCATTTCTGAATCTTTCATTTGCCTCACAACAGAGGCCTGTATAACGACAGTGGTAGTTCAGATCAGTTTCTATTCGTGCAGCACATTGTGCGCAGTTCGGCTCAAATTGCTTATTAAGCTTTCAGGAAGACGTAAAAGAATCATACCTGAACACGTTTTCCAAGCTGCACTTCGACCTCCGTAGCAAAAGAGATATTGTTTGCCAGTGATTTGAGTGGATCAACCGTTGGATCTACGGACAACAAACTCGGAATCTGCGGAGCATAAACCATCCGCCACCGTGCTTGTCCAAACTCACCCTTGCCTTCGATTCTTGGCATCAAAGTTTCTAGCGTTGCAGTTGCCAGCTTCTTGAATGCAAGCTGTCCGTCACCTTCCAATAGCGATTCCGCAAGCTGCGACTCAAAAACCTTTGCGGCCTATAGCAAAGCAAGAAACCAGAGTTGTAAGAGTTACACATATTAGAAAAACAAAATAACTCAGGCTCAGTTAAGTCAATGTTTTAATCGCAACCAGCAAAAGGTTCACCAGGCAAAGGCAGATTTAGCTCATCATAAAAACTGTTCAATTTTTTAAGACAGGAAACTAAATCATGAGATTATCAAGAGTACAGCAAAGTTAAGTTGTAACATGTGTGTAGATGTATCTTACCTCACTAGGTGACAGAACATCCTGGTCCACGGAGCGAGTCGAGGTTACAACCAGATTATCTTGCCACATGCTGGCTCGACTCATGATTTTGAATTGCCATTCAGATCCAACAAGGACGAGATCCAGAACAGGATCTAAACCAAGATCAGGCTCAAACTTTGCTACATTTAAATGGTCACTTTTAAGTCTGACCTGCAATCAGGTACAGAAATGTGAAACAACCCATCATAAACCATTTTCAAACTGGAAAAGAAAAAAGAACTTGTGCCAAACAAGGGTCACGCTATAAAGCTTACCTGAGTAGCTACCAAGTTAACCTCACCATTTTCAAATGCTAATATACCCTTCGGTCTTATGTACTTTGGATGTACCATGCCATTAAGCTCAAGGTCACCACTGACAGCAAAGTTCAGAATTAAAGGATAAACAATTCTTAATTCTGGTCCCAGCGTGAGCTTCAAGTCATTGAGTCGGGCATCAATGTTTGGCTTAAAACTTCCATTCTCAGGAGTCCTTTCTGTTTCTGTTTGTTGACCAACAATGCAAAAAATTGAAAGCTCCAGTAAGCCCATAAAGAAAATTAGAAAAACAACAGGACAGAGAGAGGGAGAAGCATACACTTCTTTTAGATATTCACATCAAACGTAACGAATTGTCACATGTAACCAGTTAACTAGTTAAGCTATATGTATCGATCAAGAACACTTTGCTGTGAAATATTAGTCAATGTCAAGTTAATGGAATACGTACTGTCTGGCGAAGTTGACAATGCACCCAGGAAACGTGTGACATCCTGCGAAGTAGTTGTTTGACCAAAACCAGCAAGAAGATAGCTGGACTTGTTTGAAGCCAACCTAGTCGCCACAGCACCATTGCCTTTATCATGAGGCAAATATGCTTCACCATGGCTTAACCGGATCATCCCAGAGACATCTGGCCGCAATATTGAGCCTGTAACCTGCAGCTGGCTGTCTACTTGGCCACTGTACAAATCAAAACAAAAACAATTTAGCAAATGATAAGAAAACATAATTTGGGATCCTACATATTGCATGTTCAATATGAATTTATGAGATGCTTTTCAGGTTTTGGCACAGTACTGTTAACTGTTTCCAAAAACCAGCTTTAGAAGACAGTCAACTAGATCGTGGGGTGCTTTACATCACTCACAAGCCGCTAGTCAGAAATTAAGCTTCAACATATAGTACAGAAATCTAAAAAGGATAAAGTAGAAATAATTACCTTAAAACATTTTTTGCTCGTATATCCAGAACTTCACATTTCAACTCAATCTTATCACTGGCTGATGGCTCACTATTTTGCAGAGGTAGAGTCCCTTTCATTGACAATTTTCCTTTCCTCCCAACCCTGCTTTCCATGGAATTGATGAATAGTCTGTTGGATATAACATTAACATTACCAGCGAAATTTGTAAGCGGCGTCCGAAGGAAAGGAGAAGTCACAGTTGCTCGGTGAAATGATGCAGACCCATCAACAACAGGCTGATCAACAGTGCCTTTAACCTTCCATCCAAATGGCAAACAAAACAGGAGGAAAATGTTAATCAACTGCTTCATGTTAGATCCAAAATAAAATAAAATAAACTGTGGATTGCACAGGTGGAACAAAGAACTACCTATAAAACACAACATTTATGCTTCATAGTTTAAATCAACAGATATTTTCATCAATCACAATTAATCTATGAAAAAATGTATGAAAAAGAGCAATATGTTACGTTGTCCTTAGTGGAATTATGGGAATTAAAAAAAGGATGGGCCACCTGAAGGAGCACATCAGCATAGCCTTGAAGCCAGTTTGCATAAGGACTAAGTGCAGTTATCAACATCATGCCACCATCCTTTATGTCTGCATTTACCCTCACTTCACCTGGTTCTAGCAAATTCCAACTTAAACCTTTTAGACTTTCAGCTAACTGAAATTCCCAACCATCCTCTGGCTTGTCCCTCACGATTCTTGTTTCACTGATATCATTAGATGATCCTCTGTCTTTCGCCCAAACAGGGATTCTTATAATACCCTGTTTACCATCTCCAGCTTCCAAATTTTCCTCCGTGGAGCTGCTATCGACGTAAGTCACAGGAATACTACCTTGAATGTTTACATGTCCACTTTGTATAGTTGGTTCGAAATTTGCATCAAAAACAAAACGGCTTGTTGGGGTTACAGAAGCCAATACTTCAGCTCTTCCCAGATCAATGCCTCCGATGGTGCCATCAAGAAGTCTAATTTGAACATCACATTCTGGTTTTGCTAGAGTGCCTCTCAAATCTCCCTCCATGTGTAAAATACCTTTTATTGGTGTCACCCATTGCCTCAGAAAGTGAATTGAATCTGTAGTTGATGATTCTAGAGCCTGAACTAGAGCTGGTATAAGACCAACTGGGAAATTAAGCACAGCAAAGTGAAGATTTGTTAGCGGGCCAAGAATCGATCCGTCAGCATGAAGGGTGGCGTTATCCTTCTGAATAAATAACTTATCAAGACGCAGGCCATCATTATTGCTATAAGAACCAGATGCCAGAACACGCTGTGTCTCGTATGTGCCCCATTCCCAATCTTCACCATTGAAATCAAAATCAGCCTGTATACATAAAGCCATTAGGAATCATGTTTACATATAATTCAGAGAAGATTGTCTTGCTGATAGTGTCATTTACAAAGTCAAGCTTCTAAGAAGTGTTAGTGTAAAGACCACTATTAGGAGTTCATCAATAATTACCGGGACAAAAGTCTGATAGAGTTAATATTTGAACATGCTCACCATAGTATCTCCATTCCCTCCTCCACTGGCATCAAGAGAACCACGCCAGTAACCTCTCAGTTCAGCTAAGGCCGGAAGAGTTATATCTTCAATTGTATCATCATCCAACCAGTCGTGATACATTTCAACTGCCTGTTGCAAGCAATGGGATGAAGTTAATATAAGTAGCATGTCATAATAACAAGGGAACCCGCTAATAAGGGAAACCATAACTCTATGCCTGTGATACAATATTCCTAAACTCACTATCTTTAGTACCTTTATCTGGTCACGTAGGCTTTCAGCATTGAACCCAACAGAATGCAAGCATTGCATGAAAAGTTCCTGCAAACAAATATAGGATCAAATAGCTGCTACTATCTACCAGACCATAAACACCAACAAATATTATATCCAACAAAGGAAAAGAAAGATAGAATCACAAATACAGAACAAACTGCACACCTTCGATCTAGAACGAATAACTGGATCTGTACTTCGTGAAAGAAGTCTTGCCAGGGGAAGTATTTCAGCTACTTCAGCATCTGGAACTTCTAGTCTCATCCTCCACCTGCCCATTGAAGACATAATGCTACCAAGATGCCCTCCCATTGCTTTCTGTATGAACCCATTACCATGACTTTCCATAGGAAATCTATCACGTGTTCCTGGAAACACATACTCCCCTTGAAGCTCATACTTGCTATTAGGTTGCTCTAGGACTGACTTTTCCATTGTAATCTGGGTATTGAAAATACAAAGAATAGCTAGTAAGTCAACACAGCGAGGACTCACAACTAGCTATTAAAAATAAGATAAGAACCTCACTGGAATGTATAACTAGTGTCAAGAAAAACAACAAATGCATGCTATACATCAATTGTTTTATGTTTGTCATCTGGGAAAGGCTAACATGGGGGATGCTAGGAACCATGAAACTGAGTTATAACAGTGTTTGAAGTTTCCTTACTCCAAAAATTCTACTAAACTACCAAAGAGGTGGCAAAATTCTTGATTACAAGTAATACCAAACACCTGCTAAAGGTAACACATGAGATATGGCTTCAACCTCACAAAACAAGAAAATATATGTGGGAGAAAAAAAACTCACAACATCACCACTCCATCGAGCAGCTATATCAAGTGCTTCACCAAACACACCACTAAATTTGGGATGGACCACTGACAACAAACCATGACCTCTTCTTTTCTGGAAATTAAGCTGAACTTCTGCCTGTAACAATAAAAGATCTGTTACATTAGACATCATTGGTGGATTCTCCATTTAGCAATTGATAACAATTGATTTACAACAAATACTGGAGAATGGAGCCTCCACATTTATTTATTCTTTGAGCAGAATTGGAGCCTCCACATTCGATAAATACAACTTCTCATGAAACGCAAGAAAAGAAAGGAAACAAGTATGACTACTTAGTTGTTACTTTAGGAGCAGAAGACCACGTTGTAGTTCAAAAAGTTTACATCAATTACAGAAAATTTATACGGCACAGAATACATAAACTATGCCACTATGGACAAATAGCATAGCATTAAATAGCAGAATAACAGAAGGTGCAGCACAGAAAATGACTGATGCACATTTTCAATCCGAAAACTCCATTAACTTAACATCAGCATAATATACATTTTATTAGACTGCATCATGTAGTTAATTGAACTAACATCTCTCCTGCGAAATTTAAATTGCAGAAGTGCTTTACTATCTGACGGTATGCGAGCATCATGACTAATTACAACTCACGTGTACGAGACATAGAATCAACCAAACAGAGCTACCAACAATACAGAACCTGAAAACAGATTACCTAACCAAAAAGACATGGAGTATTCTTTGTATTTTTAATAGCTAGTTGTGAGTCCTCGTCTAGGACAATATTACCTTCTGAACAAATCCACGTAATGAAGCAAGCTCCAGCTCGTCAAGTGGCAAATTCCGAACCTTTACGACCAGAAGACAAGTATCAACAATATCGAAATGGACTCTACAAGTCTTATAATGTTCAAGAAAGATTGCTGGCAAGGAAAATACACACACTAACACAACACTAACAGTAGTAGAGTACCTCCAAATTAGTCAAACTTTCAGGATGATAACATATATTAGACTTCAGCTGCCCCTTTTGGAGGAAAATTGATAGAAGCCTTTCATCTTGAATGGCCTCATTTGTACCAAAAAACAAGGGCCCGTTCACTTCTATGGAAATCTTTTCATCAGGCCTGCCGGTAGCATTTAACTATGTTGCAGGGGAATAGAGATAGTAAGAGGAAGATGGAAGGGAAAGAGAACAACATGTAGTCTATGCAGATAAAAAAATATATAAATCAACATAAATACCAAATGCATACAGCACTCTCTTCAATTATTTGGAAAGGTACGCTTGACATAGAAAATCATCAAATCATATATATCCAAGGAGAAAATCTTTATATCGTGTCGAACCGTGGAGTTATAATTAAAGCCTCTTAAAGAGCTAAAAGTTACTGAAATTATGCCCGTTGCTCGCGTAAGTAAAATAGTTGCTGCCAGAATAGTTTACTTGGGTGAAAAATTGCTATAATTTGTCAGAGTATGCTATTATTGCAATGCAATCTGTTAAGCAGCATAAAATGGTAACAGAAGTGAATCAATTTGGATAGCAAAGTGTACCTTTAAGTGGACGAATGGCCCTCAAGCCTTGGAAAAAATAGTGAATGTATTAAGTAGACATCCATTCTTTCTATTTTTATTTGGTTCTCGTTTTGTATTGCAAGGTAATGGGCACAAATTTTAGTAATTTGAAGAAGTAAAAGACGGGAAGTGTTTAAATCCAAAATTCCACTTTACAGACTGTTAGAGATCTGTCTCTGTGCATGCTACTATTGATGATCCAAATTATAGCACTTAGTGCACACAATCGAGGCATGTACAAACAAATTGAATTAGGCTATAAAATCACATACAAGCAATGCAAGTCAAATTCAGAGGACGAAACAACAAAACAGCAACTTACCATCACAGAATCTCGTGACAAGGAAAGAAAACCAGTAGACTGAGGTGCCAGCATGAGTTGGTTAAGTTTTATTCCTGACAGGGAGATCTCCCCAACAAGCCTTGACACATCACTCTCAAGCTTACTTTGGTCCATGATACTTTGTAAAGCACCATAAATCTTGTCATCAACTACCTGGCTAGGTTTCACCACTTTTCCTTGAAATTTGACCCTTCCGGATGCTTTCAAATGTAATGGCCTTGGTGTATCAAAAGGTATTGAAGAAGCTATATGAGCAAATTCGAAGCCTCGCATACGTAAATCCAAATCAACACTCTCCACAACTAGTGGCATAATTTTTTTCATTTGATACATCTCCTTGTACAGCGAGTAGTCATCAATATATGATGTTTGAATACGAGTATTTAAGTCAAAGGAAACTGATGATGAGTTAACCATGATATAATCATGTGCAATAACAATATTGCCCCGTGCATCAGAAAAGGAATCTTCTGCATTTGGTGCAGCCCATTTGATATCAAATTTCCTGTCACAAGTTTTTGTTGTCGTTAGAATACCAGAAAATACGTAGCTTACTTGGCCATTAGGACTCCAGATGATAGATGTAAGATACTCACGGTCTAATAAGGGGGCCAGAAAGTCTAGTCTCTCCGTTGAGCTCGCCAATTTTCAGTGGGATCAGCTGAATGCCTCCAGGTATGTACCGATGCAAAACCTTATCAAGTAAAATGCTCCCAGATAAATTAATATCCATAGCAGAATCATCACCTTCCCCCTACAGAGATCTAAATATGTATTATACTTGCATAAGGTGGTAAATTTATTTTGCATCATAAGAACAGCAGAGTATCTATTGGATTTGTACAGCTGGTACAGCAAATTTGTGTGTAAGCTCTTAGGAATACGCTGCTAGTATTCCATTTATTTCGGTAGAGTACAGACTGATAAGTTATACACCCTCCGTCCCAAAATAAGTGCCGCTGATTTAGTACAAAAGACACTTATGTTGGGACGGAGGGAGCAGTTGCTATTTCCAATGTTCCAGGGACTCAATAGTAGACATTCACTGTAAGCCCAGAGAAATAAACAAACAAATGGTTTCGCTAGGATGTAATTATCATGTCTATGGCGAGGCCGAAGTTGTGAATAATGGACCTAGAGTTTGGAAGGTTCTTCATGAATGCATTTGCATAGTTCGCTTCCATATGTATTTTCAATTTACGAAGTCCTGATGTCTACTCTACGTTTTCGAATATCATTGTGATCTGAGATCTTCCATCTTATTCTTGATAATGGTACAGAGAGAACAAATGCTTGGATGACTATAGATGTAGAAAAAAGTCGGATGAAAATTAGAGCAAACATGAAAGATGACTGGGTGGAAGTGTAATCAAATAATCAATAATCACAATACCTCTGGGCAAATCCATGCATTACCAGCCCCTCGAATTTCTCCACCATCCAAAAGGCATGCTCTAATACCATACAAGTCTGCAACCTGTAGCCAGTGATAACAAAGAGAAATTAGTTGTTCAAATTTCATGTAACCGCCTCCTAGGAGGATTGTAATTATTAACTCCCCTTTTCTATACAAAGAAACGCAAGCTCTTTTGCGTTTTCTCGAGAAAAAAATTCACAAACTTCAATAATGGAAAAAAAATAGTGGCTCTATTTCTACTCACACAGTTGTCAAGGTTGAAAGTGAAATTCGCTGATACATGAGAGAAAGGAATATGATCAAACGCAGCAACTGCACCAGCCTCCTTGTTTTGAATCACAGCTTCAGAAGCTGCAGATGGAGGCATACCAGATACTGAAAGGGACTTCCTTGAGACAATCCCACTTCCAACAAAAACAGGAGCATCAAGAGGTCCTTGACAATTAAATACAGCAGTAACAGCACCAGCCACCTAAATAAGATAAGAAGTGTACCAGCAGTTAAGTCTTAAAGGATGGACATGAAAATTTAGCCAAAATATTTTTTTAAACACATACATCATTGATAGAGATCATCCTAAGCTATTGCTAAGAAACAAATGAGACAGAACTGCTTAAATGTTATTTCAGGCACAGTTTGCGGTTGCTGAACTGCGATGTGTGATCATATTTTAATATTTTATATGTACTGCAGAAAATAGCTACAGAAAAAAGAAATGGTAATATTAAGCTGGTCAGACAAACGGGATTATCACTATCCACACGAGAGTGGTCATTTTGCTTCATCAAGAAGTTGATTTTTAATGCTAAGAACCATGATAACTGGTATTTTAAGATAAATCACAAGTGTCATTGTCAGGCAATTCAAATGAGTGGAATAAACCATCTATCATACACCTACATAAAAAAAGTCAGGTTGTGCAGTGCATTTTATATTAAAGTCAAACTTATTTTTTGTGTTGTGCCATATATGCAGTTTCAGTATAGCTAACTCCAGATATGAGTTCAGATGGATCATCACATTGAATCGGCAATACAAAACAGAGTCTATTGTTTTTCGCTGCATGCAGGAATCTAGTATTTCCAAATAAGTCAAGTGAAGTATGTCGAACCGGAAACATCAGAGGCTTCATTTTCACCGACTTCATAAGCGCGTTAACTTCAACAGATGGAACCTGAAAAAAAAAGATATCAAGTAAATGTATGAGTTGCTGTTAGGGGACTACATGTATATACAATGTAAGTAGCAACTTAAAGATACCTGGCACATTAGATGGAACTCTCCATCCTCAGGATTTAAACCAAAATCGCCAGAAGTTTCAACCGGAACATCACCAAACCAACCACTTGCATTATGCAGAAATACTCTTTGACCACGGAATGACAGAGTTGCCACTATTTCCTGAATATGTTCAGGCTTCCATTAAAACTATAATCACTTGGAATGTTTGCAGCAGTAATATTTGGAAAGTAGTTACTGTTTGCATATCAAAGTACGGAAATTCGGAAGAAATCTGAGCACATGTGGCCTAGTTTTCACATCAGAGCCAAATGTCAGTGTCTGAAATAGATGCTTAATTTGAAATGCTAATGACTGAGCTGTTTCTTACTACATTGCAGATCAACAGCACCCACCCTGAGGCGGCCTGAGAACACGCTATATAGCAGCCGCTAATATGACGATATCGCTTCTCCAACACCTCATTCTTCAGTCACTTTCTCCCTTAGCTAATACCTTATGCCAGAAACTTGTGCATCCAGCATACATGTGTTGAAGTGTATGCCTAGCCCTTTCTGGCTTTCCATCAGTTCGGACTTTTGGTTGCGTTGACTAGTGCATGAAGCTTAACATGGTATATGTGGATTGCCTAGCCCTTTCCATGAGTTCAGACTTTTGGTTCTGTTGGCTAGTGCACGAAGCTCAACATCATGGATATCATTTGACAATACTGGAAACCATAAGTATAAAATGTTGCTTATAATGAAGTATGGCCAATTGTTGCACATCAAAATCCAAATTTTGGGTAGTCGATAAAATTTTCACATTTTAGAAAATGCTATGCAAACCCACATAGTACAGAAGTTCTTTCCAGGAAATTCAACAACAATTAAACTGGCCCACCTGATGATTCATCTATTATTCCTGGAAACCCTCATGAATTTCTAGCTATACCCCTGATTCTAGTCATTTCAACAATATTCATCAGCGACCAATTGTGTTTACTTTTAAAGAAGTAACTAGGCACTCATTTTTCACCCGCAACACAACACTCTAGTTATTGGTAAAGTAAGGGGTCAATGACCTACGAGAATATTGGTAGCTCAGGTTAATGGCAAATCAACAAGAAGGCATTAAAGCCATGTTAATCTGTCTTGTGCCTATGAAAACTGATTCCTCGCAAGACCCTACTTATTACAAACATGCAGAGTTGGAAAAACAAATGAGGTAAGGCATAAGTATTACCGAAAATGATGAGGGAGCATCTAATATCTGAAAACCTAGGCCTTTCACATCAAGCTGGCCATGAATGCTCGGAAAACTATCACCTTTCGACATACAGATATGCACCTGGAGAAGGAAAAAGAGAAATATTGATGTACGTATTTAGTATCTCCAAGCATGAAAAAAAGCAGTTCTCATGAGGCATGTATGTCTAGAACTCTAGATGTAGCAATGTAGCATGAACCTTGTGGCAAGTCCAGTTATTCATTAAGTGCATGTGGAAGTCATGTCCAGGTATTGTCTAAATTGTATGCACAAGTGGCTGATATTAATAGTGAAATTGAACATGTAAGAGATTAAGTTTAGAAAAGCACCTCACCAGTTGCTCTTCCTTTGTGCCAGACAACTGGTATTTCTAGGATACGCTCAAACAGCTGCACATGAAAATTGTCCTTCAACACAAGAACTAAGAACTGTAGCATCTTGTATACATAATAAAAGTAGGTGCATTACCGGGGCAAAAGCATTGACTACATTCAGATTAGCATGCCATGTTTGCTCCGCTATGTCAACAAAGACATCTGTAGAAAGATAACCCCCTCCTTGAGAAGTTTGATCTTGTCTCCACTCCATGCAGTTCCCAGTGACATGCACATGTACACGATTATAGGAGTTTTTGAACTTGGCGTGTCCATTAGCCTGTTTCATTTCCCTACAATAGTAAGGCAACGACTACAAACTTAGTTGATGTTCATTTATAATGCCGCAGTTGCACCCCAACCCCCTTTTGAAAGAGCCTATAATAATGCACTGAATAATACGAGTAAGATAAGTTGAAATATACTGTACGTTCATTACAGTAATTTACTTGACAATATAACTCCTGAAAATAAGAATTAACAATATAAATCCGAACACCGGTTATGAGAATATTTATTTTTCACAGAAATTTAATTGTTGGGGAATGCAGTAAATTCATGGGAAGAGACAGATGATCACAAAAATACCCCAATATAAGGTCTAACAGTGATACACTAATAGTCTAATACATTTCGAAAATGCACAAGAAAGGACAGAAGCATATGTTTGCAATAGAAATGGCAAATGATGAGGTCAAACCTTGGTTCCTGATCACCGTATCCTAGAAGCATCAAGTTCCCTCCACTGAAATAAACAGAATCCAGTGTGATAGGAAGCATATGCTGAGCCCCACCAGGATTTATCTGGTCAACCCCTTCTACTAGTCCAGCAGGGGCGTCTTCAAGACCGATAGCAAATCGCGACTTCAACTTTTGAATTTCAACACCCAGAGAAGCATATGGTGCATTAAAATTAACACGGGAGCCCTTTGCCTGCAAAGGCCAAAATGACTGACCAATATTATCTTCAGAAAGACTCTCAAATTCCTCCAACACGTGGCCTTGGTACAAGTTGCCCTCGCCATGCTGCACATCTTCCAAATGGTTGCATACCAACATTTTGTTATCGGAGTGATGCAAACTATGCTGGCTAGGTTGTTGATTATGAGAATGCTCCGCATACACATCATTTGCATTGATGATTGGCATTACACTTGCAGATTTGCCTTCACCTAGACAGTCCAGACAATGACTACTATTTGGTGGCAATTCACCAGAATTGTCTGGTGCCGTATCAGAGCTGACAATTGGTGCATCATTTGAAGTGGCTTTGCCAGAACCAGCATTTGCATGACCTCCTCTGTTAGATGAATTATTCCCAGAACCAGGGGATGAGTTATCAGGATTACCACTATCCATGTTTTCAAAATATGCCACAGCAGCCTGTGCACTACGCCGAAGGATCCTTTCCTGAGAGGAATTGTCGATGTCGGATAACACCTTGCTGTGACCTTTTCTCCTGTATCTTCGCTTGGTAGGGTTCGGGATCATCCTAGACCAGAAGTTGATGCCTGGGATACGCGATTTCACACCGAACGATTTCTCCAAATCCGCATGCTTTGAGCTAGAGTCAATAATGCCTGGATCCATGTGTTGATCGTTCCTGTGCATTTCATCAGCACAGAGGGGTGGGCTACTAGATTTCCCATTTCCGGCAGGTCCATCATCCTCCAGCATCTCGTCAGCCGAACGTGAAGTGGATTGGCCACTGGGAACTATGTATCCCCTTTGAGCAGATTCCCTAGCGGTTCTGTCCCTCTCCTCGTCCCACTGCCCCCCAGCCTTCTCCCTGGCGAGCCTCCTAGTCTTGGTACGGTAATCAATGCCCTCCTCCGACGAGTTCCTCTTGGGCTTCCCCTCCTCGGACGGCGCGGGGATGCCCAGCCAGGAGAAATCCTTCCTCTGCGCGACGAGCACGGTGGGGTCGGAGAGCAGGGCGTCGACGACGACCCGCCCCCGCCTGAGGCTGGCGAAGGGCCTGACCCTGATCTTCATGACGGGCACCTCGGCGCAGGAGAACTCGTCGGCGCGCGGGCCGACGGAGCAGGTGTGGAGCGTGATCCCGAGCGGCGAGACGCTGCGCGCGCCGCCGACGCGGACCTCCCGCTGGAGGTAGTCCCCGAGCGCGGCGCATGCGGCGGGGAGGAGGCGCGCCTCGACGAAGGCCCGCGCGCGGTGCTGCGCGTACCAGGAGAGCGCGGCGGCGACGGAGAGCACGGCGGCGAAGGCGGAGCAGCGCACGAGGAAGAGGCCCTCCCGCCATACGGAGGCCAGGGAGCCGATCAGGGCCCGCAGCGGCGGCGGGCGGTGGTGGTCGTGGCCGTGGCCGTGGCTGGGGAGGCAGTCGCTCGAGTCGGAGACCCTGAGGCGGAGCAGCGGGGGCGGGTCGAGGCGCGCGAGGGTTAGGACGGGCCTCGGGGCGTGGCGCCGGCAGCGCGCGCGGCGGGGCCGGCGGACGAGGAGGGGCGGCGGCGCGAGGAAGGGCGAGACGCGGAGGCAGTGCGACATTGCGCCGGCCTGGCCGCCTAGGTGACCATTTGCGTGCGGCGGGAGAAAGAGAGATGGGATGGGTGGGTGGAGTAGTAGTCACCGGCAGTGGGCGAGCCGAGAGAGAGAGAGATGGGCGGGGGAGAGATGCTTGCCTCTCGCTAGGGTCGTTGCCTACTTGCCGTGCTCGCTTCTTTTTGGATTTGCCGCAGATGATTTGTCCTCCCTTCGCCTCTTCTGGTCTCGCCTCCTCTTTGTGATGAAAGCGAAAGACAAGACAAGCTTATTCTTCCGCTCCTCTTTCTCGTACAAAATGGCCTACCAGCAGCATATGGAATGAATGGTTTTCAGAGGGCAAAAATAACAAAGATACTCGTACCAAAGAAGGCATTGGAAACCAATGACAACCATGAAGGCTGAAGCATCATCCATAGAGCGCGGGAGAGAAAGTACCCAAGAGGCCCTGTTGGCCATGTTGTTGTCTATCATAAGTTCAACCGGATCAACACAATTCAAAACACAATTACAACGACCGTTCTGGTGACCACGAAGGCCTTCCAGAATTCCGAAACCGAATATCAGAAAGGCGCTCCATGGTCACCATAAATACACAACTCTGGGGAGGACGGGACGGGGAAAAAGTTTATTGCGACGGGTCCAAAACGAACAAGGGGATCATTCATTATCGAAACTCAGAGCATCTCAAAACTTGGGCGGCCCGACCCCTTTTTACCGCACGGGTTGCTGGTTGTAATGGTTCTTCTCCTTCTTCTTTGCCGCCGCAAGCCTCGCGGTCCTGGCTGCTGCCTCTGCGGCAGCGATCTTTGCAGCTGTGTCCGTCTCCTTGCCCGACTTCTTCTTCTTCATCGACGCCATCTTCTTTAGGCGCTCCTTGACATCCACAGCCGTGTCTTCCTCGGGTTCTGCACTGGCAGCCTCCTCCGACACTTCAGCTTCCTTTGCCTCCTTTGCGCTCTTGTCCTTCTTGTTCTTCTTCTTCTTGGCATTCTTGCTCTCTGAAGGGGCAGGTGCGTCTTCCTTTCTCTCTCCATCACCAGCTTGACTAGCACCTTTCTTCTCAGCTGCAACAATGTTTTATCATGTAAGAACAAAGTTTATAAAAGCAATGAAGCCACATATAGGTACTCAGCTTTATTAGTCCTCCACAGCACTACATAAGGGAAATATAAAAATGGGGGAATCACTTAAAGTGGAGCATTACCATTGTTGTTTCCATCTTGTGCAGCATCGCTTGTGTTTTCAGAAATTCCCAACTCAGCTAACACAGCATCAAGTTCAGCGAGTTCCTTCTTTTTCAACTCCTTTTTGGACAGCTGCCTTTCTGTCTCTTTAGGTGCGGCTGTAACTTTCTTCACATCAGGATCAGCAGCTTCCACTTCCTGCTCAGGTTCATCCTCGGCACCATCCTCAGCCTCATCATCATGCTCCTCATCCTCACTTTCAATTTCCTGCAGCACGTAGAAGCAATGCATCTAAGAACATATCACCAAGGTATACAGACAACTATTGCCATGTTCAACATCAGGCGAACCTCTGGCCGACAAAGTTCAAACAAGATAAATTCTGGTAGAAATCTAATAAGCAGAGGCAGTTCCTTATGACTTGCCTAGACAACCTGAACAGAAACTTGGACCGAATTACTATCAATCAATTTTAAATACATGTTCTCATTACAGGTGCCATAACCTCTCCCTGACTTCAATTGCTCCGAAAAAACCTATGTTAAGAACTCTCAACAACTTTCCATAAAAACTACCAAAAGAACAGCATGACATCGTCAATAACGAATAAGTGAGAGAGATACTGATGGCATCAAATAGGTAGTCTTCCATTGCATTTTTTGTGTGCATTATGTTGTTATACCTAGTGTGCACATGGATAAAACACTAGTACATCAATGAGTGATAAGTACAGGAAATGCTACAACATTAATGGATACCATGCCCTACACTTGCCATGTGCAATAATAAATTAACAAATAATACACTGACAAAAAGGGAATATCACATCAACGCAAATAGAAATTCACAGGCCGTAAATGCACCAAAAGGCGGAAGTAAATACACTCAGTTATAACCCATTTGTCGCACTGAACATCCGTTCCGAAATAACAGGGGATACCGTTCATAAAATTAATCTGGCAGGAATTAGTACACCACAGCCTACAGGATGCCCCCTGACCTCACCGACAACTATCCCACCATACCGACAGTGTATGAATTCTTGTCGTGCCGCACCACTTCCATAACAAGACCTAACTTGAAACTCCTTGCCCGCTGAACATACATCACATGGCGATGGGGATACTGTCATCAATAATCCCCCAATCACTGAACATACGTTACACAACGATGGGGATACCGTTATCAATAATCCCAGAGTCACCTAACATACGTCACACAACGATCGAGATACCGTTATCAATAATCCCCCAGTCACTGAACATACGTTACACAACGATGGGGATATCGTTATCAATAATCAGTCACATAACATACGTCACACAATGATCGAGATACCGTTATCAATAATCCCCCAGTCACTGAACATACGTTACACAACGATCGAGATACCGTTATCAATAATCTCGCAGTCTTGTCCCCTGCCTCACTCAACCAAACAAGCACACACCAATACAGACACCATACGGAATACAGCTAAGCCGCTTCCGATTCGGATTCGCTGCTTCAAATAATAACTACAGATATAATTCAAAGCGCAATTGTCCACTGGGCACACATTGTGCATCAATGGTGGCTAGCGTTCACAATTAACCTAGCAGGCATCAGTACACTCAGTCTACAGATGCCCCCCTGCCCCACTCAATCCAACATCTGCATATCAACACAACCACCATATGCAAACTAAACTAATCAGTAATCATATGGGCGTCGAACAACAGCACACTTTTGGTCTCAAGCAAAATAAACAGATAATGAACAGCACAAACAAATAAACATGGGCTTGCGTAACAGGGAGAGAGATTAGACCTCCGGCAGGGCGGCGTGGACAGCATCGACCTCGTCCTCCTCCTCCTCCTTGGCCGTCTTGGCGGCGGCGTGGTCGTTCCCCCAGATGGGCGCGGGGGGCGCGGTGGTGGCGAAGTAGTCGTCGTCGTCGTCGTCCTCGACGTCGGCCCACGACTTGGTGTTGAGCGGCGCGGGCGCCCAGAAGAGCTCCTTCTGCTGCTGCGGCGTGGGCTCGTCGCCCTGCTTCCCTCCCTTGGAGGAGCCCCCCTTGGCCTTGTCGCCCTTCTTCTTCTTCTTGAGGGTCTCGAGCGCCGCGAACACGTTGCCGGTGTTGAGCTTGGCCTCGTCCGCCGCGCCTCCCCTCCTGCCTCCGCCCACCATACTCTTACCTTGACCGAGGATGCGACGAAGCCCGGCGGCTAGGGGACCCCGAAATCGGAATCTAAATCTAGCCCCGCGGCGGCAGCGGTCTCGGGGGACGGCCGCCGATCTGCGCGCGACGGGCCGGGGCGTGCGTGCGTGCGTACGGAGCAGACGGATAGGGGGACTGCCTGTCGTCGGCTTGATCGGCGGCGCCGCGGCGGCGTTGGGATTAGGGTTTTGAGACGGGACGGGAGGGTGGGGTTGGGTTGGGTTGCGGTGGTGTGTCGAGAGAGGTAAAACGGCGTGCTCTGACGCTGGTTTATAGAGAGCGAGGGGTGGGATGGGATGAGACGGACGGGTAGCCGTTTCTGGTCTGCGCTGCGCTCCTGCAGGGGGGTTGTGGCCTGCCCCCGCCCAGCTTATCCTTCCGCAGCGAGCGAGCGAGCGAGCTGAGGTCTATCCGTGCGGCCACGCGCAAGCGCGACCCGGAGCCGTGTCGTAGGATGCCTGCCTACGTCCTCGTGTTTTTGTTACGGTCTGCAGCATCTGCACGTGTACTCCGATGCACAGGGCACGGTGGAAACAGACGCCGAGTTTCAGCTGCTGCTGCTGTTGGGAATTCTGCCACCGTTCTCTTCAAATGGCACCGGGCGTACTGGAAAGTGGAAAAGGGGCTCAGAAACAGGACGCCACAGGCAGAACCGGCGCTGCCTATAATTCGTTTGAACCAAAAACAGAAAAAGTTTCTGAGCCAAAAGGACGACTCAAAGGGGCAGATTTGGCAACACACGGAGAGCCTGAATTAGAGAGACAGAGCGTGGCAAGGGCAGGACCGACAGATGCTTTTATTATCATCAACAAACATTTTCAGCAAAGATTACACGACCTATATCACCGCACGCCATGAGACACTATTATAAAACATACTGTAATAAAAATATAGTACCACCGCCCGGTCGGTAGTAACAACAGATCCATCCTGGATGCTTCTCCCAATTTACATGACCACAGAGGCTACTAGACTGCCTGCCGCTTATCATCATCATCATCCCAGTGAAAATTGTGTACATGGTGTATGTAGTTCGGTAAAAATTAAAGAATATACTTGCGCACAACATGCGTTACAAGGGGTGGGGATCATGCCACGAAGAATATGAAGATCATGAGGAACACCATCAGCACGAAGAATATCTTCATCATCAGCCACCTGTTTGACGAAATGCTGTTGAGGTACTTCAGGAGTTGACCCTGCGCCCCCTCGACGTTGGCTACCGTCTCCTCCATGTTCTCATCGATTCTGCCATACATAGCACACGAGTACACGTTTAAGGGAAGACTCTTAACCCAATGGAATAAAAGAAAAGAAAAACATGAACTCAGTTTGGCGCACAAAACCTAGTCTCCTCCATCTGAGATAATTTAACAATTAACAAAGTACTCCCTCCGTTCCATAATGTAGTGTGTAGATTTTTGGACTTGTTAAACTTTGCAAACTTTGACCAAGTTTATAGAGAAAACCATTTTTATGTACAATACCAAATATATAAAATATGAAACTACATCTTATGATGAATCTAATAATATGTGTTTGGTATTGTAGATGTAAATATTTTTCTCCCAAAACTTGGTCAAAGTTTATGAGGTTTGACTTTTTAGAAAATCTATAATGTGTTTGGTATTCTGGAATGGAGGGAGTATTGGCACAGAAAACATAGTCTACTGGAGATAATCCATCTGAACTAATTTTATCATGAATAATAAAGAATAAAGAATATTTATGCCTAGCAAGCTTAATAATACTTGACCAAAAGATCAGAGACCAGAATCTTGTGCTGCAGTAGGGGGCATACTAAAGTAGTCAATTAAGAAGATGGGGAGAAGCACCTACACAAACAATACATACTCCCTCCAATCCATATTAATCGTCGCTCAAACGGATCTATCTAACACTAAAACACGTCTAGATACATCTATTTCAGCGACAACTAATATGGATCGGAGGAAGTACCATGTATCCTTCTGATTTAAAGATAACTCAAGTGAGACCACCATGCAAAACAACTAAGATTCATCACTATTTTCAGAAAATGCCTTGTAATGGGATTCTCTAGGGTGTGATCAATTCAAAATGAAATATGAATATGACTCAAAGTCTAAGATTGCCTACTCCTGAAAATATATACAATAAACTTAGTTTGTGTAAAGTTCACCTGATTGCTAGCTCTCCCTGCTGAGACACCATGGTTGCCAGCTGGGTAAAGATGTTGCTCAGCTCATGGATGGTTGATTCCACATTTTGAAGAGCCTCAGCTCTGCTCTGCATGTAACTATCCTGCTGTACTGCCAATTGCTGCTGCTGCATGAAAGCAGGAGACGATGACGACGATGATGATGCTCCATGATCTCCATTAGTCTTCTTTCTGGTGAACAGAAGCAGAAGATTCAAAACCAAACTCGTGAAGCACGCTGCAATACTTGCAGAGCTTTATATGGTTAAGCAACAGTAACGCAAGAGTAGTCCAATTCAATTACATTAGTTCATTAAGAAGATCAGATCTGCATGTATACATTTGTTAGTTTAGTATTCCATTGTTAGCAGACGGTTATATGGGCCTTGGAGTATTGCATTTCTAATATAGAAATGAAATAAGAACTGTTTTATCGGAAAATACACAGGAGCTCCTGGGTGCTCCACACCCCTATACCAATATTAATCGTAAAAAATACAAAAAAATCAAAAAAATCTGAAATTTGGGGTTATCAATCGTGGGTTCTCAATCTACCCCCGTGTGAAATTTCGTGAAAAAAATACCAGGAAACGTATCCGTGACGAAGGAAATACTGTCCGAACAAAAATCCTTCCAAACAGTTTTTTTCTATGCATAGGAATTTTGTCTTTTTTGCCACGAATATGTTTCCTGGTATTTTTTCACGAAATTTCACATGGAAGTAGATCGGTACCCCAGGTCTGATATCCCATATTCTTAGAATTTTTTTCAAATTTCTCGGTATTTTTTTGAATTTAATGTTCGTATAGGGGTGTGGAGCATCCGAGTGCTACAAATCCGCTTCCCTGTTTTATCATGCTACCCTTGCATGACAACATCATTTTCCTACCTTCCTTCTCCTTAGACACCATTCAGTCAAGGTTCCATCATGGCACGTGGGCATCAGGGTTCAGGGTCTCAACCCCATAATACTCATAAGTATTAATAACGGTACAATTTCAAGATACTAATGGCTCTATTAGGGGCAGGGAATTGTTTTGCAAAACTTTGTCTATACCATTTATTAGGAGTGTCATGTTCTGCAAAAACAGACACCTGACAATAAGAAGCACCAAGCGTTTAGCGGTGCAATCTCTGACTGGCATAGCATGTGAAGGCCTAAGCTAAGGTGGTTGTGCATAACTGCTCACAATGTTAGTACACACTAATCAAACTGAATGCTTGCAATGGTACCTCTGAAACAACGGCGTAGTTGCAGAGTCACTGGCCCATGGTGCTGGGGGTGCAGCGTCGGATGCCTCTCTGGGAACAAGGGGCCTCTGACGAATGAATGGATTTGATGCATCTTTTGCAGCTGAGGAGGAGAACATTTGCCTTCTGTTTTCATGGACCTTCAAATTCTGCACATTCAGGGAGAAACACACTTAGTGCACCATTTATAATGAAGACACTATCCAAAGAAAAAGGAAACATGGTGACAATTTATTTGAATCAGGAAAGCATTTACTATTTTTATCTGACCTCTGTCCGCATTGTAAGGACTTCTTTGAATTCTTTCGTTGCACTCATCAGTCGATTTTTCAGGTTGTCCACAACAGTAGTGGAATGATTTGTTGTATCCTTGGAAAGATTGCCGCTCTCATTTTGTGAATTACACAGAAATTGTAAATCCATAACAGCATTATTCAAAGCACCAATATCCTTCTTAACAACTGCAGTCAACTCTTGTATCTCTAAGGTAGGGTCATCAAAAACAGATGTCTTCTTTGCCACTGTAAACAATCATGTTGTAAAATCAGCATCGATCCATACTTTATACTGTAAATACACATAGAGCAAGTGCTGACATAATTGGCACTTGTGTAACTAGATCTCAAGTTAGCACCTTAGCAGATCAACACTTTATAGTTTAATATGATTAACTGGGTGACGGGTGAAATAAAAAACACATAACTATGAATGTTACTTTCTCAGTCAATAGTATAAAGAGGTCATTTAGAAATTTTCCCATTGAACTGATCGCAGTTGTAAATTTTACAACCAATAACTTTGCATCAAAGTGCGAGGAAGCAGCTAAGTCATCACACTGCTATTAAGATATTACTTGGGAGGGAGGCCAAACCAATAAAAAAAATGGTAAGCTTCATCTAGTGCTTATATGAATACAAAGAAGGTGCAAATAAGTAGAAAGTATGTTCAATCCACATTTGGCAGCGGTAGGCATACATCTATCTACATTTCTTACCTTCATGCAGTGTTACCAATGTAATGCAATGCAGAAAGTGCATTAGAATCTTCTGAGGAAGGTATTAACCAACCAAAGACATCTAAAGCGGAGACAAGCACTCTAGAAGTGGCAACAGAATTAGTAGTACAGGGATACATACTAGTACAAATGATTATAAAAAAGGAACAATCAGTGAGCCCTCACTGCACCCCACTTGAGCAGATATGCAGACATTTCATATAGCACTGAGAGACCAAGGTACCAGTTTACATTCAATACACATGCACATCGCTGATGCATATAATCGCATTGAGACTGCTATGCTCATCTAGCTTCAAACATGGTAATGGACAAAAGATGCATCTTACTAGCAAGTACTAGAATCTATCAGGTGCAGTAATTCCTAAATTGGCACGGAGTGAGGCAGATACGATGCAGAACAACCATCCTGATATTAACAAAGCAAAACACATGGCAAGGCAATCTTCAGGATATACACAAACACTAAGGATTGACAAAAATAGCAGGCATCTAATCCAAATGGCATACGACCACTAGGTAAGAAACAAGCATGCTTCGTACAATATACTCCTCTGTCTACATAGCCTATCCATGCACGTTGGCATCTCCTCAGTCTACGAACTAATCAAGCATGAGCCGTACAGCCTACAGCTAGGGTGTTCCGAGATCCCAACCCAAGAGCGCGGAGGGGAGGAACTATCAGCTGAACTAATCGGTGGCAACACAAGCACGAAGGTTGTATTGGTAGTAAATGGAAATGTAACATGGGGGTAGCTAGATAGTTATACATTTGGCGAGGCGGGCGAGCTTCTGGGAGGTCTGGTGGATCCCGAGCCCGATCTTGGAGGCGCGGCGGTTGAACTCGGAGTGCGCCGACGCGGCGGAGCGCGAGTCGTCGAGGGGCCCGGCGCTGCCGCTGGCCGACGCGGCGGCCGGGGACGGGGCGACGTGGCGGCGAGCGCTCTCGACGGCGGAGCGGAACTCGTTGGTGCGGTCCCGGAACGAGGCCGGGGCGGACCGCGACGGGTTCATGGCCGCCGCCGACGCCGGATCTGGATCTGGGCCGCCGCGTCGGTTGGGCTCGGGGGCGCGGGCGGGCGGGCGGGTGGGTGAGGGGGGTTGATGGCGGGTTCGGTCGCGGTACTGCTTTCGCCCACCGAGGATTATTGGGAGGGAGGGGGGAGACGCTGTGGAGGGGGTGGGGGATTTGGTGGGAAGGAATGGGGAATCGAGCTGGAAAATGGGGAGAGATCGGTGGCTTGATGGTTTTCCCGTTCTTGTCACGAGAGACGAGACGAAGGGAGAGATGAGTTGGAGATTCGCCGGGTCGAGACTTCACCGCGTTTCTCTTCTTCTGGTCGCGTTGCAGCGACGGCTCAGATCGCGCCGTACGGGGAGCTGCAGCGGCATCCACGGTTGTGGCCAACCTGGTGACGAAGGTACGGTCGAGTCTTCCACCTGTCGTTCATGGCCCCCTTTCACTAGCATTTCATTGTTTAATTTTTTTATTACTAGCACACTAGTAGCACATATGCCCGTGCGATTGCAAGGAAAGAGAAAATATTATGTCCATCAAAATAAGCTACATCGTGTACTCCCTCCGTCCCAAACTATAACGGAGGTAATATTACATCTGTCCCGATTTTTATCTAATTTAGGATGGAGGTAATACGTTTGTGCGTTGCAATGGGTTAAAAAATCACCTCACTCGCTATCCTAATAAGCAAGTGATGATTTAAGCCTAAACACGGCCTAAAACATAGGTGATGATCTGATAAAAATTTGTGTGCTTGTAGAAATTTATTATGAAATAAATACTTGTAGAAGCCGTGGTAAAAAAATCAATGCTCCTAAAATGCTACTTTTTCCGTCTGGGTTTATTAGACCAAGTTTCAACATTTATTTTAATAACAAAACATAAATTACATTATAAAAAAGCGTACTTTTGAAATTGTATTTGAAATAGGTTTTTAATGGTATATTTTTTGTGACATGTAGTCAAATTTTATTAGTTAGATCTATGGTAAAAAATTAGCCCAAGATAAGAGGAGACCTAATAAACCGGGACTGAGAGGGTATTTCTGAAGCATTTTGGAGTAATGGTTTTTTTTGCAATGACTTCCACGAATGTCATTGCATGAAGAAAATTTTCAAGCAATCAAAACATTTGTCAGAAAAAACTTCTAATTTTTTTAAGTTGTTTCATCTTTTTTTCGGGTTTTACCTTTCATCCCGAGCTCGTTTGACATCAGGAGCACAAGAGGAGTTTTGAAAGGTTTTACACTGCGTTATATACTAGTACATTACTAAGTACCACAATATTCTTTTGAGCATCTTTTTTTATATGTTCCATGGCAAAGCAATCCACATTCCAAGCAATAAACTTCTCCAGGAGCCTGTTTTCTGTGATCTTCAACAAACCAAATTTGATAATCATTTTATGATTATCTTTTTGTTTTTCTGCAAATGTCATACCTTGTCTGCAAGTGTTGTGAAGGATGTCCTTTAGGTTTATTTATATTTGTCGTGGGAGGGGTAAGGCGACCTTGTTTGTCCATTTCTTTTCGTTGATTGCTTCAGAAGTTCTTCCAATGTTTCGACACATGGAACTCCACTAGCTCTGTGTTATTTTTGTTTTTTGTTTATCCTGGTTTTTTATACAAACAAATCTCAATCCCCACACCCTCACGAAAGTGGCGTGCCTTGCTTCTAGTGTACACCAACAATGATGCAACGAGCACATCATTTTAGCTGGTGACTTTGGAAGATAATGGTAACAATCTGCACAAATACTCTTGTTTTTCTACTTCCCTTTTAAACTCCCATCACTTTATTTTTGCCGCATGAATCATTCAACATAACGTAAGAGCATCTCTAGCAGACCCCGTAAAACACCAATCCGCAAAACTCGTTTACAGTTCGCGAAAAAACTGTTTTGCGGGCCGACGCGGGGTCTCCTCGGCTGTAGCCTGCGTCGGCCGCAAACCGAAAACCCCAGATTAGCCAATCTAACAGCGATTCCGACGATTGAGTTCAAATTCAAAAAATAGAACATAGTTCACGCGCAAACAAAAACATAGTTTTCTACGACAAACGCAAAAGGATTTCATGCAAAAGCAACAACCACGTCCATCATCATCTTAGTCGCTTTTCACCCATCGCCATGATCTTCACTCCGCACCACCGCCATCAATGCCATCGCCGCCTCTGAGTCCATCGCCGGCACTTGTTCCAACTCCGGCACCGAAAGCATTATGGGGCGCACTGAAAGCATCAGCGGCACTGGTTCCCAACTCCTGATGGGAGAACTGTTGGGAACGTAGCATGCAATTTCAAAAAAAATCTCACGATCACGCAAGATCTATCTAGGAGATGCATAGTAACGAGAGGGGGAGTGTGTGTCCACGTACCCTCGTAGACCAAAAGCGGAAGCATTAGTTTAACGTGTTGATGTAGTCGAACGTCTTCTCAATTCAACCGATCAAGTACCGAACGTACGGCACCTCCGAGTTTTGCACACGTTCAGCTCGATGACGTCCCTCGAACTCTTGATCCAGCAAAGTGTCGAAAGAGAGTTTTGTCAGCACGACGGCGTGGTGACGGTGATGGTGAAGTGATCCGCGCAGGGCTTCGCCTAAGCACTACGACAATATGACCGGAGGAGTAAACGGTGGAGGGGGCATCGCCTGATGAAGTCATATACCTAGGGTAGGGTCATGGACCTGTCCAAAGTACCCTCCCCAAGGACATCTTTTGAAGAAACTACCTTTCAGTCGACCTGGAAGGATTCCACTCGACGGACCTAAAAACACTCGACCATGAAGCCAACCACTCGACCGTCAGGAGATCTACAGTCAGTCTGCACGCAAACGGTCGGTCATTAAGTGGCTCTATGGCCATCATAGCACTTTATGTAGGACGTTACCAGTAACTCCCTATTTTAATGTACCTTAATCCCTGATAATCGAGGGCTGGAGGGTCCGCAAACTCTATAAGCCACCCTCCTCGGTGTAAAGGGTTCGTACTTCGTAACTCATACGCACATAATGATCGACCGCCTCCGGGCCCGAGAAGTAGGGTTGTTACTTCCTCCGAGGAGGGCTTGAACTCGTAAACATCTTGCGTATACAACTACTCCATAGCTAGGATCTTGCCTCTCCATACCTACCCCCCATTCTACTGTCAGACTTAGAACCACGACAGTTGGCGCCCATCGTGGGGCAGGTGTCTTAGCGACTTGTTGGAGAAGTTGCATTTTTTCCGATCCCATTCATCATGGTTTCAGGTGGAGTTTTGGTTGAGGGCCGCGAGATCCGTCTCGGCGCGCTCACGTTCATCGCCGACGACTCCGCTTGGCTGCAGGAGGCTCCACTCGACGTCGACGCACTCCCCGTCCGCGGGGCAACGCACTTTCGCGCATGCGTCCGCGGCGTCCTCTTGCGGCAACCGTCGACCCAGTATCGGTCGACTCCTGTGCCGTGCTCCCTCCCAGTCTCTCACCTGCGCAAGCGCTCCGGTCGATCGAGGCTTCAGCGGTGGGTGAGGCACGCGGTGGCCCGCCAGTCGGCCACCCTCAAGTCGCATGCAATCGAGCCCGAGCGAATCTCTACTACTGTTCGATCTGTCGACCGGCTCAGAGAGATCGCATCCGAAAAGCGATAGCGATGATCCAATGGCGGAGGTTCTGATGGTCGACGGACCACGCAGTCCTCCCGGTTTCCCCCGCGCTGACGGAGGCATTGGCGGAGGCGAGCCGGCGCAAGTTCACGAAGAGTATCAACCCGAGCCCCTCACTTCGCTGCAGAGGGAGGAGCTTCGCCGCCGGAACATGGATGCGCTTCACACTCCTATCGTTGGAGAAACCCCCGAGGCCCGTGCCTTAGAAGATGCGCGTTTGGCCAACTTGGCTGAGCGCACTCGACTGGAAAATCTCCAGCAAGTACTCAACGAACGAGCACAACAACGGGTCCCGTCGTCCAGTCGACGTCAACTTTTTTCACAACCGACTCAGGTATACCGAACTCCAATTCAGAATCTAGCCGCTGCAGCCCGTATAGCAGAGTCCATTCAGCCTTCCCAGTCAGAGGCTAGCAGAGGCTTGCTACAGATCAGAGATTTACTCCGGGCGGCAGGAGATCAAAATTTAGTCAGATCGCAGTCATGAACAGATTCACAGCAGATCCGTCACTGCGAATACAGATCCGATCGGCTCATAGCCCAAGATCGCCCCCGAGGCGTGAGGGACATGGAGGCCGGCGGGATCAGTATGAGGACCGATTCGATCGTGATGATCGACGTCGAGTGCCCTCCTCCCCAAGAGGTGGGTCATACGCGCCTCAACAACAAGATGACAGACGCCATCGCGGTGTTGGCGAAGGATTCCAATCGACCCTGTGGAACCGTGCTTTGATGCGAGATCCGTCATCGCTCAAGGCTTGGTCGACAGAACAGAGCTAACCGAGAAGGCCATGATGTAAATGCGCCCACCAATGGCGAGTACACGTCTTAGGACCGAGTGTTTTAGCGAGCCATCGAGCATGCGGTGATTCCTCCCAACTTTAGGTTGGCGACTGAGTCGATAAGTTCATCGGTGAGTCCAAGCCGGATACCTGGCTTGAGGACTACCGAGTGGCTGTTCAAATTGGCGGCGGCAATGATGAAGTGGCCATGAAACACCTGCCTCTTATGTTGGAGGGCTTGGTCAGAGCATGGCTGAATCAGTTAGCACCCAGCAGCATTTACACTTGGGAAGATCTTGCCCGAGTGTTTGTTAGGACATTTGAAGGAACTTGCAAGCGGCCAGCAGGGTTGATAGAGTTGCAGTCATGTGTGCAGAAGTCGAATGAAACTCTGAGGGATTACATCCAGAGATGGATCACATTGCATCACACGGTAGAGAATGTATCTGATCATCAGGCAGTCTGTGCCTTCAAGGAAGGCGTTAAGAATAGAGAGTTAAGTCTGAAATTCGGTCGGACCGAAGACATGACCCTGAGTCGCATGATGGAGATTGCCACCAAATACGCCAATGGTGAAGAAGAGGATCGGCTCCGGAGTGGCAAGTACAAATCAGCCGCTAATGAAACCGGGGGAGGGAACTCGATCGGAAATGAAGCGAAAGTCGAGCTACCTGCTCTGGAGAAGCCTTGGCCGTGACTCGAGGAAAGTTCAAGGGAAATCAAGGGCCTTGGAACCCCAAGAAAGTGAAAGACCAAGATGGAAATGATCTGTTGGACTTGCCATGTCACATTCATACGAAGAAAGATGAAGAGGGTAAACTCATTTACCCAAAGCATACCACTCGACAGTGTCGGCTCTTGATTCAGCAGTTTCAAGGGAAGCAGCCCAAGGATAAGGAGAAGGAGTCAGACAAAATTGAGGACAAGGAAGATAGTGATGGTGGATACCCCCAGGTCAATTCCACCCTGATGATTTTTGCTGACGCTGAAAGCAAAAGTCGATTGAAAGTTATCAACCGAGAAGTGAATATGGTCGCTCCGGCGACACCCAGTTATCTGAAATGGTCGCAGACCACCATCATGTTCGACCAGTCTGATCACCCGACACACATAGCCACCCCTGGGAGGCAAGCGTTGGTGGTCGACCCAGTCGTCGAAGGCACTCGACTAACTAGGGTTTTGATGGATGGTGGCGATGGCTTTGAACATACCGTATGCGAGACGTTGAAAGGGATGGGCATTCCGATGTCCGGACTCAAGACCAAAGAACATGAGCTTCCATGGAGTCATTCACGGAAAGAAGGCTGAGTCACTCGGCCAAATTGCTCTCGATGTGGTTTTGGTGATTACAAGAATTTTCGAAGGAAAAGTTGACCTTTGAGGTCGTGGACTTCGAGTGCTTATCACGCTATTCGGGAGGCCAGGCGATGCACGCTTCATGGCTCGACCATGTTATGTATATCTCAAACTAAAGATGCCAGCCCCAAAGGTGTGATCACCGCCATCGGCAATCGGAAGAAAGCGAAGAGTGTTTTCGAAGGCTCTAAAATCGCCGATGCTCGGATGGCGTGATAAAGCTGCAAGAGTACCGAAAACTGCAGACCGAGTGATTTGTTGCGAGCCAAGAAGCCCGCCACGGAGTCAAGATTTGATCGTCCGCGAGACGAAACCGATTCATATTCACCGACCGATCCCAATGCTGCTCCAACTCACATCTCAACAACACTCGACTCCAAATAGGAAGAAGCGCCGTCCGGTTCCTCCGTGAGGCTGGGACATCTTCGCATGGAAGCCTGGCGACATGCGGGTGTTCCTGTGGGACTGGTGAGCATCGTCTCACGAAGTCGATTCGAAAGTTAAACTGTCAAAGAACATCTTGACGGTCCGACGTCCGAAGAGAAAGGCCATTGGCGAGGAGGTGGCTCGGCTCTTAGCAGCAGAGTTTATCCGAGAGATTTACCACCCAGTGGCTCGCCAATGTTGTCATGGTCCCTAAGAAGGACAAATCACTTCGCATGTGCATCGACTTCAAACATATCAATCGGGCATGCCCGAAAGATCATTTTCCTCTCCCCCGCATCGACCAAATAGTCGACTCGACTGCGGGATGTGAGCGGTTGTCTTTCTTAGACGCCTATTCGGGTACCATCGATCCGTCAGTATGGACCCGACGAGATCAAAACAGCTTTCATCACTCCATTGGTGCTTCATTATGTCATCATGCCATTCGCCTCAAGAATGCTGGAGCCACGCTCATGAGGATGATTCGAAGTGTTTGCTCACTCAAATCGGTCGGAATGTGGAAGCATACATGGATGACATTGTGGTCAAGTCACGGAAAGGTTCCGACCTGCTGACCGACCTTGCTGAAACATTTGCCAATCTCGGAGGTATGATATCAAGCTTAATCCATCAAAGTGCACATTCGGAGTTCTGGCGGAAAGTTACTCGGTTTTCGCTTCCGAACGAGGAATCGACGCCAATCCGAAAAAGTTGGCACTATACTCGAATGAAACGCATACATGCGTGTGCACGATGTCCGAAGCTTCTTTGGATGCTTGGCGCTTTAAGTCGATTCATCTCTCGCCTTGGTGAAAAGGCATTGCCTCTTTACCGATCGATGAAGAACTCGGACAAGTTCGAGTGGACTCTCAAGTCGATGCAGCGTTTGCGAGCTAAAAGCTCGCTCTCCACCACCGGTGCTTGCTGCCCTAATCAGCAAGGAGCCGTTGTCTGCTTACATTGCAGCCACAGGACAAGTCGTCGAGACAAGATTTACAATGGCGGGAAGAAGAAGGAAAGGCCTTCAAAGTTCAATACCAAGATATTATCTTTTCAAGTATTAACCCCATCAAAGCAAAGATACCCTCATTATCGAAGCTTGTGTATGGGATTTATATGACCGCCAAGAAGGTTGCTCATTACTTCTCGATCATTCTATTACGCTTGTCACGACGCCCATTATCGAGATTTTGCACAATGAGATGCAATCGGTCGAGTGGCGAAATGGGCGATTGAACTCCTTCCCTTGATATCAAGTTTGAGGCAAAGAAAGCCATCAAGTCCCAAGCAAGAGCAGATTTCATCGCCGAGTGGATCGAACAGCAATTACCGACTCAAGTTCACTTGGAGCTTTGGACCATGTTCTTTGACGGTTCCAAGATGTGAATGGTTCCGTGTTGGGTAGTGTTGGTTTCCCCGAGGAGATAAGCTCGGTATGTGCTCCAGATTCACTTTGATTCTTCCAACAATGAAGTAGAATCTGAAGCTTTGTTGTATGGGTTGCCTATGGCCATTTCACTCGGCGTCCGTCGCCCCCACGGTCTCTGCGACTCAGATTTAGTGGTTAATCAAGTGATGAAGGAGTGGGACGTCAGAAGTCCAACCATGACTGGTTATTGCAATGCAGTGAGGAAGCTAGAGAAGAAGTTCGAGGGGTTAGAGCTTCATCATGTACCCCGACTGAAAAAACAAGCTGCTAATGATTTGGCGAAAAGAGGGTCCAAGAGGGAAGCCATTCCCAGTGATGTGTTTTTGGAGCACCTCCACACACCGTCAGTTCAAGAGGATCCTTTCACCGAAGAAGCTCCGCAGCCAAAAAGTGCCACTGATCCGACTGAAGTTGAGGTCCCAGCTGTGGTCGACCTGGTCATGGAAGTCGTGGTCATCACTACCGACTGGACGGTGCCGTACATCGCGTATATCCTAAGGAAAGAGCTCCCGGAGAACGAAGAAGAGGCTCGACAGATCGTCCGCCGATCCAAGGCCTTTACTGTGATCAAGGGACAGTTGTACATAGAAAGCGCGATTGGAGTCGGCCAGAAATGCATAACGCTAGAAGAAGGTCAGATAATTCTTGATGATATCCACTCGGGGACCTGTGGTCACCATGCGTCCTCTCGGACCATTGTGGCTAAAGTATACCGAGCGGGATTTTACTGGCCAAAAGCAAATGAAATGGCAAAGGAAATAGTCGACAAGTGTGAAGGATGTCAGTTCTACTCCAATATGTCACACAAACCCGCCTCAGCCTTGAAGACTATTCCACTCGTCTGGCCCTTCGCTGTTTGGGGGTTGGATATGATTGGACCACTGAGAACTGGCAGAAGCGGTTTCACTCACTTGCTAGTGGCAGTCGACAAGTTTACGAAGTGGATCGAAGCTAAACCTATCAAGAACCTCGTCGCGTAATCGCTATCGATTTCATCGAGAGTTGATATTCAGATATGGAGTTCGCGTAGCATCATCATCGACAATGGGTCAAACTTCGATTCGACAAGTTCAAAGCCTTTGCGCCTCTCAAGGCACGCGAGTCGATTATGCTTCGTTGCTCACCCCGGTCGAATGGACAAGCGTAACGAGCAAACGGTCTAATTCTCAAAGGATTGAAACCTCGGCCGATGCGCGATCTCAAGCATGCAGCAGAGCGTGGGTCGATTTAACTTCCGTCGGTTCTTTGGGGATTGAGGACCACTCCTAATCGGTCGATCGGGAGAACTCCATTCTTTCATTCTATGGAGTGAAGCAGTTTTGCCGAGTGACCTGCTTCACAATGCACCCGAGTCGAACTCTACTCAAGATGAAGCGGAGCAAGCCCGACAAGATGCGATCGACCTCCTAGAAGAGGAGAGAGATGGCCCGATCCACTCGACCATCTATCGCCAGGACTTGCGTCGATTCCATGCTAGAAATGTGAAGAGCCGAACCTTTCAAGAAGGAGACTTGGTCCTCCGAGTGGATCAACAGAAACCACAAAAGCTCGCTCCCACTTGGGAAGGTCCCTTCATCGTCACCAGGGTTCTCCACAATGGAGCATACCATCTTTACAACGCCGATCGCCAGATTGATGAGCCTCGAGCTTGAATGCGGAGCTGCTCCGCCTTTTATACTTAAGTACTCACTCGGGTGAGATGTAATAAAAGTACCTTTGTAGTTTGTTTATCAAAGACAAGAATGTTATAATTTTCCCAGTGATTGTTATTACTTTTTATTTACATGAGAAATTTCCCCCCTCAGTGGGTGGCTTAGCTGCGAACCCGTTTCACCTAAGTTTGTAAAAAAAATCCCTGCCGAGTGGAGAGCCAGCCTCCCACTCGGGGACTTAGCTGCGAATCCGTTTCGCCTAAGTTTTTGAAATCCTACCTAGTGGTGAGCGAGCCTCCCACTCGGGGGCTTAGCCACGAATCCGTTTCGCCTAAGTGTTTGAAATCCTACCGAGTGGTGAGCCAGTCTCTCACTCGGGGGCTTAGCTGCAGTCCAAGTACTCGCCTAAGTGTTTGAAATCCTACCGAGTGGTGAGCCAGCCTCCCACTCGGGGGCTTAGCTGCAGTCCAAGTACTCGCCTAAGTGTTTAAAATCCTACCGAGTGGTGAGCCAGCCTCTCACTCGGGGGCTTAGCTGCAGTCCAAGTACTCGCCTAAGTATTCAATACAATGTGTACTTTGTAAGAACGATGAGGTACAGATCGACTGCTGCCTTCTCCTTCAGAGCTACGACACAAAAAATCCTCCCACTCTGAGGCTTAGCTGCAGTCCAGTACTTGCCTAAGTTTGAAAAATCCTACCGAGTGGAGAGCAAACCTCCCACTCGGGGGCTTAGCTGCAGTCCATGTACTCGCCTAAGTATTTAAAATCCTACCGAGTGGAGAGCAAACCTCCCACTTGGGGGCTTAGCTGCAGTCCAATTACTCGCCTAAGTATTTAAAATCCTACCGAGTGGAGAGCAAACCTCCCACTCGAAGGCTTAGCTGCAGTCCAAGTACTCGCCTAAGTGTTTAAAATCCTACCGAGTGGAGAGCGAACCTCCCACTCGGGGGCTTAGCCGCAGTCCAGTACTCGCCTAAGTATCTGAAAATCCTATCGAGTTGAGAGCAACCCTCCCACTCGGGGGCTTAGCTGCAGTCCAGTACTCGCCTAAGTAAAGGTGCAGGTCGAATGTTACCTTCTCCTTCGGAGCTGCGCCACAAGTACAACGTGTGTTCCATCCCGATCCGCAAGGACGACTAGGTGCAGGTCGACTGTTACCTTTATCCTTCAGAGCTACGCCACAAGTACAATCTGTGCTCCATCCCTACCTGCAAGAACAATGAAGAGTAGGTCGATTGGATCCACCTCAGAGCTGCATCTCAAGCACTGAAGTGTATTCCGAGTGAAGAACAAAGTTCGCTCAAAGGCAAATGAAAGCATATTCAATGATAAGCCAAGTTCAGATAACATCCTACGGATTCAGAAGTACTCAGGCGTCAAGCCTGTTAAAGTTTATCGGTTACAAGACCACTCGGCATTCCGAGGCAGATTTAAGACGAAGCATAGAAGTTTTTTACTCCTCAGGTGGAGGACTGGAAGGCGCGACAAACTGGTCCAGGTCGATCCCGTTAGCTATCCGAGTAGCAGCAGCAATGAAAGTCTCCATGAAAGATTGGAAGTCGTACTTCTTGGTATTGGCAACTTTGATGGACGCCAGCTTTTCCTCTCGCGCCTCCTTGCAAAGTGAACGCGACCGGGACGAGCAACATCAGCGCCACACTGGCGAAGACTTTTTCCATTCCCGCACTCGACTTGGAACATCATTCATCGAGTCATTAAAGACTCGAGGTCATTTTGAAGCGTCTCGCCCGGCGGGCGTCGAGTCAATGAGCGATACCACAGCCTTCAATCGGCGAGGTAGTCCACTACAAGAAGAACACGAGACTCATCGGAGGGCGCTCATAGCGGCTTCATCCTTCACAGGGGAGTTGATGGGGTCCAAGCTCGTCTCCACTCGACTAGTCTCCGCCTCGAAGTTCTGGCAGAATTCTGTAAATGCAATTCGAGTTCAAGCTAAAGGGTCTATGACGTCGGCGATAACAAGTCAGTCGGATAAGAGGGATTACCTTCAAGCATGAGGAATAACTTCTTGGCGATACCTCCCAGATAAGCCTCCAGATCGTTCCTCTTCCCCGCCAGTTCACCAGCCTTGTCACTCAGAGCTACCTTGTCGTTCTTCAGTCGGCTAACCTCCTTATTGGCCGCGTCGAGAGCAGCTTTCAGATTGGCGTTCTCTTCTTCAAGTTTATCGATTGAAGCCATTTTTTCTTCTGCGAGCTTTGTTTTGTCCAGAGCCGCTTTCTGCGCCTCGACAAGGTCAGGATCCTTCTTCTTCAGAGCCTCCTCCATTTTGTCTGCAAAATGACAGGGAGATCAGAATTAGGAATGGGCAGAAAGACAAAGACAGTCGTCAAGTTCTCACCAGCCATACCTTTTGCTTCATCTCTCGCCTTCTACAAGTTCTCCTGAGCAAGCTTCAAGTCAAGATTGAGCTGGATCTGTTTGTTTTCCAATTCAGTATAGCGAGCCACAAGCTCGCAAGATTTCTGCGAAGAGTCAATCGACAGACATTAAAGATAAGTTGCTTCCGAGTGACTAAGAAGAATCGTAGTGTTCCTAAGACTACAGTCGAATCAAAATATTCGACAGTAGTCTCGGGGACTACACCCAGTGGGTACACTTAGCGTGCCCCCACTGGTTCTACTGACTCGGTTCGATCAGTCGACCGAAAGAGACAAAAAGGGTTATGATCCCAAACCATAGCTAACTGTAAGCAGTCAGCCTCGGTAAAAAAAGGGTTCTTCAGACTACGATCGATCGCCGTGATCCACCATAGTCTCGGGACTACACCGGTGGGTGCACTCAGCGTGCCCCACCGGTTTCAAGATTCCATTCGACATGGTCCGACCTGCACCGAGTGAAGAAGTTAACAAAGAAATTCAAAGTATAAAGACTATGGTCGATCGCCGTGATCCACCATAGTCTCGGGATTACACCCGGTGGGTGCACTCGGTGATGCCCCACCAATCCAGAAATTCAATCGACACACCCGGTGGGTGTATGGATCTGAAGATCTTGTAAAGAAGAGTTTTCGGGTAGCATATCCTAACGTAACAAGTGGTGATCAACTAACTGGACATTGCTCAAGAGTGAGCTAGCATCATAGGTCGCTGGTGGCCTCCTGCACCACCTTCACTTGCTCCATCATGATCCCCTTTGGCGTATAGCTTCTGAGCAGCACCACTTGGTCCTCTCGGGACGTGGTGTGTGGCGAAAAGGAGGGCATCAGCGATCGACGATGAAGGCGAATACTCGTCAGTGGCACAGCGAAAGACACAGAAGTCCGAGTGATGTTGCCACCCTCGTGAACCAGTGCCTCAGGCACTGATACAACTTGAGCAGTCTTGCCAGCAGGCGCCTTTTCCGCCTCAACGGCGCCTCATCGTCATCATCAGGGAGATCAATGACATGAGGAGGGACTGCAAGAAAGATTCAAAGTTAAAAACAGAAGTTCAGTCGACCAAAAGCGAAACTACAGAGATCATACCAAGGTTAGAGGTGGCAGCATCTTCCATCTCCTGGTCTTCATTTCTAACTGAGGTCTCGGAGGTAGCAGCTGCAGGTTTAATCAGTTGATCACCAACAAGTCGACCAAAAGTGTGTCCATGCCAAACAAGAAAACACGAATTCTCATTGCATCCGGAAATGGTGGGAATGGCCATCCTCATCTTGGGCAAAGCCTTCGTCGGCTTTGATGGCGTCGCTTCGGGGTTGCTTCTGCTGTCAGACCCCGATTCCAAGTCACATCGACCTAGCTGGTAACACCTCATATCACTTTGCGGCCTCACGCACGGTATTCCCACGGTGTCGCCTTACCATGGCCCGGGACCGTTTACGCCTTTTGGCTCACGATATGATAGTGTCGCTAGCATCCACATGACAAAGAACCCGGCGACATGGCTAGTCGTGAACCCAAAGCGGCACTAACCTATGGGGACAGGCATACATGAATCACTTGAGCATGTCGGTCATCAACGTATGAATTCGGCTGTAGCACTGGCTAACAGGACTCCAGTATCCCGGCTGTAGCAGGCTAGGCAGGACTCAATACCACCGCGTGACATTTTCAAGGGATGTATATAGAACGAAATGAATCACATGCCGCCATCAAGTGTCCAAGCAGAGTCTTTGGGCTAGCAGGACTCGGTGAACCGGGCAGTAGCGGACTACTATCGCCGAAGCACGAGACTACATTTCCCCATATGAGAGGCTGCCAAGGATAAACAACTAGTTTGTCGGATCCCACTCATACCAAGCATTTCAATCATACACATAATATGCCCGATATGAGTAAATACAACAAGGCATCACAACAAAACTCTACAACTCAAGTACTTTATTTAAGAGGCTCGAGGAGCCATACATAACATAGTCATAGGTAGGGGTCACATGACCCAACACTCAAGTCATACAATCATACAAGCACATGCGAAGCAAACTAGTCTCGAGTACGACTCTAGAAAGAAAGAAAGCTTGTTGGAGCCTTTCTATCTACAATGGCCCTTCACAAGTCTTAGATCGCCACCTGGGTGGCTAGTTCACTCGTCGAAGTCAACATCTACATAGAATCCGTCGGAGGGGGTAGTATTGTCCTCTGAAAAATATTGATTAAGCAAACATGAGTACAAAGGTACTCAGCAAGTCTTACCACAGAATCCTATCGTACATGCACATTCTCAAGGAAGGAAGTGGAGTTATTTGCAGCAAGCCAGCTTTGACTCTTGGCTAAGCTATCCACGTGACACCACTTTGTAAAACATTTGTCGCATTACGAGTCCACTAATCACCATCACAATACTCCACCGTGGATCCTCTCTCGTCATCCCCGAGAGGGCCATCCACGATACTCACACTTATCTTGAGGCTTTTAGTAGTATCCATTTACTTGTCTATGGTGATATAGGTAACCCGAAGTCCTTCTCCGTGGACACGGCTATTCAATAGATCATACTTAACCTGCAGGGTGTACTTCTTCACACACGCTCACCACTTATCGCCGTTTACGACATGTACTCGGCAACCTTCAAGCGGAAGCCCAACGTGGGTGTCGGCCTCACCTACCTAAACACTCAAGTCCCTAGTCCAGGTTTATCGCCTATTCGGGTTCCATCCGCAGGAGTCCGCCGAGGTTTCCCATACAGCCCCGAACGATGTGTGCGGGGTTCCCGAGATACCAAACGGGCACTTTCGGACATCGGCCACGTGCCTACCGCAACACAACCCACCCCTAAGGTCAGCGTTGCGTGCGGCCCCAAAGATGCTACAAACACCGTAAACTACTTGCAACTCCTTGACTAAGAACAAGGGTGGTTAAGAAGCCGAGAGGGTCAATTAAGGATCCCAATGTGTGGTAGTAACTGATTCATGGATCACAAACACAGATCTCAGTTCTAAGTTCGCTTCAATGAAACAACCCACCATGTACTCCTACATGGCCTCTCATCGATACCTTTACCAAATCGTATTCAACACTTACACTCTCGAACCAACACCACCTTTCACTCCAGTTCATCATCCCGATGAGCCGGACTGACACAACTCTAAGCATAGCAAGCATAGCATGGTAGAAATCACAAACATGGCTCAATCAACTCCTACACATACTAGTGGGTTTCATCTAGTTCTTGTGGCAATGACAGTCATGCAAAGGAAGTGGGTTCAACTACCGCAGCATACAACAGTTTGAATCGCGTTGTCTTAATGCAGAAACGAGAGCGAAGCGAGAACATGGGTTTGTATCGAAATGATCAACGGGTTGCTTGCCCGATGGAACTGGGGTAGAGAGCGCCCTTCGATGGGTAGTCGAGGTTATCTTGAAGCGTAACCTATCATGAAAGCACACCAAAGTAAACACACATGACAATATGCAACAATATGATGCATGCTATGACATGGCAATATGGATGTGTGTTTGCCTAATGCAAGCTGAAAGAACAGGGGATGAACTCATTTGAATCAAGGATTCAAATGATAGCTCATTTGAGTTAGTCCTAAAGGTGCATTATCTTATTCTGGTTATTCAGCATAGTTAACTTGTTTTAACATGCATGAAACCTGTACCAATGGATAGAGTGGATTTTTCTGATAATTTTTCATATATAAAACTTTGCATTTGGAGTTATAGAATAAAAGTTATAAGCATTTGAAATTTGAATTATATTCGAATTTACTATATCAAAATAAATCCAGAATTCATTTATTGCGTCAAGATGAGGTCAGCGTGACGTCAGGGTCAACGGGTCGTCCAGGTCAAACCGACAGTGGGACCCGCATGTCGAGTAATTAACTTAACTAAAGTTTAATTAAACTAACCTATTTAGTTAGCGTGGTGGGCCCCGATTATCGATGACTGTCGGGTCAACGCGGGCCCACGATGGTCAATGCCACGCCGGCCGCACCGGCGACTAGTCACAGCGAGCCCGACACGGCGGAGGGAGTGTGTTTGGTGATTCCGCCACCAAACGAAGTCGCGAAGATAGCTACGGTAGCTAGGAGCAACCCGCATCTATTGGTGGGTTAGTTGGGGTCGGGGTGGCGGAGTTGGCGCCGGCGACGAGTTAGCGGCGGCCGGGTTCGCCAACGACGGGTTTGGGGTTAGAGGGCTCGGCGAGGTGCGGGAAGTGCATGGGCAGACCCGCTGGGGTGTGGTGAATGCAACGGGCACCCTGGGTGGCGGAGAGTGGCCGGAGCACGTCGGCGACGAGCTCCATGGCATGCGCAAGGGTGATCGTGGTTGGTCGTTATGGTGCTCGGGGCGCGAGAGAGGGAGAGGGAGTTAGATAGGCTCACGGGCGCGCGCCAGAGAGCCTCGTCGGGGTCGGGATGAACCGGGCGACGGCGACGCCAAGGGATCTCCGCGACTTTGAGCTCGGTCGAGGTCGGTGAGCTGGGTTCGGGGTACTTAGAGCGAGCGGGATTCAGCTAGCTAGGGGTAGTGGAGGCGGCGGAGCTCTGGACATGGTGGGGAGGAGCATGGACGGCGGGAGCATGATTTCGGCGGTGGGCGTCGGCGATGGCGCGGCCAAGTTGGGGGAGAGCGAGAGAGGAGGCGGGGAATGGCGTGTCCAGGGGTCGGGCGACGACGTGGAGGCGTCCAGGCAGCGAGGCGGCGAGGAGGTGAAAGGGCGGCCGGCTGCGTGGCGCCCGAGCTCGCCGTCGGGCACCAGTTGCTCGTCAAGCCGAGCCAAGCAGCTGCTGGCGCATTGCTTTGGGCTGGCTGGGCAGGTGGGCTGCACCATGGCGATGTAAGGGTTTTCCATTTTTAAGCTTTTTCTATTTTTCAGAACTGTGTGGGGTTTTTAAAATACCAAAACTGTTTTAAAAATCACCAAAATGCTCCTGGTCCCTTGTTGGAATATTTCCAACATGAAACATTTTGGTTTGACAATTTTGAACATTTAAAATATTTTATATAATTTAAAATGCTCAAGTACAAAACTTGTGGATTAATCCTAGAACCTTTAGATGACCTAGAAAATGATACACCTCCTTTGTCATAGGTTACGAACCAAAACAAAGAGGATGAGCATTTTGAAGGGCATTTGGATTCATTGAAATAATTTTAGTAAACCCTAGTTATTTTAAAGGGGGGTGTTCGGGTTTCTGCCTTCCCCATTTCAATTTCAAATGAAATTTAAACATGATGCACACCCTAATGCATGGTCTAACGGGATGTGACAACTCACCCCACTCAAAAGAATCTCGCCCCGAGATTTAGGATCTGTTGCGAAAAAGGTGGGATATTCAAGTCGAAGACGATCCTCCCTTTCCCAAGTTGCTTCTTGCTCGGAATGGTTTGACCATTGAACCTTTAGAAACTTGATATTCCGACGTTGAGTGGTACGCTCGGCTCGATCGAGGATACGAACGGGATATTCTCGATAGGTGAGGTTATCTTGGAGATCAAGCGTTTCGTGGTCCACTCCACGGATAGGATCCGAGAAGCAACGCCGAGTTGGGAAACGTGGAAGACATCATGGACTCGGAAAGATGCGGAGGTAGTTCCAATTGGTAGGCAACTTCTCCTCGCTTGGCAAGAATGCGAAAGGGTCCAATGTAACGAGGAGCCAACTTGCCTTTGATACCGAACCGATGGGTTCCTTTAGAGGAGTAACCGAAGGTAAGCCTTCTCGCCAATTTCATAAGTCATAGGCTTATGCTTGCGGTCATATTGGCTCTTTTGACGAGATTGGGCTGTTTTCAATTTCTCACGAACAACGCGAACTTGCTCTTCGCTTCTGAATCATATCCGGGCCAAAGAGTTGTCTCTCCCGGTTTCGACCGATTAAGAGGCGCTCGACATTTCCGTCCATAAAGAACTTCGAAAGGGCTTTGCCCAGCTGGCTTGATAACTATTGTTATAAGCTTAACTCGCGAATGGAAGGCATTTCTCCCAATTCATGCCGAAAGAGATGATGAAGCTCAAGCATATCCTCTAGGATTTGATTGACTCGCTCTACTTGACCACTTGATTGGGGATGGAAAGCGGTGCTAAAGGAGAGACGAGTTCCCATAGCGTTTTGGAAACTTTCCCAAAATCGAGAGGTGAAGAGACTTCCACGGTCCGAGTTAATCTCCAATGGAACACCATGAAGAGACACTATTCGAGAGATATACAATTCAGCTAGCTGGCTAGCGGTTATACTCTCACGAACGGTAGGAAGTGGGCTACTTTGGAAAGACGATCAACGACAACGAAGATAGCATTATTCCCTCTCTTGGTCTGGGAAACCCGTAATGAAGTCCATACCGATTTTATCCCATTTCCATTCAGGAATTTCCAAAGGTTGAAGGGTACCAAGGGTCGTTGATGCTCGCTTAACTCGACGACGACGTCGCAGATTAGCAATGTATTGAGCGATTTTCTCTTCATTCTAGTCCACCAAAACCTCTGGCGAGATCTTGATACATTTTAGTACTACCGGGATGAATGGTGAGAGGAGAGTCATGAGCTTCCTTAGGATCAATTGCCGTAGCTGTTGTTTCTTGGGAACCACCAAGCGGTTTTCAAAGAAGACAACACTGTTCATCTATGGAGAAACATTTAGCAGCTCCGCTAGCGATGTTCTCCTTGATCCGAGATATCCTCTATCATACCGCCGAGCAGCTATGATTCGATCCGTGAGGTCAGGTTTCGCCACTGTGGTGGAAAGGAACTCGAGGAACAATGTGAAGATTAAGCTTACGAAATTCCTCGTGGAGAATTGGTTGACTTTGTTGTAACATCAGATTGTTACAATAAGATTTGCGACTTAGTCGCCAGCCATGACATTGGCTTTGCTCGGGTGTAAGATATTCCTAAGTCGAAATCTGTAATCAACTCGACCCAACGCCTTTGCCCGAGATTCAAACCGTTGGGTGAAGATATATTTCAGACTTTGGTGATCAAGTAGATTTCGCAACGATTACCCGTAAGGTAATGTCGCCAGGTTTTAAGTGCATGAACCATCGCCGCAAGCTCTAGATCGTGTGGGGTAGTTATCCTCATGTGGACGAATCGTCGAGAAGCGTAGGCAATCACATGACGATCTTGCATGAGTATGCAACCTAGTCCTTGTCGCGAGGCGCATAATAGATAATAAAGTCCTTAGAGAAATCTGGTGGAACAAGTACGGAGCAGATGTCAGCGTCTTTTCAGTTCTCAAAGCTGAACTCGACTTTGTGGCGCCCATTCAACTTCTTATCTTTCTTGAGGAGTTCGGTTAGAGGTTTAGCAACTTTGGAGAAATTCTCGACGAAGAAGCGGCAATAGCTCGCTAAACCGAGGAAACTCGAACTTGCTTGACCGATTGTGGAGTCCAATCAAGGACGGCTTGAACTCGCGGGATTGACAGCAATGCCCTTACCAGAGATTACATGTCCTAGATAGGTCACTACGGTAACCGAATTCACATTTAGAGAATTTGGCATAAAGGCGGTGCTCTCAAGTTTCATCAATACTAGCCTTAGGTGTTCGCATGTTCTTCCTCATTTTGGAGTAGATGAGTATATCATCGAGGTATACCACTACTAATTTATCCAAATACTCCATGAAGATTGAGTTCATTAACCGAGAGAAAATGGCTGGAGCATTGGTTAAACCGAAGACATGACGGTGTACTCAGATTGGCCATAACGAGTGACAAAGGCCGCTTTTAGGAATGTCCCGTTTTGATTTTGATTTGATGGTAGCCCAACCTCAAATCCATCTTGAAAAGATCGAGGATCCAGCGAGCTGATCATACATGTGTCGTTGATCCCGGGAGCGGATACTTGTTCTTGATAGTGACCAAATTGATGTGTCGGTAATCTACAACCATCCGATCCGTACCATCCTTCTTCTTGACGAAGAGGACGGGCAAGCCCATGGAGATGAACTAGGACGGATGAAACCTTTTGCAAGGACTCATCGAGTTGTTTCTTAAGTTCAGCTAGTTCTAGGGGTGCCATCTTATAAGGTCTTCTAGAGATTGGGACGGTTCCGGAACAAGATCTATCACGAACTCGACATCCCCGTCGTGTGGAACACTGGCAGTTCCTCCGAAAGACATCCGGAAATCACGGACTACCGGAATATCTTCGAGGTCGGAAGGGGTTGGCATTTAAGGAGTAAAGTCTGGCGCTTAGACACTCGGGTTAAAACATTCACCGTCTTGCCGAAGGATGGGTAAGTTGAACAGTTCTAGTAGAGCAATCAATCTTAGCATAATGGGTGACATCGGTCCATACCCAAGATGATGTTTATGTCCGAGGACTTAAGAGCTATTAGGGATGCAAGAAAGACTAATCTGTCGACAAGAATTTCATTCCCATGACTTATTCTAGAGGTTTGCCATCTAGAGCCGTGGAGTTTGAATTTCCATGGAGGTAGGCATGTCACGTAATGTGGTGTTGTGCAATCGAGCATAGCTCTCGTAAATAAATGAATGAGATGCTCCAAGATCAAAGAACGGTTGCGGATGGCAATTAACAAGAAGCGCATCGAGGGGCCACGTTGGGATCCTCATAGGTTTCTTCAGCAGAGACATAGTTGACATGGCCACGAGCGGTGGCAACCGGTTTAGCATAGGGCACCTTTCTGCTGGCTTGCCGCGCCAATGACTTTCCGGCTTGATTGGGGTTGTTCTGGGACACTCTCGGATATAGTGGCCCGCCTCTCCACACTTGAAGCAAGTTATCACATTTGGGCGTGGAGCAGCATTAGCAGTTGGACCTCCATAAGTCTTAGGTGGAAAATACGGTTGGTTGGGGCGAGGCGCCTCGGAGGATGGCCTCGGGGTGAACTGGGTGGTAGAGCGGTATTTGGAACCCAAACCCGCGCTTCGGGATCCAGAGCGGATGATGACCCGAGTCACGGATGTGCTTGCGTGAAGCCTCAAAATCAGTCCGCCTTGGCCAAGGCCGATAGCCTTATTGACTAGCTTCGGAAAGAGGTACACTCATGCAGACGGAGATCTCGGCGTAGCTCAGGCTAAGTCCTTGCGGAACCTTGCCCGCTTCTTAGCATCGGTAGAAACTTCTTGGGAGCATAACGTGCTAACCTCCCAAATTCACGGTCAGAGGCATCCACCGTCACCTACCTTGGGTGAAACCGCAGAATTCCTCACGCTTATGCGGTCCATAAGACCTTCTCGAATATGATGCTCACGAAGGCGGCACTGAATTCAGCCCAAGTTGTAACTTGTCCAACCGGACGATAGCCTCATAATTCTCCCACCGAGGCTAGCAGGGCCTTCAAGATGATAGGCGGCAAAGGTAACCTTGTCGCCTCAGCCACGTTGGCGGAACGCAGCTTGTGGTGGATGTTTGGAGCTAATCATCGCGTCGAGCAGCTCGACGGAATATTTGAATTTTGGGGATATAGCTTGACGAAGTCGCTGAGTGAAACCACATCGTTTCTTGGCTGGTGTGCTGTGTTTTGTTCAATCCGCCCAATAAGCGGTTGGTTTCACGCTTATTGCGCTCGCTCAAAGATCACCTCGGCTAAAGATGGCGGTTGCGGCAGATTCACATTTGGCTGCATGGCTTCTCCTCGCTCTGGAACAGCAGGAGTGTTATGAGTGTTGACCATCCTGGGAGACAAAGCAAAGTTTAAACCAGGATGGCAGAATTTAACAAGGAAGTGCGAAGGTAATGGATAGCATTGAATGCAAAGATGTTCATCCGTATGACATGGTAATATAAAACTGCCATATATATATATACCACGGTCATACACACCATTCATAGTTTAGTACAAGCCTGACGGAGTACAACTATAAGGAAAGGCGTTACATCTCATCGGAAGCATTCCAACTCCTATACATTATTTTTCTACACTTCCGGAACGATACACACTAAGTCGTATTCCACAAGTCACGCAGGACGGTGGAAATACAACTATTACCATACTAGGAATACTACTACTATCTCAGGCAGCTCCATAGTAGTTCTCATAGAAGTCACCACCTGACACTGAAGTGGAACATGATCGTCCGGAAGCAGACAATCCTGTGGGTCCTGTGGACCATAAGGACTCGGATGTGGCCGTGGACCAACAAACGGTGGGGCGAGGCCCACGAGGAGGAGTGATGCCTCCAACCTCACGCCACTCCATGAAGTCCGCAGACTCGCCCGCACAGGTACAAGTCCTCATGTCCATATATCCGCTTGCACGGCGAGTGCAAACCTAGTCGAGTAGCCCAAGTGGTCGAACGGGCATTAAAAGCTCCATACGCAAGGCCGGTTCTCACGGTCCTTGTCCTCCAAAGAACTCAAGAGTAGTAGTGCGAAGTGAGTCCTCATGGGATGCATCGCTGTACAAACCTCGAAGATAGCCATGCGCCCTGTGGAGGGATGCCGCATATAGCGAAAATCCGTGTTGCCCGGCAAGGCGTTCGCTCGAATAATAGTCATCATGGAATAGGCTGCATCTTGCACGACATTCCAATAGTGATTCCGAGCCCATAAGAACAAAGTGAAGTGGCTCAAGAGTCGGGATAAGATGGATAAATCCGACCGTGCATAGGTATTGGCTTTGATTGAAATCCCTAAACTGCTCCTCGACGGTATATTCAGGATACCATCGATAACCAGCCTCAATCATCACCCTAACCAACATGGCCGTGTGACCGCACACATCAATGCAACGGGTCAAAGCGAACCACTTGGTTCGGGGACGGTGGCCATCTAAAAGCACAGCCACAATGCAAAGGCATTAGAATTTCTAGGAAAATCGGGCAGCATAACATCTCAGAATGCTCAAAATCAGATTTGAGACATTCAAAATCAGATTGCAAAACCACTCAACAACATCATATCAAGGTTCGGTTCAAGTGATAGCATACTAAAATTTAGTAGCACCGAATCGAGGATGTAACCAACAATCCTATAAGTTACTACGGATTAGTAACACGTGAACTCGATAGAGAGAAAAGAGCCTAGTCCTATACCCACGCCGAATGTGAAGAGGATGACTCGGATCGAGGGCATAAGGTAAAGGAGTAAAAGAGCCTTACGCTCCTCCCACAATCAATTCCCTACATATAACTAAAGCATTTCTAGACTCAACTTCACCAGTTTGGCTTAGCGAACCCACAGCAGCCCTGCTCTCGATGCCAACGCTGTCAGACCCCGATTCCAAGTCACATCGACCTAGCTGGTAACACCTCATATCACTTTGCGGCCTCACGCACGGTATTCCCACGGTGTCGCCTTACCATGGCCGGGACCGCTTGCGCCTTTTGGCTCACGATATGATAGTGTCGCTAGCATCCACATGACAAAGAACCCGGCCGACATGGCTAGTCGTGAACCCAAAGCGCACTAACCTATGGGGACAGCATACATGAATCACTTGAGCATGTCGGTCATCAACGATGAATTCGGGCTGTAGCACTGGCTAACAGGACTCCGTATCCCGGGCTGTAGCAGCTAGGCAGGACTCAATACCACGCGTGACATTTCCCAAGGGATGGATATAGGAACGAAATGAATCACATGCCGCCGGTCAAGTGTCCAAGCAGTAGTTTGGGCTAGCAGGACTCCGTGAACCGGGCTGTAGCGGACTACTATCGCCGTAAGCACGAGACTACATTTCCCCATATGAGAGGCTGCCAAGGATAAACAACTAGTTTGTCGGATCCCACTCATACCAAGCATTTCAATCATACACATAATATGCCCGATATGAGTAAATACAACAAGGCATCACAACAAAACTCTACAACTCAAGTACTTTATTTAAGAGGCCCGAGGAGCCATACATAACATAGTCATACAGGTAGGGGTCACATGACCCAACACTCAAGTCATACAATCATACAAGCACATGCGAAGCAAACTAGTCCGAGTACGGACTCTAGAAAGAAAGAAAGCTTGTTGGAGCCTTTCTATCTACAATGGCCCTTCACAAGTCTTAGATCGCCACCGGGTGGCTAGTTCACTCGTCAAGTCAACATCTACATAGAATCCGTCGGAGGGGTAGTATTGTCCTCTAAAAATATTGATTAACAAACATGAGTACAAAGGTACTCAAAGAAGTCTTACCACGTAATCCTATCATACATGCACATTCTCAAGGAAGGAAGTGGAGTTATTTGCAGCAAGCCAGCTTTGACTCTTGGCTAAGCTATCCCACGTGACACCACTTTGTAAAACATTTGTCGCACACGAGTCCACTAATCACCATCACAATACTCCACCGTGGATCCTCTCTCGTCATCCCCGAGAGGGCCATCCACGATACTCACACTTATCTTGAGGCTTTTAGTAGTATCCATTTACTTGTCTATGAACTGATATAGGTAACCCGAAGTCCTTCTCCGTGGACACGGCTATTCAATAGATCATACTTAACCCCGCAGGGTGTACTTCTTCACACACGCTCACCACTTATCGCCGTTTACACGACATGTACTGCAACCTTCAAGCGGAAGCCCAACGTGGGTGTCGGCCGAGCCTACCTAAACACTCAAGTCCCTAGTCCGGGTTTATCGCCTATTCGGTTCCATCCGCAGGAGTCCGCCGAGGTTTCCCATACAGCCCCGAACGATGTGTGCAGGGTTCCCGAGATACCAAACGGGCACTCTGTACACGGGCCACGTGCCTACCGCAACACAACCCACCCCTAAGGTCAGCGTATGCTATATGCCCCAAAGATGCTACAAACACCGTAAACTACTTGCAACTCCCGGACTAAGAACAAGGGTGGTTAAGAAGCCGAGAGGGTCAATTAAGGATCCCAATGTGTGGTAGTAACTGATTCATGGATCACAAACACAGATCTCGGTTCTAAGTTCGGCTTCAATGAAACAACCCACCATGTACTCCTACATGGCCTCTCATCGATACCTTTACCAAATCGTATTCAACACTTACACTCTCGAACCAACACCACCTTTCACTCCAGTTCATCATCCCGATGAGCCGGACTGACACAACTCTAAGCATAGCAAGCATAGCATGGTAGAAATCACAAACATGGCTCAATCAACTCCTACACATACTAGTGGGTTTCATCTAGTTCTCGTGGCAATGACAGTCATGCAAAGGAAGTGGGTTCAACTACCGCAGCACACAACAGTTTGAATCGCGTTGTCTTAATGCAGATAAACGAGAGCGAAGCGAGAACATGGGTTTGTATCGAAATGATCAATGAGTTGCTTGCCCGATGGAACTGGGTAGAGAAGCGCCTTTGGATGGGTAGTCGAGGTTATCTTGAAGCGAGAACCTATCATGAAAGCACACGAAAGTAAACACACATGACAATATGCAACAATATGATGCATGCTATGACATGGCAATATGGATGTGTGTTTGCCTAATGCAAGCTGAAAGAACAGGGATGAACTCATTTGAATCAAGGATTCAAATGATAGCTCATTTGAGTTAGTCCTAAAGGTGCATTATCTTATTCTGGTTATTCAGCATAGTTAACTTGTTTTAACATGCATGAAACCTGTACCAATGGATAGAGTGGATTTTTCTGATAATTTTTCATATATAAAACTTTGCATTTGGAGTTATAGAATAAAAGTTATAAGCATTTGAAATTTGAATTATATTCTGGAATTTACTATATCAAAATAAATCCAGAATTCATTTATTGCGTCAGCATGAGGTCAGCGTGACGTCAGGGGTCAACGGGGTCGTCCAGGTCAAACTGACAGTGGGACCCGCATGTCAGGGTAATTAACTTAACTAAAGTTTAATTAAACTAACCTATTTAGTTAGCAAGGTTGGGCCCGATTGTCGCTGACTGTCGGGTCAACGCGGGCCCACAAATGGTCAATGCCCACGCCGCCGCATCGGCGACTAGTCGCGGCGAGCCCGACACGGCGGAGGAGTGTGTTTGGTGATTCCGCGACCAAACGAAGTCGCGGAAGATAGCTACGGGTAGCTAGGAGCAACCCGCATCTATTGGTGGGGTTAGTTGGGGTCGGGGTGGCCGGAGTTGGCGTCGGCGACGAGTTAGGCGGCCGCCGGGGTTCGGCCATCGACGGGTTTGGGGTTAGAGGGCTCGGTGAGGTGCGGGAAGTGCATGGGCAGACCCGTTGGGGTGTGGTGAATGCAACGGGCACCCTGGGGTGGCCGGAGAGTGGCCGGGAGCACGCCGGCGACGAGCTCCGCGGCGGTGCGTGCGGGTGATCGTGGTTGGGTCGTTATGGTGCTCGGGGGCGCGAGAGAGAGGGAGAGGGAGTTAGATAGGCTCACGGGCGCCGCGTAGAGAGCCTCGTCGGGGTCGGGGATGAACCGGGGCGACGGCGACGTCAAAGGGGATCTCCGGCGACTTCGAGCTCGGTCGAGGTCGGTGAGCTGGGTTCGGGGTACTTAGAGCGAGCGGAATTCAGCTAGCTAGGGGTAGTGGAGTGCGGCGGAGCTCCTGGACATGGTGGGGAGGAGCATGGACGGCGGGAGCACGATTGGCGGTGGCGCGTCGGCGATGGCGTCGGCCAAGTTGGGGGAGAGCGAGAGAGGAGGCAGGGGCGAATGACGTGTCTGGGGTCGGGCGACGACGTGGAGGCCGCCCAGGCAGCGAGGCGGCGAGGAGGTGAAGCAGGCGGCGGCCTGCGTGGCGCGCCTGAGCTCGCCGTCGGGCACCGAGCTGCTGCTGGCGAGCCAAGCAGCTCATTGGCGCTGCTGCTGGGCTGGGCAGGCAGGTGGGCCGCACGAGCGATGTAAGGGTTTTCCATTTTTAAGTTTTTTCTATTTTACAGAATTGTGGGGGTTTTTAAAATACCAAAACTGTTTTAAAAATCACCAAAATGCTCCTGGTCCCTTGTTGGAATATTTCCAACATGAAACATTTTGGTTTGGCAATTTTTGAACATTTAAAATATTTTATATAATTTAAAATGCTCAAGTACAAAACTTGTGGATTAATCCTAGAACCTTTAGATGACCTAGAAAATGATACACCTCCTTTGTCATAGGTTCTGAACCAAAACAAAGAGGATGAGCATTTTGAAGGGCATTTCGGATTCATTGAAATAATTTTTAGTAAACCCTAGTTATTTTAAAGGGGGGGGGGGGTGTTCTGGGGTTTCCTGCCTTCCCCATTTCAATTTCAAATGAAATTTAAACATGATGCACACCCTAATGCATGGTCTAACTGGGATGTGACATCGGCGCTTTTTCAGTCGGCGCTGGAGACGTCGTCCGAGGGCGTTTCGTCGACTGCCCGACAGGCACGATAGCCTTGCCACGCTCGACCGCGGGGTCATGGGTGAGCTTGGATCGCCTTTCCATGTGAGAAGGGTCGACTTCTTACTCCTCTTCCTCCTCTTCCTCCTCCTCCTCTTCGCCGGAGCTGTCATCATCTTCGTCCTCTGCACCATCAGATTGCCATTGCTCCTGGCTTTCACCTCCGCTCCCTTCCTCCTCGACTGGTTCCTGCGCCCCGTTGGGCATCGAGTACATCTCAGTGGTGGCCTGGAAGAAAACAAACAAGACAAAAGTCAATCGATCGATTTTAAACAAACAAGATGGAGAAAGCAGGATCACAGTCAAAGATACAGGAATGGACCTTGTCTACGTCGTATGACTGGTCGAGTGGGGGGATCCTCCTGGCTCCTCGAGGGTTATCCTTGTTTCCTGTGATGCACGCAAGAAACCTTTCCAGCATGGCATCCTCGATCTCCTCCGGGTGGATCCGAGTGGTGTCCTCAGTGCCAGAGTACAACCATATCGGATGGTCTCGGGCTTGAAGCGGCTGGATGAGTCGTCGAAGGAAGACCTCCAAGAGATCCATGCCTGTTACCCCGTCTCGAATGAGCTGGACAACTTGTTCGACTAACACCTTCACCTGTGCCTTCTCTTCCGGGATCACCTTCAAAGAAGATGGTTTGCTCACTCGGTCCATGGAAAAACGAGGGAGTCCAGTCGACTGCCCTGGCGTTGGCTGGTCCTTGCAGTAGAACCAAGTCGACTGCCATCCACGGACTGACTCGGGTAAGATCATGGCCGGAAAAGAGCTTTTCCCTCTCATTTGAACCCCAAGACCCCCGCACATCTGAATCACTTGAGTTCTTTCGTCACTCGGATTGGCCTTTTTCACCATTTGGGAGCGACAAGTGAAAATGTGCTTGAAAAGGCCCCAATGAGGCCGGCAACCCAAGAAATTCTCACACAAAGACACGAAAGCAGCGAGATACACGATGGAGTTGGGAGTGAAGTGGTGAAGTTGTGCCCCAAAGAAGTTCAGAAATCCCCGAAAGAAAGGGTGAGGCGGCAGAGAAAACCCACGGTCGACATGGGTGGCCAAGAGAACGCACTCACCCTCCAGAGGTTGTGGCGTCCACTCCTTCCCCGGGAGCCGCGCTGTTCCATGGAGGATCCGTCCTTCATTGGCCATGTCGTCGAGATCCTTCTGGCTGATCGTCTAGCGGATCCAGTCGCCCTGGATCCAGCCCTGCGGCAAGCCGGCCCTCGACGAAGATCCGCCCCGACTGGTCGCTCTTCCCTTCGCCTTCGCCGTCGCCTTCTTCGCCCGCTCCAAAGCCGTCGTCTTCTCCTTCACCATTGTCGCCGGCGAAACGCGCACGGAACGGCGGCGCTGAGGTGGAATCGCTCGCGGCGGATGAATCTGAGGAAGGAAGGAGGAAAGGGGAACGCACTGTTCAAAAAACCCCGGTCCAGGACCTTATATGAGGTTGCTTCCGAGTGACTGACTGGTAGGCCCAGGCGATCCTGTCAAATCCCGCAACAGTCGCCCGGGCGATACGTGGCGAAAAAGGTGGCGCAGAGATCGAGGCGTCCTTGCCTTATCCCGTTTGATTACTGCGGCTCTCTCCGTCCCGCTCGTTTCCCAAAAATTCGAATCCCGCTAAATCCGCGCGCCATAGAGCAAATCGTCGAACAGAAGATTTCCTCCATCCTGTCAGTCGGAGTTCCTCAAGTATGAAAAACACACTCGACAGATGTAAAGAATGGATCAAGGCGACTGGCAAAGAAGTTGAAGCCGTCACGTAAGCTCATTGATCCAGAACAAGACGTACAATCACACGAAAGGTGGGTCGGAAGAGTTCTCAACTCCTTCCCCACTCAAACCTCGATCCATTCGGGGGCTACTGATGAAGTCATGTACCTAGGGTAGGGTCATGGACCTGTCCAAAGTACCCTCCCCAAGGACATATTTTGAAGAAACTACCTTTCAGTCGACCTGGAAGGATTCCACTCGATGGACCTAAAAACACTCGACCATGAAGCCAACCACTTGACCGCCAGGAGATCTACAGTCAGTCTGCACGCAAACGGTCGGTCATTAAGTGGCTTTATGGCCATCATAGCACTTTATGTAGGACGTTATCAGTAACTCCCTATCTTAATGTACCTTAATCCTGCATAATCGAGGGCCGGAGGGTCTCGCGAACTCTATATAAGCCACCCCTCCTCGGTGTAAAGGGTTCGCACTCAGTAACTCATATGCACATAATACATCGACCGCCTCCGGGCCCGAGACGAGGGTTGTTACTTCCTCCGAGGAGGGCCTGAACTCGTAAACATCTTGCGTATACAACTACTCCATAGCTAGGATCTTGCCTCTCCATACCTACCCCCCCCCCATTCTACTGTCAGACTTAGAACCACGACATCGCCCACGGCTAAGAACAATTGATGTGCCTTAGAGGTGCCCCCTGCCCCCGTATATAAAGGAGGGAGAGGGGAGGAGGCCGGCCTAGGGCGAGCCAAGTGGGAGGAGTCCCACTTGGACCCCTAGTCCAATTCGTCCCCCCTTCCTTTTACCGGAAGGGGAAAGGGGGAAGGAGTGGGAGGAGGAGAAGGAAAGGGGGGCGCGCCCCCTCCCCTAGTCCAATTCGGACTCCCCATGGGGGGAGGGGCGCGCGCCACCCCTTGTGGGCTGCCTTGCCTCCCTCCTATGGCCCATATGGCCCATATATTTCCCCCGGGAGGTTCCGATAAGCCCCCGGTACTCCGATACGTACCCGATACATTCCGAAACACTTCCCATGTCCGAATACTATCGTCCAATATATCAATCTTTACCTCTCGACTATTTCGAGACTCCTCGTCATGTCTGTGATCTCATCCGGGACTCCGAACAATTTTCGGTCACCAAAACACATAACTCATAATACAAATCGTCATTGAATGTTAAGCATGTGGACCCTACGGGTTCGAGAACTATGTAGACATGACCGAGACATATTGATATGTCCCCAACATATCTATAATTTATGAAGTATTCATGTTGTTATATTATCATTCTTGGATGTTTTACAATCATTTTATAGCAACTTTATATCATTTTTTGGGACTAACCTATTGACCCAAAGGCTGCAAGTGCGCTTGTTGCTTTTTGCTTGTTTTTACATCGCAGAAATCAATATCAAACGGAGTCCAAACACCGCGAAACTTTTTGGAGATTTTTTATGCACCAGAACACCCAGGATGGGCCAGTCTGTTGCACTGGGTGCCTGAGAGGCACAACCCACCAGTGCGCCTGGGGCCAGTGCGCCAGTGGGTTGTGCCCACCTCGGTGGCCTCCCGCACCCCCTATTTACCCTATAAATTCCCAAATATCCAAAAAACCCTCGGGGTTAACCAGGATCAGAAGTTCCGCCGCCGCAAGCCTCTGTAGCCACCGAAAACCAATCTAGACCCTGTTCCGGCACCCTGCCGGAGGGGGGAATCATCACCGGTGGGCATATTCATCATCCCGGCGGCCACCACGATGAGGAGGGAGTAGTCCACACTCGAGGCTGAGGGTTCGTACCAGTAGTTATGTGTTCAATCTCTCTCTCGTGTTCTTGAGATGTCATGATCTTGATGTATCGCGGGCTTTGTTAATATAGTCGGATCATATGGTGTTTTCCCCTCTCTATCTTGTTGTGATGAATTGAGTTTTTCCCTTTGAGATTTCGTTGTTATCGGATTGAATACTTTTATGGATTTGAAAACACTTGATATATGTCTTGCAATTGAATACTCGTGGTGACAATGGGGTATCATATTGATTCACGTGATATATATTTTGGCACTCAACTCGTGGATTCCCGAGGTGACATTGGGGTAATCTATGCATAGGGATTGATGCACGTTCTTGTCTTTGTTTCTCCGGTAGAAATCTTGGGGCACTCTTTGAAGTTCTTTGTGTTGGATTGAGTATTATGAATATGAATTTGCTTTGGTGTTATTTTAGTACGAACTCTAGGATAGATCAAATGGAAAGAATAGCTTTATGTTATTTTAGTACAAACTATTGAATAGATCAAATAGAAAGAATAGCTTTGAGGTGGTTTCGTACCCTACAAACAATTTATTCTTATGTTCTCCGCTAGATAGGAACTTTGGAGCCATTCTTCATCGTACTTTGTGTTGGGGAACGTAGCAATTTCAAAAAAAATCCTACGATCACGCAAGATCTATCTAGGAGATGCATAGCAACGAGAGGGGAGAGTGTGTCCATGTACCCTCGTAGACCGAAAGCAGAAGCGTTTAGTAACGTGGTTGATGTAGTCGAACTTGTTCGTCGTCCAACCGATCCAAGTACCGAATGTACGGCACCTCCGCGTTCAGCACACATTCAGCTCGATGACGTCCCTCGTGCTCTTGATCTAGTTGAGGACGAGGGTGAGTTCCGTCAGCACGACGGCGTGGCGATGGTGATGATGAAGTTACCGGCACAGGGCTTCGCCTAAGCACTACAACGATATGACCGAGGTGTGTAACTGTGGAGGGGGGCACCACACACGGCTAAAAGATCAACTTGTGTGTTCTAGCCTTCTAGGGTGCCCCCCTTCCCACGTATATAAAGGAGAGAGGAGGGGAGGGCCGGCCGGACCCCAGGGCGCGCCCAAGAGGGGAGTCCTACTAGGACTCCCAGTCCTAGTAGGATTCCACCAAAAGGGAGAGAGGGGGAGGAAGGAGAGGGAGAGGGAGAGGGAAAGGGGAGTCGCGCCCCCTCCCCTGGTCCTATTTGGACTCCTCATGGGGGGGGGCGCCACCTCCTCGTGGTCTGCCCTCTCTCTCCCCTAAGGCCCATGTTGGCCCATTACTTCCCCGTGGGGTTCCGGTAACCCCTCCGACACTCTGTTTTTACCCGGTACCTCCCGGAACTCTTCCGGTGTCCGAATAACATCGTCCAATATATCATTCTTTATGTCTCGACCATTTAGAGACTCCTCGTCATGTCCGTAATCTCATTCGGGACTCCTAACAACCTTCAGTCATCAAATCACATAAACTCATAGTACAAATCGTCATCGAATGTTAAGCGTGCGGACCCTACGGGTTCGAGAACTATGTAGACATGACCAAGACACATCTCCGGTCAATAACCAATAGCGGAACCTGGATGCTCATATTGTCTCCTACATATTCTATGAAGATCTTTATCGGTCAAACCGCATAACAACATACGTTGTTCCCTTTGTCATCTGTATGTTACTTGCCCGAGATTCGATCGTCGGTATCACCATACCTAGTTCAATCTCGTTACCGGCAAGTCTCTTTACTCGTTCTGTAATGCATCATCCCGCAACTAACTCATTAGTCACATTGCTTCCAAGGCTTATAGTGATGTGCATTATCGAGAGGGCCCAGAGATACCTCTCCGAAATACGGAGTGACAAATCCTAATCTCGATCTATGCCAACCCAACAAATACATTCGGAGACACCTGTAGAGCATCTTTATAATCACCCATTTACGTTGTGACGTTTGATAGCACACAAAGTGTTCCTCCGGTATTCGGGAGTTGCATAATCTCATAATTTGAGGAACATGTATAAGTCATGAAGAAAGCAGTAGCAATGAAACTGTAACGATCATAATGCTAAGCTAACGAATGGGATTTGTCCATCACATCATTCTCCTAATGATGTGATCCCGTTCATCAAATGACAACACATGTCTATGGTTAGGAAACATAACCATCTTTGATAAACGAGCTAGTCAAGTAGAGGCATACTAGGGACATTTATATTTTGTCTATGTATTCACACATGTATTAAGTTTCCAGTTAATACAATTCTAGCACGAATAATAAACATTTATCATGAAATAAGGAAATAAATAATAACTTTATTATTGCCTCTAGGGCATATTTCCTTCAGTCTCCCACTTGCACTAGAGTTAATAATTGGTATTTGATCACTGGAACTACATCGGTGTTTCCCCCAAGAGGAGAGGATGATGTAGTACAACAACGGTAAGAATTTTCCTCGGTTATGAAACCAAGGTATCGAACCAGTAGGAGAACCAAGCAGTCACAACATAAGTGGCACCTGCGCACAAATAACAACACCTCGCAACCCGACGTGTTAAAGGGGCTGTCAATCCCTTCCGGGGTACGGCGCCTCAAGATAGGCAAATGGACTTGAGGTAAATTGTAATAGATTGAAATAATAGATCGCAAATAAATAAAAGTGCAGCAAGATGTTTTTGATTTTTTTAGTTTAATAGATCTGAATAAAAATGCAAAGGAAAAGTAGATCGCAAGGCAAATATATGAGAAATAAGACCCATGGACGTAGGTTTCACTAGTGGCTTCTCTCGAGAAAAAATAGCAAACGGTGGGTAAACAAATTACTGTTGGGCAATTGATAGAACTTCAAATAATCATGACGATATCCAGGCAATGATCATTACATAGGCATCACGTCCAAGATTAGTAGACCGACTCGCCTCGCATCTAGTACTATTACTCCACACATCGACCGCTATCCAAAGATGCATCTAGTGTATTAAGTTCATGGAAAAACGGAGTAATGCAATAAGAACGATGACATGATGTAGACAAGATCCGTTTATCTATAAGGGGGTAGATATAGATCTCGTCTTTTTATCCTTAGTGGCAACGATACATACGTGTCGGTTCCCCTTCTGTCACTCGGATCAAGCACCGTAAGATCGAACCCACTACCGGGCACCTCTTCCCATTGCAAGATAAATAGATCAAGTTGGCCAAACAAAACCCAAATATCAGAGAAGAAATACGAGGCTATAAGAGATCATGCATATAAGAGATCAAAGAAACTCAAATAACTTTCATGGATATAAAAGATATAAGCGATCATAAACTCAAAGTTCATCGATCCCAACAAACACACCGCAAAAGAGTTACATCATATGGATCTCCAAGAGACCATTGTATTGAGAATCAGCGAGAGAGAGAGAAAGCCATCTAGCTACTAACTACGGACTCGAAGGTCTACAAAGAACTACTCACGCATCATCGGAGAGGCACCAATGGAAGTGGTGAACCCCTCCGTGATGGTGTCTAGATTGGATCCGTGGTTACGGACTCTGCGGCTGGATGAATATTTCGTCGACTCCCCTAGGGTTTCTGGAATATTTGGGTATTTAGAGAGCAAAGAGGCGGTCCGGGGGGTGCCCGAGGTGGGCACAACCCACAGTAGCGCCTGGGCCTCTGGCGCATACTGGTGTATTGTGCCCCCCTCGGGGCACTTCCCAGGTGCAACCAGGGCCCATTGCCTTCCTTCTGGCCCATAAAAAATCACAAAAATAGTTTCAGGGCATTTGGACTTCGTTTGATATTGATTTCCTGCGATGTAAAAAACAAGCAGAAAACAACAACGGGCACTTGGCACTATGTCAATAGGATATTACCAAAAAATGATATAAAATGACTATAAAATGATTATAAAACATCCAAGATTGATAATAAAACAACATGGAACAATAAAAAATTATAGATACGTTGGAGACGTATTAGCATCCCCAAGCTTAACTCTTGCTCGTCCTCGAGTAGGTAAGTGATAAAAACAGAATTTTTGATGTGGAGTGCTGTTCATCAGTCATATCATTTCTTTTCTTTATAGCATGGACATTTGGACTTTTATGTGATCCAAAGCAATAGTCTAGTTTTGACATAATAATTTAGATACTCAAGCATATCAACAAGCAACCATGTCTTTCAAAATATCAATGCTAAAACAAGTTATCCCTAGCCCATCATGCTCAAACATTGATCCATTCATGAAACACACTCGAATATTAACTACACCCAATAGTTACTCGCGGTCATATTGCCTCTTAGTTGGTGCTTTAGTAAGAGAAGATGGAGACTCAAATTCAAAAGTAAAAATTGCATAAAGTAAAAGAAAGGCCCTTCGCAGAGGGAAGTAGGGATTTGTAGAGGTGCCAGAGCTCAAAGCGAAAAATTTGAGATAAAAACATTTTCGAAGGTGTATCCATCCCACCAACGAAAACGACGTAGAGCTACGAATATTTTCCATGCTAGATATGCCATAGGCGGTTCCCAAACAGAAAATAAAGGTTATTCCTTTTTCCACCATTTCTTTCACTTTCCATGGCTAACCGTATCCACGGGTGCCCTCCATACCAACACTTTCCAAGGAATTTATTATTTGACAACATAAAGTAAATATTTTTTTTGCATTTCGGGACTGGGCATCCCTAAAACCTTTGCCTTACTCTCGTGCAATGATAAGTGAATAAACACTCATCTCGATAATAACACATCTAGCATGGAAAATATTAGCCACCCGTTATCGTTCCGCGAGCGAAACAAATGCACAAAAGGGAAGTTTATTTTGAAAATTAGAGATGGCACATGCAAATTTTCTTAGAATGGCAAAAGAACACCGCATATAGGTAGGTATAGTGGACTCATGTGGCAAAACTGGTTTAAAGGATTTTTGGATGCACAAGTAGAGATCATACTTAGTGCAAAATGGAGGCTAGCAAAAAGATTGAGAAGCGACCAACCAAGAAACGAATAATCTCATAAGCAAGCATTAAGCATAATTAACACCGAATAATGCACCACAAGTAGGATATAATTTTCATTGCATGATTATTGACTTTCGTGCATGCATAGGGAATCATAAACCTTAACACCAATATTCTTAGTAGAGCACAATTACTCATCAATATAACTCACATATCACATCATCATATCTCAAAACTATTACTAATAATCAAGTTTATTTTGTCCAATGATCTTCATGACATTTTTTTACTTTATCCTTCTTGGATATCTATCACTTTGGGACTAACTTTTATGTGTTGCTTTTCATAAGCTCAAACAAATATAAGTGAAGATCATGAGCATAACAAATTTTCTTCCTCTCAAAATAATTTAAGTGAAGCAAGAGAGAATTTCTTCAAAACTTTACTAACTCTCAAATAAATCTAAGTGAATCAAGAGAGCATTTCTTTAAAAATAATAAAGCACACCATGCTCAAAAAGATATAAGTGAAGCACTAGAGCAAGTCCTAGCTCATAAAAGATTTAAGTGAAGCAAAGAGAGCAATTCTAACAAGTCATGATATAATTTTGGCTCTCTCAAATAAGTGTGTCCAGCAAGGATTGATGACTTAAAACACAAAATAAAGCAAGCAAAGACACATATCATACAAGACGCTCCAAGCAAAACACATATCATGTCACGAATAAAAATATAGTCTCGAGTAAAATACCGATAGTTGTTGGAAGAAAGCGGGATGCCACTCGGGGGCACCCCCAAGCTTAGTTGGTTGCTCATTCTTGGATAATAGCTTGGGATGCTGGGGCATCCCCAAGCTTAGTCTCTTACATCCTTCCTTCATCCATCGTAAGATAACCCAAAACTTGAAAACTTCTATCAGACAAAACTCAACAAAACTTTCGTGAGATCTGTTAGTATAAGAAAGCAAACCACTACTATAAGTGCTGTATCAAACTAATTCATATTTTGTTTTTGTATTATATCTACTGTATTCCAACTTTTCTATGACAAAAACTCATCAAAGAAAACCATAGAGCCATCAAAATAAGCACACAACACAAAGAAAACAGAATCTGTCAAAACAGAACAGTTTGTAGTAATCTGACTTTAGCGAATACTTATATAACTCCAAAATTCTACCAAAATAGGATGAACTGGGTAATTTGTATATTAATCTAAAAATAATTGGCATTTTATCACGTTCTGGTGATTTTTAACAATTGTTTTCGTGAGCACAAAGTTTCTGTCTTTTTCAGCAAGATCAAACAACTATCACCCAAGAAGATCCTATCAGTTCTACTTGGCACATACACTAATTAAAACATAAAAAACACAATCATACCAGAGACATAATTGTGTAAACACTCAAGAACAGAAAGCAAAAAGCAAAAATAAATTTTATTCATTGGGTTGCCTCCCAACAAGCACTATAGTTTTACGCCCTTAGCTAGGCGTAAGGCAAGGATCTAAGTTTTGTCATCCTTGTCCTTTTGAAGGCAAATAGATAATTTTCTATCAATGCTATTTAATCTTCTATTTTGCGAAAGCACATGACCGTTGATAGCAGAAGAAATATTAAGCATATTGCAAAAATTCGTATCCAAACTAGCCTTCATCTCTTTGATTATTTCATTCTGATAAAGCATAGAAGGGTAGTTGGCTCAACATGATTTCCCTTGGTGTCGTGGAGTTGTCACGGCAGATGTCCTAGTGAAAGGACTTAGTTGTGGAGCCATAGCGACGAGGTTAGCTTAAAGGGGTTAAACGGGACAAAGGACACGAGGAGTTTATACTGGTTCGGCCCCTTGCGGTGAAGGTAAAGGCCCAATCCAGTTTGATGTGGTATTTCTAGGGTTTCGATTACGAAGGAGCGAATACGCTTTTCTTGGCTTTCGATCTATTGTTTCTTGCCCTAAGCCGTTGCTGGGCCGTCCCCTTATATACATGGGTTGACGCCCTGCGGCCTACAGAGTCCCGGCCGGCTCATACAAACGTGTCCGGCTCGGTGACTTATCTTACATGCCTTACAATACAAGTCATACATACATGGCGGTTTATACTTACGGGCCTTAAGAAGCCTTCAGGCTTGGGCCCTTTAACAAGCATGTCTTATGAACCGCCATCTTCAATATACTCTTGGGCTTCAAGGAGGATGAACCGCCATTGGGATAACCCGGCCCCTCCTGGGCGGGTCATATCCAATAGTCATATCCCCAACATTAGGCCCCAGGTTGATTTGAACTTGTTCATGTCAATCTTCACCACTTAGAAAAAATCCTTCTTCATCTTCCTGTGTTATCTGTAACCCGCCATGACGTCATCTCCTGAAATTGTGGCAACCCGCCATGATGTCACCTGCTATTAATATTATATACGGCTCAAATCTTAATAAATCTTTTCCTTTACTGAATCTCCAAAAATCGAGGCGCCCGCGCCGTCACATATCCATTTTCTTGTCTCCTTGATTACCGCGCATGCCACTTATCCTTCCAGCCTTATAAATAGGGCCACGGGTCCTTCTTGCATTCTCCCACTTTTACCTTCTCGCCTTCTTTTTTCTCCTTGCAGTGCTCCAGCGCGCTCGAGCTCTGCCACCGTCGACCATTGTCTACTGTTTCGACTCCGGCCACTGCATCACTCTGAACTCAGCAGAATATCGTGGCACTCTTCCGTTGTTCATCAGCGTTGGTAAGCCATCACTTTACCTCTCTAGTGGATCTGTCTTAGGGTTTCCCTGTTCATCGGTGTTCATCACCATTCCTCCTTCTTTTTCTTAGATTGCATAGCTTTGATCTGAAAAGCGACACCAATCTTGTGCAGTAGTAGTTTTAGCACTTGGTTTTTAATATCAGAACATACCCTCATTGAAACCTGTTTGTCCCAACACTTAGTAAAATTTTCCGCTGGCCATCCCTACTTTTCCACTGCTGCCACCTTAGGTTTAAACTTTATTCCATTTTTCTGAACATCTGCAGATCCAATCTTATAACTTCAATCTGTGAAACCTGTTTGTCCCAACACTTAGTAAAATTTGCTCTTATTAGATCTCGAACACCAGTGCTCGTCATGGCGGCTTACATCACCGGTTTATAATTACCCATATATCATTAGTCCCCACTTAAGCCGCCAATCTGAATAGATACTTATAGCATTTACCTCTGGCTTAAATGAATTAATCTTTAAACCGGCAAACCTTTCTTCCTTTTAGGCTTCCCTTTTCACAATGCCGCCAAAGACAGTTACTTCATGTAACTGGGTTCCCTCCATCGTCACTGAGGGCACTTTGAAAGACTTTGTCAAGATTGGGTACTTACCAGCAAAGAGTGTCATGCATTATCGCGCCCCTGATCCAGGCGAAGAAAGACCTCGGCCAAAGGATGACGAAGTCATTGTTTTTACTAATCACATGAATCGGGGCTTCTCACCACCCAGTTCTAAATTTTTCCGAGACGTTCTGCACGTTTTTCAACTCCATCCTCAAGACATCGGACCCAATTCCATGTCAAATATCTGCAACTTTCAAGTCTTCTGCAAAGTATACCTTCAAGAGGAGCCCAGCGTTGAACTATTTAGGGAGTATTTTTATTTAAACCGCCGAAACGAGTTTACCAACGGACCAAGCTTGGAACTTGGCGGAATCTCAATTCAATGAAGAAGAGATGCTATCTTCCCCTATGCTTACTTGCCGAGTCACCCCAAAGATTGGAATCAGACATGGTTTTATTGCAAAGATACCTCTCCGGCTGATGAGAATCCATTGTCGGGTTATCGTGCCCAACGCCTTGACACAAAACATCATCTTCCTGAAAAGCTCACCGCTGCTGAACGTAAAAAGCTTGCTCCCACTATTGCAAAGGTCAAGGCTCTGCTAGGAAACGGTTTAACTGGCATTGACTTGGTTCGGTGCTGGGTTTCCTGGTGGATTATCCCTTTAAGCCGCCGACCTGGCTTAATGTGTACTTACACGGGTGGCCTAAAGGATCCTCTGCGCCATAGCTCCGTGCGTTTGACCGATGAAGCGATCACCGAAATGACAAAGACTCTTCTGAATGAGGATTTAGAAGACTGCAGCAAAGTGGGTCTGAATCCTTTCTGCAAGCTTAACCCGCCACCAGATGTAAGCCTCTAACTTTCTTTACTTTTATCTAATTAGCCAAATATTCTACTAACTCAACTTTGCCGACTTCCACAGGCTGAATCTGATTTTGGAAGGCAAAATATGACCATGAAGCTGCCAAAAAGGCCAGGGCTATCAAGAAAGCCGCCAAGAAGACTGCCAAGAAAAATAAGAAGAAACCAAGTGCTTCCAGCATGTTTGAACTGAATGATGATTCTGAGTCGGAGGTAGCCCTTGACTCCCTTGGCTCCTTTTTCAACTATCTTATTGACATTGATTATTGTCAGGATGACACGGGGGCCAGCCAAGCCATTGAAGAAGAGGTAATGATTATTTCCTCCGACTCAGAGCCTTTGCCAAGACAGAAATTTCGACGAGTAACCCGGAAAGTAAGGTTTTCACACCCCTTAGCTCATTTGGATCCTCACTTTCTTTTGAAGCAACAACAGCACGAGAACCGGCGACAGACTCCGAACAGCGGAGGTGAAGAATTATCCTCCAGTTTACCAAATACTCCAGCTCGTCAGAAACGTCAAAACGAGGTCCTTCCAAACTTAGACTCTTTTTACCCGCTGGCAGGTCTCATTCGCCAGCCACTTAATTCTTCCGATTCAAATTACCAGGAGATTTCTCGCTCTTCCTCTAGCGATTCATCACAGACCCAATTACCGGCTTTCAAGACTGCCCCTGGGTAATAACAATTTCTTTATCCTCTACCTCCTTATGTTGTTAAATGCGTACTAACTTGTCATAACTCATGAAGTGGCCAAGCGAAACCGAATAAGAAGGTGAAGGTGACCAAACCAGTTGAAGATCCTAAGGTCCATGAACCGGAGCAATAGGTCCCAGCATCAGATGTTTCAGAGAAACAACCGGAAGAACCTGTTCATGGCGTCCCACCAGAAATTCCTGACCTCTTTGATGATCCAACAAAATTCAATCCTTTAAATACTGAATCAACAAGCCCACTTAAGCCGTCGGAGACTCATACTGATGACGTTATGATCACTGGCACCAGCTTTACAAAACCGGGAAATCCAACTGTCTTGGCCAAGCACTCTACCAAACAAGAGGTTACTGAAAGACGGAAAGTGAGGTTTGATGTCTCATAGTATGCGCAACTGGGCAGCAGTGAAGTACTGTCTGGCTACCTCAGGCAAGTACACACCAGCCGCGACCTTGAAATCGAAATGGTGAAGCAGATGCACCAAAAATATGAGGTATGAATTTCTGCTTAAATAAGTTATATCCATTCTGCCAGCCCCCAAGTCTACTGTGTATGATAAGATTGAATATGCTGTAGACTTAGAATAACTATGAACATTTGTAGTAGAATCCTTCCAAAGCCGGCTGTCATCTTTATATTTTAACCCTGATTTTGAAATAGGTAACCTTGCATCCGTAGCCCCCAAGGGCCGGTTTAATCAGCATGAATGAACCGGTCCTGTTCACCATTGTTTAGAAAGGAAAGCTTATCTGCGTAGCCCCCATGAACCGGATGTAACTGTTTACAGGATAGCCGAGTCATTATAAAGTAGTTAGGAGACACAAGCAATATGCATTAGCCCCCAAGTGCCAAGTACTCTTGCTTGCAAAGTGCTTGGGACTTTATTCACATGAAATGTTTATATGAAGAAATTTTTCGGCAGGCATTAGCCCCCAAGTGCCAAGTGTATTGCTTGCAAAAGACTTGGGACTTATACTCTTGTAACCCTGATATGAATGTATTGATAATTCTGTGATTCACACAGGCTGCCACTGCTAAACTTGAGTCACAATTGACTGATGCGAAGACCCGGCCGGAAAATCAGGAAGCTGAGACCCGGAAAGCCGAATCAAAATTCCAGTTTAGTATAGCTGAGTCGGAAAAACTAAAGACCAGTTTTGAGGCGGAGAAAAGCACTTGGGCTGAAGAAAAGACTTCTTTAACACAGCGAGCTAAAAAAACAGAGGTGGCTCTTCAAGAGGTGACTGATACGTCTCCAACGTATCTATAATTTATGAAGTATTCATGCTATTATATTATCCATCTTGGATGTTTAATGGGCTTTACTATGCACTTTTATATTATTTTTGGGACTAACCTATTGACCTAGAGCCTAGTGCCAGTTTCTGTTTTTTCCCTTGTTTAAGTGTTTCGCAGAAAAGGAATATCAAACGGAGTCCAAACAGAATGAAACCTTCGGGAGCTTGATTTTTGGAACGAACGTGATCCAGGAGACTTGGAATTGAAGTCAGGGAAGCTTCAAGGTGGCCATGAGGCAGGGAGGCGCGCCTGCCCCCTGGGCGCGCCCCCACCCTCATGGGCCCCTCGTGGCTCCCCTTACCGACTTGTTTTGCCTATATATATATCCATATACCCTAAAAACATCGGGGAACAGAATAGATCGGGAGTTCTGCCGCCGCAAGCCTCTGTAGCCACCAAAAACCAATCGGAACCCTGTTTCGGCACCCTGCCGGAGGGGGATCCCTCATCGGTGGCCATCTTCATCATCCCGGCGCTCTCCATGACGAGGAGGGAGTAGTTCACCCTCGGGGCTGAGGGTATGTACCAGTAGCTATGTGTTTGATCTCTCTCTCTCTCTCTCTCTCTCTCTCGTGTTCTTGAGGTGGTACGATCTTGATGTATTGCGAGCTTTGCTATTATAGTTGGATCTTATGATGTTTCTCCCCCTCTACTCTCTTGTAATGGATTGAGTTTTCCCTTTGAAGTTATCTTATCGGATTGAGTCTTTAAGGATTTGAGAACACTTGATGTATGTCTTGCATGTGCTTATCTGTGGTGACAATGGGATATTCATGTGATCTACTTGATGTATGTTTTGGTGATCAACTTGTGGGTTCATTGACCTTGTGAACTTATGCATAGGGGTTGGCACACGTTTTCGTCTTGACTCTCTGGTAGAAACTTTGGGGCACTCTTTGAAGTTCTTTGTGTTGGTTGAGTAGATGAATCTGAGATTGTGTGATGCATATCATATAATCATACCCACGGATACTTGAGGTGACATTAGAGTATCTAGGTGACATTAGGGTTTTGGTTGATTTGTGTCTTAAGGTGTTATTCTAGTACGAACTCTATGATAGATCGAACGGAAAGAATAGCTTCGTGTTATTTTACTACGGAATCTTGAATAGATCGATCGAAAAGAATAACTTTGAAGTGGTTTCATACCCTACAATAATCTCTTTGTTTGTTCTCCGCTATTAGTGACTTTGGAGTGACTCTTTGTTGCATGTTGAGGGATAGTTATATGATCCAATTATGTTATTATTGTTGAGAGAACTTGCACTAGTGAAAGTATGAACCCTAGGCCTTGTTTCAACGCATTGCAATATCGTTTGTGCTCACTTTTATCATTAGTTACCTTGATGTTTTTATAATTTCATATTACAAAAACCTATATCTACCATCCATATTGCACTCGTATCACCATCTCTTCGCCGAACTAGTGCACCTATAAAAATTACCATTGTATTGGGTGTGTTGGGGATACAAGAGACTCTTTGTTATTTCATTGCAGGGTTGCTAGAGAGAGACCATCTTCATCCTACGCCTCCCACAGATTGATAAACCTTAGGTCATCGACTTGAGGGAAATTTGCTACTGTCCTACAAACCTCTGCACTTGGAGGCCCAACAACGTCTACAAGAAGAAGGTTGCGTAGTAGACATCAAGCTCTTTTCTGGCGCCGTTGCCGGGGAGGTTAGTGCTTGAAGGTATATCTTTAGATCTTGCAATCAAATCTTTTTGTTTCTTGTTTTATCACTAGTTTAGTCTATAAAAGAAAACTACAAAAAAATGGAATTGAGGGTGCCTCATATGCTTCATCTTTTTAATATCTTTCGTGAAAATGATGGAAAGGAAAATTGTGCTCAAGTGCTAGAAGAAGAATTACATAGAATGCTTGGCATAAAATATGTGAATGATGAGCATGATTGCAATGTTGTTAGTATGAATTCTGTGAATACCCATGATGCTAACAATATGCAAAGCCACAAGCTTGGGGATGTTATGTTTGATGAAGATGATATGTTTAGTCCCCCAAGTTTTGAGGAGCAAATTTATTATGATGAAAGCATGCCTCCTATTTATGATGATTATTGTGATGACACATATTCTATAAAGAATAAAGATAACCATGAAACTTGTCATCATGATTTTAATTTTCAATTGGGTTATTCTTCACATGATAGTTATTTTTGTTGAGTTTGCTCCCACCACTATTCATGAGAATAAGTTTACTTATGTGGAGAGTAGTAAAATTTCTATGCAAGTAGATCATGAAAAGAATGCTTTAGGTGTTGGCTATATTGTTGAATTCATTCATGATGCTACTGAAAATTATTATTAGGGAGGAATATATGCTTGTAGTAATTGCAATAATATCAAGTTTCCTCTCTATGTGTTAAAAGTTTTGAAGTTATACTTGTTTTGCCTTCCTATGCTAGTTGATTATTGTTCCCATAAGTTGTTTTCTCAGAAAATCCCTATGCATAGGAAGTGGGTTAGACTTAAATGTGCTTGACATGTGTTTCATGATGCTCTCTTTATGTTTCAATTCTTATCTTTTATACGAGCATCATTGAAATCATCATGCCTAGCTAGAAAGGCATTAAAGAAAAGCGCTTGTTGGGAGACAACCCAATATTTACCCCTACTGTTTTTGTGTGTTCACATGATTAAGATACTGTAGTAATCATGTTTTATAGCTTTTGTTTCAATAAAGTGCCAAGTAGAACCTTTGGGAAGACTTGGGTGGAAGTTAAGGTGATCTTGCTGTAAAAAAACAGAAACTTTGCGCTCATGAGTTTAGCTGTCATTTTTTTACAGAAGAGTGATTTTAAGTTGATTATTTTTTCATAAGATTAATAGAAAAATTCATCAGGTCCACCAATTTATTTCATAATTTTCGGAGTTCCAGAAGTATACGTTTGATACAGATTACTACAGACTGTTCTGTTTTTGACAGATTCTGTTTTCTATGTGTTGTTTGCTTATTTTGATGAATCTATGAGTAGTATCGGAGGGTATGAACCATATATAAGTTGGAATACAGTATATATTACACCAATATGAATTTATAATGAGTTCACAACAATATCTAAGTGGTGATTTATTTTCTTATACTAACGGAGCTTACGAGTTTTCTGTTCAGTTTTGTGTTGTGAAGTTTTCAAGTTTTGGGTAAAGATTCGATGGACTATGGAATAAGGAGTGGCAAGAGCCTAAGCTTGGGGATGCGCAAGGCACCCCAAGTTAATATTCAAGTACAACCAAGATCCTAAGCTTGGGGATGCCCCGGATGGCATCCCCTCTTTCGTCTTCGTTCATCGGTAACTTTACTTGGAGCTATATTTTTATTCACCACATGATATGTGTTTTTCTTGGAGCGTCATTTTATTTTGTTAATATTTGCTTGATGTTATCTATAATAATGTTTTGCATCTCTATTTTCAATAAAAATGTCAAGGATAGCCTTTACCATGCTTATTTTGCAAGTATACATGTTGCTGTTTCAAAACAGAAAGTTTACCGCTGTTGCAAAAATTCCCTAAAAAATTTAGAATATGATAAAATGTTGAAACTTTTTGCACGATAAGCTCTGATAAATTTTCTACATTGTGGTCGAATTTCATAATGTTTGTAGTTAGGGAAGTGTGATGAATCTTGCATTCTTTACAGATTGTACTGTTTTGGCAGATTGCTGTTATGTTTGCATTGTTTGCATATGTTTTCTTGTTTAATGATTCTATTTGAGGATAGGAGTATTAAATATGCTGTCGGATGTGGGGTTCCAGCAAAACCCTTAAGGTTCGAACTCTGGGGTGCGCGCGAAGTCTTTCCCTCCTACCGATCTACGCCCTAGCTCGCTAAGATCTCGCGGACGAACTCGATGAACTAGCAACACAGAAAGACACGAGATTTATACTGGTTCGGGCCACCGTTGTGGTGTAATACCCTACTCCAGCATGTGGTGGTGGATTGCCTCTTGGGCTGATGATGAACAGTACAAGGGGAAGAACAACCTCCTGAGGTTGAGGTGTTCTTGTATTGGGTGTGCGGCTAAGGATTGGCCCGAGGCTAGATCAGCTCCAGCTCCCCCTTTGGGTGGTGGCTAGTTCTACTTATATAGGCCCTGGTCCTCTCCCCAAATATTGAGCGGGAAGGGAGCCAACAACGGCGGGCTAATTTGAAAGGGGCCAACTAGTACAAGCTATCCTGACAAAAGCGGTCTTCGCCTGCGAAAGGCTCTGGTGGTGACTGTCGGTGTCAAAACCGGCGGATCTTGGGTAGGGGGTCCCGATCTGTGCGTCAAGGTTGATGGTAACAGGAAGCAAGGGACACAAATGTTTACCCAGGTTCGAGCCCTCTCGATGGAGGTAAAACCCTACTTCCTGCTTGATTAATATTGATGATATGGGTAGTACAAGAGTAGATCTACCACGAGATCGTAGAGGCTAAACCCTAAGAGCTAGCCTATGATGGTATGATTGTAATTGTGATCGGCCTTCTAAGGACCAACCTCTCCGGTTTATATAGACACCGGAGAGGGCTAGGGTTTACATGGAGTTGGTTACAAGGAAGGAAATATAATATCCGGATCGCCAAGCTTGCCTTCCACGCCAAGGAAAGTCCCATCCGGACACGGGTCGAAGTCTTGAGTCTTGTATCTTCACGCTTCAATAGTCCGGACGTTGCACACAGTCCGGCTGTCCGGATACCCCCTAATCCAGGACTCCCTCAGTAGCCCCTGAACCAGGCTTCAATGACGATGAGTCCGGCGTGCAGTCTTGTCTTCGGCATTGCAGGGCAGGTTCCTCCTCCGAATAGTCCAAGGTAATTATCGAACACTTAAATCGTGTCCGGATCCACAAGATGATCTTCGCATGCCACCGTAGAGAGAATGATGTTTCACAAATGCAATATGCTGACAACTTTTTAAGCAACGCGACGTGTAATGACGGTCGGGTCATTATTCGAACCGTTCTTTCCACAACTAGCCACAGCGCATATTGCGAGGCGGTTTCCTTGACACGTCTTCTGAAAGCAGAGATCGTGCCCTCTTATCACGGGATTCTCATCAATACGGGTATGGGTAATCCAACCGCACCGCCAATCGCGGCGAGTGGGAGGCAAACGGGCTCAACCAGGCAAGTGGGGAGGCGCAAAAAACACTTACCGCCTCTATAAAGAGACAAAGCCTCTTTCTCTTTACCCATGCCTTTCTCCTTCCGCTCGCTCATTCCCCTCTTTTCAAGCCCTAACGCCCAAGCACTCTTCCTTTCCACCAAAGAGAGGCTTTCCGAAGATGTCCGGATCCGGAGTAGGAGGCAGATGGATGGCCTCTACTGTCCGGGAGAAGGATATCAAGAAGCTCCGGGATGCCGGGTATTTGGCTCAGAAGATGGGCCACTGTCTCCCCCTGGCGGGACAAGTCGTCCCCACTCCGGAACCTCACGAGAGAGTTGTGTTCCTTCCCCATTTCGTCCGCGGGCTTGGGTTTCCCCTGCACCCATTTGTTCGCGAAATCATGTATTACTACGGGATTGATTTTCATGATCTTTCCCCCAACTCCTTCCTCAATATCTCAACGTTCATCGTCGTGTGCGAGGCTTTTCTTCGGATCTCACCTCACTTCGGCCTGTGGCTGAAGATTTTTAATGTAAAGCCCAAGGTGGTGAGTGGAGAACACGCCGAGTGTGGTGGCGCCATGGTGAGCAAGATGCCCAAGGCCGTTTGGCGAAGGCGCTCTCTGACGACTGTTAAGGAGTGGCGTGTAGATGGTTCTATATCACCGAACCACGCGGCAAAAAGTGGGCGGCGGCTCCAGAGTTCAGATCCGGAGCTCCTATGCGACTCACGTCCTGGCTCAAGAAGGGCCCGAACTGGTGTTCGTCCGATGAGCTGTTACTGCTCCAGACGCGCCTTTAGGGTGTGGTCGATAGGGACGTCAAACTCGTCGATGTAGTCCAGGTGATGCTAGCTCGCATGGTCCTCCCCTATCAGCGCCGGGCTTGCACTCTATGGGAGTTCGATCCAGCCGAGCACCAAACCCTTCGGGAGCTTTATGATTCCTCCCACGAGGATATCTGGAAGGTGCTCTTTAAGTCCGGCAAATCATGACCGGGGCCCGCCGAGGACCGTGGGTATCAATCATCCCATTCTCCAAGCTCGGTAAGTTATAGCCACACTCTGTCTGTTCATGCTTTAGCTGGCATGCCATGAGGGAGACATTTTAATCGTGTTTCGCCGTGACCTCAGGGATGGATAAAGAAGGTGGAGCAGATTCACTTTCCGGCCCCACTACCAGAGGACCCGTCCGGACCTCTTCTGACGAAGATGCTGGTCCCCGCGCCTTACAAGGCGCCAAAGAAGGAGGCCTCCAAGAAGGTCAAGAAGACCCGGAGTGGCCTCCGTCACCGCGAGGCTTCAGACGCAAAATCCGAAGACTCAAGCGACGCTCCTTCTTGGAAAGACGAAGAGGAAGAAGCAGACGGGGACGAGCCTTACTCTGAAGGTGGGAAGAAGCGTGTAGCTTCCTCGTCCCGGGAGGCCGAATCGCCCAAGAGGAGAAAAGGTTCCCTCCCCGGGGCATCCACCACGGCGGCCGATAGCAGCCCGGAGTGGGATCCCAGGGCCCAGCCCCTGGAGAAGTCGTAAGTACACAAAATCCGAACACGCATATGCGTCCGAGATTATTTTTGGGTATAGTAGTCTTAATTGTTGCTATGTTTTGCATAGTCCGGCAAGGTCTCGCGCCGGACAGCCCTCATCCGAGGATTCGCTGAGTTCGGACGCCCTGGTGAGCGAGACGCCTCCAGATGCCCCTTCTCCAAAGTCCCGGCGTGACACTGAGATGTCGTCTCAATGGGGCTCGGACCAGGGGGGGCATATCACTGGAGCCGGACACACGGGAGCGATGGCCCCTGAGTGTGCCGTCAGCGGGGGCGATCTTGGGTTCGGCCCTCGGCCGTACAAGGTCCAGGAGACCTCTAAGGTTCCCAGATCGGGCGAGCAGCCACCTTCAATGGTGGGAGGCCTGCCTACTCTGCCGGCAACCTCTGTTCAAGCGAAGTTGCCAAGCGGTCTATCGATAGCGTTAAAGAACGCGTCAATCATCGATGAACATCGGACCCTTATGGGTGCGGTGGTTGAAAAGATTCAGTCCGGCGAGAGCGGGTTGAACGAGTCCTGCTTTGGCCTTATAAAGGCCTTTGAGGTATGTTTCCTGAGAAACCTTTGAGGAATCGTCATAATATGAGTAACAACCCCTGATGCACTATCCGGCGAAGGAAAGGGAGCCGGGCAGGGGATCAAATCCTCTTTTGTCGTGGGAACTTACGTTAAAGATGTGTACCTCTTTGTTTGAACACAGGCGTCTGCGGAGAATACGGCCGCTCATAAGGCGGAAGTGTCCGGCTGAAGCGGAGCTGGAGCGGGCCGAGGAAGAACTTGGCGCGTGAGGAAGCAATTAGAAGATAAACAAGGTATGTTGAAACATTATCTTGCATTAGGCACGAATAAGTAATTGTGCGTATTGAAAGTATTTGTGTTGTATGCCCTAGGAGCGAGTGCTGAATATGAGGCACTGAAAAAGGCCATGGATGATGCCAACGAGAAGGCTGCCGCCGAATAGGCACTTCGTGAAAAACACGAGGCCAGGGTTGTCACAGCTGAGCGGGAGCTCCATGAGGCTGTGAAGAAAAGCGAGGGCCTGGAGCAGAGTCTAATGAGGAAAGAATCCGAACTCACCCAAGCGCTCCAAGCCGCGGAAGATGCTCGGGAAGAAGCCCGAGGTGCTGTACGGGACATTCAGGAGGCCCGGAAAGTTGCGGCTGGTAAGGCCTTCTGTATTCTTAGCCATTTGTTCATGATAATGGGGAGAATTCTAAGCAGCAAGCTGAATTCTTATTTTTCCAGGGGCGTTTGCAGATCTTCCTCGCAGCATATCAGATGCCGCCCAAGTCTACCAGACCGAGGAAAAGAAGTCTGCGGAGAGGGATTTCTGGTCACAGTATTTGGCACCGAACTATCCGGTGCCCTTTATCGATCAGCTGAAGCAGCTGGTCGAACTGCACCAGGCGGCCGAACTAGACATGAAGGACTTGATTGTCCGGCTGTGGCCGGCGGCAACTCCGACCAGCTACTTCGCCGGGCTCGTGAAGCGGATTGTGGGCGCTTGTCCTCGGCTTGATGCTATTAAGCGATCGGTCTGCATAGAGGGTGCACGTATGGCATTCGCCCGTGCAAAAGTGCATTGGGGAATCTTGGCGGAGAAGCTGATGGTGAGGGCGCCGGAGGTAAGGAGCATCATGAACCCGAACTGTACTATAAAGGTGTCTTGAAGGAGCCTTGCGGCGGATAAATGTACCAATGACATTATATTTCCCTGAGGGCATTCGTGCCACTTTTTGTAATATGGGATTATGGCATTTATATATTGCCTGTTTTGTTTGAACATATGTTCTTCACATGCGGTTGTTTATTGTATGTAAATCACGAGAGTTGGCGATCGTCGGGCTAACGCCTTTACGTAAAAAGAATACGGGGGTGTTCGGGATATATCTGAACGCTCTACATCCCATAGTTGGGTCCTTTTACGGAGGTGTTTCTCACCACGAACCAGGCAATCGGACTATAGGGCTTTATTACTCTCACTTAGCCATAGGAATTCGAGTATGGTCGGTGCAGCCCCTAGTGTTTGGAAGGCCGAACTAGGGGCTCTATTGGCACCTGATCGGAAGAGCAATCCGTCGCACTCTGCATTGATAATGGCGTTATGCGAAATAAATCTTTAAGGATTTTACAACCTCTCGAACAGCTGACCAGCTCTCATTTGTATCATGATGATCGGTTTTGGCTTTCTCTCTTGAGGTGCTCGTCCGGCAGATCCGGGACACAATCGTAGTAGTTCTCCTTGCGCTACCTTAGCTGATATGACGTAACGTAAGGTACCAAAACAAGGGAGCCGGGCAAACCCAACCAATGACCCAAGACATGATTCGGAGCTGATGCATATAGTGCTATAAGTTCGGGATGCCGGACGACCGAGAAGGTGGCCGGACTTTATTGCTGTATTATGAAACCCCTGGCGTAATCGGGCATAACACGATGTGTTGATAAAAGCGACGCCGGTAAGTGTTATCTCAGTCTACGCATTGTAGCAAAATGATATGTCTATGCATACTAGTACGATGTATGATTATGAAAAGAGGTGTTATTTGGCGGAACCTATGATGGCCGGACTGGAGGGGTTGTCCGTGGATCAATAGTTAATCCGGACTGCCTTCTTTTAGGGGGGGGGGGCTCCTTGTGAGTCCTGGCCGATTCCACGTCCCTAATCCTGTTCCGCGTCAAAGTTAGTTTGTAAGGCAAATACTCGGAGGTAGCCGAGCGTCCTCTTGTGGTTGGTCCGAGGGCTCCTGATCGGACCCTGGTAAACCCAGCAGTTATACCGTTGGGTAGCGCGGACTCCTCAATTGGTGTCCGGATAGTTGGCTGTCATATCAAAATTTTGATAGGCATGCGCGACTCGCTACTCTGGCAGCTGTATGATTTCCGCCCTGAGGGCAGGGTTCGGCCGTGTGATTTATCACATGGTGTTGGCCTGAGTGATTGACCACGTGGAATATAGTCAATGTGGTTCATCCCGTTAGCATACGGTAAATTACCGCATGGTGGGAAGGTGCCGAAGATTTATTCTTTGGCGAAGTATTTTTTGGTGATCCGAAGACAACCGTTTGAAATGGTTGGCCAGAAAAAACTTGGCCTTTGCCCCTAGCATCTTTTAGGAGATGTTGTTTGTGGTTTCATACCTGCGGGGTTTTTATGTGTTATGTGGCCCCCGGTTTGCTATGTCCGGAGGTACTGCAATTGAGTTGCTGTCGTTAATGCGATCGGGGGCGATCGGCCGTACTTTTATGCTATGGGGGGGGGGGGGCTCTTGACCAGATGCCTCCCTTCATTGTTTCTGGCACGCGACCAGCCGCTTTGTTTTGAGGATCCGACATTCTCTGTTGGTATGCTTTGCCGTCCTTCTGGGAGTACCATGGATTTCACATGGTTGATCGAGTCTATGGCTCGGGCCGGATAGGTCTGAGTTGTTCTTTGTCCGCTGACCGGACTGGGAGTTGCTGGAATTAGCACCAGCCTTCCTATTTTGATGCTTATGACTATTGCGCCGGGGCTTGAGGATGCTTCTCCTTTTGTCCTTCGTACTGTTTCAGACCGTAGTGGTGTGTTGACGTCGGGGCATGTGCCTTGAGTTCTCCTGCTTAGGTTGGGGTGGCCGGTTGTGCCCTGTGTGCCCTTTGTCGGGCGGTCGGGTCCGTATCTTTGAGTGGCCAGAACCTTGGTCCATCTGTCCACTAGCGAATCTTGGTCAGCTTTAAGCTGCTGTTGCTTCCTTTGCAGGCTTTTTGCCGTGGCCATGAGCCGTCGCTCGAAGCGAGCTTGTTCAGATGGATCTTGAGCACGCCCGAATTCGTCATTGCGAGTCTTGCCTCGTCCTCACGAGGAGGCGTATAGTTGTCCTCTCCAAGTATCCCACGGTGGCGGTCAGGACCCTCGAAGGCAAGCCGACTAGGGTTATATTCATCTTGGCGCGATCCGGATTGTTTTTCGACTTACGGGCGGCATTCCTTTGGCGGGGCTTGGGCGGCGCCGAGGGCGTCCATGCTTTGCTCTCCCCCCGGGGATTATCCTCCGCTGCCTCATCGCCATTGTTTTCCTTGAATGTCGCCATGTATATATCATGGGGATGGCGGCTATCCACCGCCTTGATGGCGGTGGCTCATGTGATTCTCCTGCATCGTTGTCCATACCATCCATGTTTTCGGGGTCAAAGTTAATCACGCCGGTTAAATCATCGACCGTGGCAATGAAGTGGGTGGTGGGTGGGCAGCGAATTTCCTTGCCGCCTGCCTCCTCACTCGGCGGACATAGTTCGAGCAGAGCCTCGACAAAAGAGAGACTTTAATGAGTCAGCATGTCACCAAAAGGCGAGTCTTTGGAAGATATCCCAGCGGTGAACTCCACTACGGGCCCATCACGGCGAAGGGTCCGGATCTGTATCTTTGGAACCAACGTCCGGATCACGAATCCGGGGTTGAGTCCTGAGCCACCAGAGGTAAGACCCATGTTCGGCTCCACCGCCGATGAGTGTGCGACCTGTGGGGCGGGGTCCATCCCTCCGTCCTTAGGCAGCGCAGCCTGCTCCGGATCTAGGTTCGGGGATACTACGGGGATGATACCCCGAGCTTTGTCCGACGGCAGGTCTAAGCCGTGCTCGTCATGACTGTCCGGTGCTCTTGGCATAGGCCCAAATCCGTCGAAGATCAAGTCCCCGTGGATGTCTGCCATATAGTTCAGGTTTCCGAATCTGACCTGGTGGCCAGGGGCGTAGCTGTCGATCTGCTCTAGATGGCTAAGCGAGTTGGCCTGCAGTGCGAAGCCGCCGAACACGAAGATCTGTCCGTGGGGAAAGTCTCACCCTGGACAACATCGTTGATGATGATTGAAGGAGCCATCAAGCCTGACAGCAACGACGCAGAGGAACTCTCAATGAAAGCACCAATGTCGGTGTCAAAACCAGCGGATCTCGGTGGGGGTCGATCGTGCGTCAAGGTGATGGTAACAGGAAGCAAGGGACAGAGATGTTTACCTAGGTTCGGGCCCTCTCGATGGAGGTAAAACCCTACTTCCTGCTTGATTAATATTGATGATATGGGTAGTACAAGAGTAGATCTACCACGAGATCGTAGAGGCTAAACCCTAAGAGCTAGCCTATGATGGTATGATTGTAATTGTGATTGGCCTTCTAAGGACCAACCTCTCCAGTTTATGTAGACACCGGAGAGGGCTAGGGTTTACATGGAGTTGGTTACAAGGAAGGAAATATAATATCCGGATTGCCAAGCTTGCCTTCCACGCCAAGGAAAGTCCCATCCGGACACGGGGTCAAAGTCTTGAGTCTTGTATCTTAACGCTTCAATAGTCCGGACTTTGCACACAGTCCGGCTGTTCGGATACCCCCTAATCCAGGACTCCCTCAGTGACGCCGTCTTGAGCTCCACGGTGACCTCCGTCCTGCTGGCTGGCTGGTCTTGGTCTCGTTGCACTGATATGGAAACTTTTGCGTGATGCCTCGGTACTCCGCGCCTGCGCTGGCCTCCTTAGCACCAAAGAGGAAACCAGGACGCTGCGCCCGCTGGCGCCCGCCTGGCGCTCGCCCGATCCTGATCGTCATGGCTCACGTCACGAGAGCGTCGTGAGGTTTGCCCCGCCTTGATATCTCCGCTCCTCGCGAGCCTGCCTGGAGAGGCCGCTCCTGAGGAGGTCTTGCGTCGCCCGCCTCGCGAGGCTTGGCCCTCGCGAGGTCTTGAAAGCCTTGTTGATGAAGATGGGCCATCTGAGCCCGCTACTTTAACCACATCGTGGGCAGCGAGCGAGCAAGTCTGGGACCCCGTTCCCGAACACCGACGTAGCCCCGGGCCCAAGGTGCGCTCGGGCTTGGCTTTGCGGCGAAGCCAAAGACCAAGCGCGGAGCGCCACGGGCCCCAAAAGCCTGCGGCCTTGATCGACGTGTGGCGGTTGATTGGACGTGGGCGTCTCCACTTCCCCATGTTGCCTCGGCAACTACCCGACTTGACAAGTCCCTGCGACATGCAAGGAAAACCATCATTACCTGTGATCATGGGGCGCGGTTGGCCTTCTTCCGCTATAAATGGGGAGGCGAGCCCGTGCGCTATCTCTTCCTTAGTTCACTTGCTTCCTCCTCCTTGCTCCCTTGCTAGCAGCAATGGCGTCCATCGAAGGTTCTCGCTGAAGAAAGTAAAGGCCCCATGACGATCGGGGCGCTCCGCCAAGAAAAGTCGGTCCATAAATGCGTAATGACGGCGATGCGTGGTAGCGAGGCCTTGTGCGGCGGCCTCCTCCGGTATCGCTACCCTTGTATGCTGAGCCGAGGGCTCGGAGGCGAAGCGATGAGCGGCGCCGCTGCTGCTTGCCCGTGGTCGCCGCGCCCGCAGCGACTGCCTGCCGTCGCCCCTAGAATCACGCCTCGGATTCTCGCGCGAGCTGGTGCTATGGGGCGCGATGCTAAGCTCCTGGATCCGCTTCGCGGTTCTTCTCGGCGTGATGCGCCGGGGGCCTCTCGAGCTCTAGCTGCTGCATGCTGCATTGCGATGCTCCGGCTGGAGCGAAGATCGAAGTGGTCCCACCGGCAAGATCTTCATGACCAGCGGCTGGGCGAGGTTGCGTGGGTTTGCAGCGGAAGGCGCCCTCGCGATCCACTTTGAGTCTGTGGCGCCTCCATGCTCTTCTTCAAGGTCTTGACGCGGAGGGCCGCCGCTGGAGTGTTGCCACGGAGCGCTGAGGCGACACGCGCCGCTCGCGGCTACTCCAGCAGCAGTAGCCACAGGAGTCTAGCGACTCTCTGAGCTTCTGAGACTCCGGAGGCGGCGATGACAACCTCGTGCCCCCGAGCTCGCCGGGCTCGGAGGAGGCATGGCGTCCGGCCCGCTGATCTGGATGGGGTCGGCGCCGACCTCCCATGGCCCACTGTTGATGATGGCGTCCGCCACGTGAGGGTGTAGATAGGATTCCTCTTGGTTCTTGCTTTTGTTTCCTGCGGAGAATCATGAAGTACCCCGTGGGGTGTGTGTAAAGGGTTTGTATTATCTTTTGTGTATATATTCCATGTTATGAAAATCTGCGACATGCATGTCCTGTTAAGGCTCGGTCTCCCCTTTCCAACCTCGCGATAGCTTGTTGCTCTATGCCGATAGGTCCTGGTCCCCAGGCAGGCTGCAGCCGTCGCTGGTATGCCAGGTCGCGTGCCGTGGTTAAGGCCAGGAGGTGAGCGGCCCAAGGTCCAGTAAGAGCCCCTAAGGCGCGATGCTCAGGAGGTCCCCTTTAGCCTTCAAGTAGCTATGGTAAGGTAAGAAAGGGATGCGACGTGGCCGCAACAGGAATGCGGCGAGCGCGATCCTTAGTTTCCAACGATTAGCCGATCTGAGTGCGAGACTTATCTCAGTGGTTCAGGGTAGATTCTTCATGAGGCGCCAGGCCTGTGTGCAAACACCCGCTGCGTAGCTCGGTTAGGCCCGTACGAGTCTCCCTCCTCTCGTGTTCTCCTTAGCGCTCTACGTCCTCAGGTCCCAGCCCTCGAGCGAGCTCAGCCGCCGCTGGTATGTCAGGTCGCGATGCCATGGTCAAGGCCAGGGGGTGAGGGCTGGAGAGCCAGTAAGAGCTCCTGAGTCGCGTTGCTCAGGAGCCCCCCTTTTAACGCACAAGCAGATTGTACGAGAGGAAAGGAAGCTCGTGGTGCCGCCTGCTATCTGCTTCATGAGATCCCTGCGATCCATCACAAGGAGAAAACCCGGTTTTGCCATTATGGTTGCCAGTCTGCCGCTGGTTGCTCTGTGAGGAGATGAAGGCTTGAGGGCTGGTGAGGTGGCGTCTTGTGGGCGTGCCCTTGAGCGAGCTCGACCGCTCGGAGTTTGTCGGCGTGAGGGGCGGACCCATGCACCAGCGCCGTGCACATGTGAGGAGGCCCGTGGGGCTGACGATCGACCGTGCAGTAATGTCGGGCAGGTGACAATCATAGGCAGATTAAGCATGGAAGCAAATCAGCTTGGGTAAATGCGAGAGATACTGCATGCTGGGTCGGGCTGGCGGCTTGGGGATGATGCAGCCAGGCGCCAGCAGGTAAACTAAAGACATAAGCAAAGGGATACATGCCACGAGGGGCGGACCCACGCGACCAGGAATAATGCAGCCGAGAGGCGCTCCAGCTAAGCGAACTTGGAAAATGTCACACGGATTACGTCGGCGAAGGAGAGTTGGTGTAGAAGGCGTGCCATGAAGGGTAGCTCCTCACGAGCCACGGGGACCCTGAGCCTTGGGAGGCTCACGGGGGCTCAGTGGTTCCTTGAGGACCGTCTCCATCTCTGCCGGGCGGCGTGGTGCCTGGCCTCTGGGGCCGCCAGGACACGCCGCATGTTCTTGATGAGTGATGACCGCTCGGCAAGCCAAAGGCATGCGAACATAGGCTGTGGTGGACCCTACGCGCCACGCCTGCAGCGTGAAGGCCGAAAGGCTCTGAGATCTGACCTGTTGAGCCTTGGAATGTCGATCCGACGCGCAGCCCGGCATCCCTCGCCTAGATGGGGAGCTTCGCCTCGTGGCGTGGTCGCCCGCACATGGCCCTACTGCGTCTTGCAGTTCTGAGTGGTCTTGGTTATGAACTCTGGCGGTGGGGCTCCTTGCCTGTGTTCTCTGAGGAAGCGTGCATGATCGCCTCCAAGTGGTGCCCAAGCACCTCCCTCGTGATGTTGGAAAGGTCTGAGGCCCTCCAGAAGAGAGCCCCCGAGCCCTGCCCAAGGAGGGCGCTGGGCGCGCCTTCCTATGCAATGGAGGGAGGCGCCCTTGGAGCGGGCGCTCATCCTGACGAGGTTACAGCCGCGACACCATCCTCCTGAGATCCTACACGGCGCATCTGCTTCTTCTTCTTGGGGAGAGCCTCAGGAGGGCCCTCGCCTTTGCTGTCGGGGTCGTCAATCACTGCAGTTTGGAAGGCACGCTCGAGGGAGCATACCGCATGTCTTTCTTTGCATGGGACCGTGATGATTCCGCCGCTTCCCGTCATCTTTAGGACATTGTAGCCGTGGTGGGTGACAGCCATGAACTTGGCCAGGGCTGGATACCCGAGGATGGCGTTGTATGGCAGACGGATATGCGTGACGTCGAAGTCGATGAGCTCGGTGCGGTAGTTCTTGCATTCTCCGAAGGTGACAGGGAGGCGGACCTGCCCTATCGGTGTGGTGGAACCGTTGGTCACTCCTGAGAAAGGCTTGGTAGGCTGAAGCTTGTCATATGGGACTTGGAGGTTGTCGAACATATCGACGGACAGAACATTGAGCCCTGCGCCGCCGTCGATGAGGGTCTTGGTAACTTGCACATTCTTGATGGTAGGGAGCCTGATGTCGGGAGGCACCAGCGATGGCTGCGCACTTGAGCTGGTCTGCCGAGTTGAAGGTGATGGCGCACTGGGACCACCTGAGTGGGCGTGTGGCCTCGAGCTTGGGGAGGACTGCATTCACTTCACGAGCAAACTATTTGAAGATGTGCTGCGAGGCTGGGGCGTGGGCTCCGCCCAAGATGCGAAGCGATATGCGTGGCTCTGAAGCCCCCAGCCCCTCGTCGATGGTGGTCATCGTTCCTTCTTGGCGGTGGCGGCAGCGGGGGAAGACCGGCGTTGTCCTAAGGATGGTCCTCGCGAGGCTCGTCTCTCCAGGCGCCCTCGCGAGGATGTTCCTGCTAGCGGTCCTCATGAGGCCTGTCGCGCCATTCCTAGCACGGGCCACAGTCATCCCAGCGTCCGCCTCCATGTCCTCCTCCTCGTCCATAGCCCCGGTCGCTGCGCTCGGGGCGTCAACCGTAGCGTACTTCACGAATGGCTTTGAGCTCTTGACAGTCGCTGGTGTTGTGGGTGTTCAGGTTGTGGAAGGCGCAGAACGGTCGGCTGTTCTTGGATGACTCGGGCTGATCTCACCTCGCTTGGTGTCGGGCTCCTTGCTGAGCACAAGCCTTCCTTGCGCTTCACGTCCTTGGCCTTGGCCTTCTTCTCTTCGCTTACCAAGCTGGTGGCACTAAAAAAGACACATCCGTGACATTTTGGGCTGAGCGAATTTTTTTCCTGTCATACATATGACACTTCTATGATGATAATTGTGACAAAACCTGGTATCATCATAGATGTGTGGGCTCCTACTTCTATGACAAAAAATCATGACATAAAATGGGCTTTTCGTCCTAGGTGGGCCGGAGACGCAGCTGCATGACATTCTTTGGGCCGTCCATGACAGAAAAACCATGGTAGAAGCGAGGAGAGGAAAATTTGGGAGTTCCGGTTACGGTGGGAGGTCGGGGCCGGCGATGCGCGCTTTCTCTCATACGTCTGCAGCGTGTGTGCGGCGTTAGCTAATCGAACCCGAAGCGTTGGGCTCTAATCGAACCCGGCGATTGCATTGCAGGCTACGCGTTCATCGAACCCGGTGATCGATCGATGGCTGTTGGCGAACCCGATCGGCGATTCTTCGCTACTGCTGCTAATCAAGCCGATCGATTGTATGAGCAGGAGCGTTGCGGGGGGGGGGGTTGGATGAGCGGTGGCGGTGGCGTTGCCTTTGGATGAACAGAGACCCGTGGTGTGGAGGGCTGGATGAGCGATGAGACGGTGGAGGGTGCCCGCGGAGGGTGGTTGAACAGGACCCCATGGTGTGGAGGGTGGATGAACAATAGACGGTGGAGGGTGGTTGAACAATGAGCCGATGGAGTAAGCGTGATGGAGGCTGGATGAACAGAGGCCGTGGAGGCTAGAGGAGGTCGACGGTAGCCCGTGGAGGTTTGGAGGAGGTCGGCGGTGGAGATGAACAAGATCCGTGGAGTCCTGTTTATGCGACGCCACACCTCCCGGATGAACGGGACCCTGTTTGACCGTAGGGAGGTCCGTTTAAATCCGCTTTTGGCGGTATGCCACACCCTCCCGATCAAGGGACCCCGTTTGACCATTGGAGGTCCGTTTCGTCCGCTTTGCGGCACGCCACACCCTCCCGATCAACGGGACCCCGTTTCGACCCGAGGAGGTCCGTTCGTCCGTTTGGCGATGCGCCGCACCTCCCGATTAACAGGATCCGTTTGAACCTGGCGGTCGAACACAAGGCCGTTCCTCCGTTCTGATACGCCGAGCCTCGTTTCTATCGACTGTTCCGTCCAAGCCCTCCCGATGAACACGAGCACGCATTCCGTTTCGACCCAGCCGGTTGGCTCCCACGCGTTCTGTTGTCTCCCGATGAACATGACGCATTCCGTTGCCTCCCCATGAACACGACGCATTCCGTTGCCTCCCCATGAACACGACGATGATGCTATTTCTCCGTTCCGACCCAGCCATGTCAACAAGCCCTCGCCGTACATATGCGCGAGTAGGCGTTCAAGACCCCGCCCGTATGTACACATACGTGGCCGTATTTTCTTTCTTGCACCCTGGCCACTGTACGTACGTGTACATGCTACGTGCGCGCCTCTACTACGACACATGTGCGCCTCTACATCCACCAGTATATATGTACATACACGTTCGCGACCAGAATGACAACGCTACGTACACTTCGACCAGGTTGGTCCCGACTGTCAGGCACTTCCTTGCGTGCGAAGATGTAGCCGGTGGGTCCCAGCAGTCAGGGGGGCGAATCGTTTTTTTGCCCGGACACACTTCCTTGCATGCGAAGGTGTAGCTGGTGGGTCCAACAGTCAGGGGGGAAACGTTTTTTCACAAAATACAGTGGCCCGTCCGGTGGGTCCCCGCTGTCAGGTGGAGGAATAGTTATTTTGCGCGTAATAAGGAGGCACTTCCTTGCTGCGGCCGTGGACCCAGCTGTCAGCGTCTCCACGCACAGTCATTGACCACATTGACCACGCCGCGCCGAGAGCACCACGGTGGTGGACGACGGTGAGACCTAGGAAGGGGATGACATGGAGGCACGGAAGACTCGGTAGTTATTTCCCACGCGGAGGGGTGTACGACTGTACGAGGGTTTACTGGTTCGTCCGCCGTCGCCAGAGAATAACAACAGGTGTGGGCGGGTAGAGGGATGGCTAGGCCAGCGATGGGAGTACGGTGGGGCGGTGAGGCCTGCGCGGCAGCACAGCCGGCCATGGGGAGGAGGGAGCAGGCAGTCCTGCCGGCGCTTGTTTGAGCGGTTGGAGCAGGAAGAGCAGAGATTGAAGAAGCACGACGGCCGTTGGATGGATATCCAACAATCAGTGCTTGTGCGTCAACCTTTTTTTAGGAAAGCCTCAAACTGTGGAAAACATTATACAACCCATCTGCCATTATTTCTAATAATTTACAGCCTATTTGCTAATTCTTAAGGTTTTTTTTGGAGCCCATATTCTTTTTGTTAGCATTACAACCCATATTGTGGCCACGGTTAAAAACTATACGAATTTTTGCATATTTCGGTGCGGTCCGAATTATTTTTAATCCCGAAATTTCGACTCACATTCAAGCTGATTTTAAAAATAAATGTATATCAATATAAAATCCAATAAATTCTCCATGCATAAAAATTAATGTAATTTAAAATCTTGAAATGAAAAAAAGATATTTGAAACTAATTGCCGGTTTGATGTGTTTAAAAAATGTACAACCCATTTCTCATTACTGATGGCCCATTTTCTCGGCCAGCCGAATGAAAGCTCTCCTTGTCTTGAAAGATTTGCAGCCCAACAGGCCTGACAAAGCGACTTATTTGGCAAATCACAAAAAAAGCTGGGCTGTGGCCGTGGACCCATTATCGGCCTCTCCACGTCAAGTACTCTTCCGATGGAAGTCGTTCCTTGACCATGTTGACCACGCACTTGGAGAGCACCACCGGCGGTGGATGACGGCGAGGCCTAGGAAGGGGACGCGAGCCCGGGAAGACGCGGGCGGTGGAAGCCCGCGAGAGGAATACGAGGGTTCACTAGTTCGGCTGCGGTGTGAGGCTGCCGTCGCCCTTGAGGCCTGGCAGTGTGGGAATAGTAGAGGCGGTGAGGCCTCTGCGGCCTGACAGCCGCCACAGGGAGGCGGGAGCATGCGACACGACCTGGCGCTGCTTTGGGCGGCTAGAGCAAGAAGACGGAGGTTGAAGAAGCACCACTGCCGGGCGTTCGGGAGCGGGGTCCCAGACTTGCACTCGCTGCTGCTGGCGTGGCTCAAGTGGGGGCCCAGCGAGGCCCAACTTCATCAGCTCAAGCTCAAGACCCTCGCGAGGGGCCAAGCCTCACGGGGCGGATGACAGGAACCTTCCTCAGGAGCAGCCTCGTCAGGCAGGCTCACGAGGAGGCCGAGAGATCAAGGCAGGGTACCTCACGAGGGTGCCCCGTGATGCAAGCCATGACGATCAAGACCAGGCGGGCGCCAGGCGGGTGCTAGCCTGCGCAGTGTCCTCGTTTCCCCTTTGGTGCAAAGGAGGCAAGCACAGACCAAGGCATCAGGCAAAGGTTACCTCTTGATTGCAACAAGACCAAGACCAAGCGAGAAGCGGCGGGGAAGGAGGTCATCGTGGAGCCCAAGACGGCGTCACCGTCAGAGCCTTTGGCAGCCGAAGATCAACTTTAGTTAGGATAAGTGTACTAGATGTTCCCCTTCAAAATGGCCAATTGTTGGCGCCCTTCACGCTCATTATTTGGGAAGAGGTCCATGGCCTCCCTCTATAAATAGAGCTAGCCACCACAGAGTAGAGGCATCTGATAAAGCCCTAGCAGAGAGAGAGAGAGAGAAGCGATTGGACTCACCCAAGCAGTTCATCGCACCAGCTCAAGAACAGCCCTCGCGAGGCTGTTCTTCCTTTATCTTGTTCATCATCAGCCCCGAGGCAATCCACCACACCACACACTGGGTAGGGTATTACACCTAGCAGTGGCCCGAACCAGTATAAACCTCGTGTCCCTTGTGTTGTCCATCGTTCATAGTTTAGATCCCTCGCAATCCATTAACGCGTGAGCCGGTAGGGGAAAGATATCCATGCACACCCCAGTGTTCGAACCTCAAGGGTCTGCCGGAACCCGAAATACGACATTTGGCGCGCCAGGTAGGGGTGTGCCAGAATCTTTCTTCCGCTGGTCGCGTGTGATCTTCCGTCGTGTCCATGGCTGACGCTCGCCGAGCTCGCGCCGAGCGCCGGGCTGCTCATGTCACTCGAGTCACCCAGACGACTCCCGTCGGCGGACACCCCTGTCGTTCCCCATCACCTGCCGCCAACGCCGCCACCAGCCCGGTGGGGAACGAGCAGCAGGCCTCGTCCCTGCATCCGTCGGTGAGGTGAGAAGGCCGCACCGCTACCCCTTCGCTCGCCCTGCTGGTTCTTCGTCCCGCGCACACCGTGCTCCCATGGAGGCTCGAGCCGCGCTCATCGCGGCCATGAGCTCCTGCGCTACCGTCCTGTCGATGACGTCTACGAGGAGTGGCTCGACCGCGTCGCCGAGCTCGTCCCAGCTGCAGGGGGCTCCCCCATGCCGTCCCTCTCATCGCCTCGCCCCTTCAACTCCGCAGGCGGCAGGGAGCGGAGAATGCCCCGCCACCTCCTCCCAAGAAGGCGCCTGGCTCCAAGGCGCGTGGCCCGGGCGAGACCCTCAGCGTCGGGCGCCGTGCAACAAGAAAGGAGCTGCCCGGAGATCCCTCGTCCCTAAGAAGGTGCTCGCGTGCTCCCAGCACCGGAGCGCCGCAACCACGCTCCGGCACCGCCCATCGTCAAGACCCAGCTGCTCGAGCAGCGGTCATGTGAATCCACAAGGGCAAGTTCCGCATCAGCAGAGAGCCCGGTAGCCCGCTGCAGTCGACGCTGGCGCCTTCACCGCCGAGCTACGTGAGCGTCGCATGGCCCGGCAAGTTCAAGCCAGACCTGCCTCCTCGACTGGCATCTGCCGACCTGCGGAGTTCCTTCAGCTCTGAGCTGGGCATCAAGCCGCCAACGGGGACGAAAAGGTCATGGCAAATTGGTTCCCGTTGGCGCTCAAGGATGGAGCCCCAACCTGGCTCCTGAACCTGGCTTCCGGCACTATCTCCTCCTGGGACGAGATGCGCACCCGCTTCATCGCCAACTTCTAAGGCACTCGCGACCGGCCTCCGGCCGTGAGCGACATGCACCGCATCAAGCAGCAGCCAGGAGAGACCCTGCAGAAGTACATCCAACGCTTCAACAACGCCCGTCTCAAGATCCCCAGGTGACCGAGGAAGCCATCATCTCAGCCTTCTCCGATGGTGTGCGTGACGTCAAGATGAAGGAGGAGCTAGCAATGCATGAAGACCTGTGCACATCCTTGGAGCTGTTCAACTTGGCGACCAAATGCGCCAGGGCTGAGGAGGGCACCTCTCCCTCCTCGAGCTCCCAGCTGCCGATCCAGAAGAGAAGAAGCCCAAGGCCAAGGACGTGAAGCGCAAGGGGGCTGCCGTGCTCGCGGCAGAACCAGACACCAAGCGAGGCAAGGATCAGCCCGAGTCATCCAAGGGCAGCCGGTACTGTGTGTACCATGACCTCCACACCCACAACACCAACGAATGCCAGGAGCTCAGGGCCGTGCGAGAAGGGCGTATCGGCCGATGCCCCGAGCGCAATGATCGAGGCTACGCCGAGGAGGAGGAAGAGGCGCAGGGCCTGGAAGACCGTGGCCCTCGCCCGAGATGGCGTGATGACCTCGCGAGGACCCGCTGGCGGGACCAGCCTCGCGAGGAGGTTGGAGGGACCAACCTCGAGAGGACCGCCCTCAAGGCAATGCGGGGCTCCCACCTCTGCCATGACCGCCAAGGAGAGTGCGAAGACAATCATCGGGACGAGGGGCTGGGGCTTCCGTGAGTCGCTGCGATCACTTGCATCTGGGTGGTGCTCAGGCCTGACCTCTCAGCAAGATCTTCAAGCAGTTTGCTCATGAGGTGAGCGCAGTCCTCCCAAGCACGAGGCCACACGCCCTCTTAGGTGGTCGTCGTGCGCTATCACGTTCAGCTCGGCGGATCAGCTCAAGTGCTCGGCAACGGCCGGAGTCCTCCCCATGCTTTGCTCACCAGTCATCAGCAACGTGCAAGTCACCAGGACCCTCATCGATGGCGGAGCAGGACTCAACGTCCTATCTATCGAGACATTCAACGATCTCCAAGTGCCATACGATCAGCTTCAGCCAACCAAGCCTTTCTCAGGAGTCACCGATGGCTCCACCGTCCCGATAGGGCATGTTCGCCTTCCCATCACCTTCGGACAGCGTAACAACTACCGCATCGAGCTCATCGACTTCGACGTCGCCCACATTCGTCTGCCATACAATGCCATCCTCGGGTACCCAGCTTTGGCCAAGTTCATGGCAGTGACTCACCACGGCTACAATGTCCTCAAGATGCCGTGAAGCGGAGGAGTCATCACGATGCCTTGTGAGGAAAGGGATGCGATGTGCTCTCTTCTGCGTGCCTTCCAAGTTGCAGCAATTGAAGACCCAGATCACAGGAGCGGGAGACTTCCCGAAGGGATCCCCAAAAAGAAGAAGGCTTCGCCTGGTCCAAGCCCTCGTGGGGAAGGCACCTCCGGAGGCGTGGTAGTAGGACCCGCATACCGTTCAAGGGCGCCACCCTCAGTCGCATAGGAAGGTGCGCATGGCGCCTCCTCGGCGGGGCTGGGGCTCTTTCATGGCGAGCCACCGACCTAGCCGGGTCCGAGGAGGCGCTTGAGGCACCACTTGAGGCGTGCTTGAGGCACGTTTCCCTCGAGGAAGGTATGAGGCAAGGAAAGCCAAACCCTTAGGAGTTCATCGCGAGGAGCATCCAGGAGCCTCAGGAGTCAAGAGTCATCTTGTGGCCGCCTTGCCTGGGCCGTGGCCCCACATCCGAGCAGGATCTTTGGGCTACGAATCTGCATCGACATACCAGAAGTCAACCAGGCGCGTCTCGGGGCGCCTCGGCCCTCACGCATTGGGCATTGCGAGGTCGCCTCCACAGCTACGTTCGCATGCCCTTGGCCTGCGAACGCGATTTACCGCCCATTAGCGCCTGGCTTGAGGTGCGCTCTCGAAGGCTCAGGAGGTCAAGCAGCACGATCCTGGCGAGAGATGGAGATGGCTCTCGAGGAACCCCATACCCGGAGCCTCCCGAGGCTCCAGTGCGGAGGGCTCGTGAGGGTCGGCTTCCTCATCACGCGTCATCCGCTACCTCAACATCCCGCCATCCCGACCATATCGGTGACACCTTTCCAAGTTCCGTTTTAGCTGGGGCGCCCTCGGGCTGCATCATTCCCCAGAAGCGCAGGTCCGTCCCTGCGGCATGTATCCGTTCTTACCTTGTTGGGGGCGCCCCTCGGGCTGCATTATCCCCAAGCTGCTCGGGCCAGACCCGGTGGCGTATGCTTTCTCCGCACCTATCTAGATGGATTTGCTTATTCATACATGACATGCTTGACCTAATCGCCTGCTCGATTGACACCTACCTTTGGAGCCGCTTGCTCAGGCACGGCACTTGCGCACGGGTCCGTCCCTGCAATGCCAATAAATCTGAGTGGCTGAGCTCTCGGCGCGGCAGCCATAGGCGCCACCTCACCAAGCCCTCGATGCCCCGATCACTCCCTCGGAGTGACCAATGGTTAGCAGCAACCGTAACGGCGAACCTTGTTTCCCCTCGTGATTGGTACAGGGACCTGCTCCGGGAGTACGCTGGCGGCATCACGAGCCTTCTCTCCTCCTCTCCGGCGCGATCCGCTTGCACGTTAAAAGGGGGGCGCCTGAGCATCACGACTCATGGGCTCTTACTGGCTCTCCAGCCCTCACGCCCTGGCCTTGACCCACGGCATCGCGACCTGTCATACCAGCGGCGGCTGAGCTCGCTCGAGGGCCGGGACCTGAGAAGTAGAGCACTAAGGAAAGCGCGGGGGAGAGGAAAGAAGCTCGCGAGGGCCCAACCCAGCAGCACCTCAGTTGCCATCGCGCAGGCACGACACCTCATCAAACGTCGCTCCAAACCCGCAAGATAAGTCACGCAAAAAACTGATCCGACTCAGCGCCGAACCCTCGCCTACTGCCGCTCTGTCGCGGCAAAGCCGCCTACCTTTCTTGCCCAGCGGAGGCTGCTTGAGCGCTAAAGGGGACCTCCTGAGCATCGCGACTCAGGGGCTCTTACTAGACCTCGGGCTGCTCACCTCCTGGCCTTGACCCACGGCATCGCGACCTGTCATACCAATGACAGTGAAGCCTACACAGGGACCGGGACACATCGTATGAGCACCAAGCCCTCGCGAGGAAAGAAAGGGGGAGCTAAGCTGGGGCAGAACAGGCCTCTCGCACCGATTCATCATAAGGACATAATATTCACAAAAACATGGCCAACGCCTTACATACCCCCGCGGGGTGCTACTTCGATTCTTTGCAGGAAATAAAAGGTGCTAATCCTAAGGAACGACGACCACACGTGCCTCCGCAAGAGACGCCATCATCAACAGTGGGTCGCCAGGCGCCGGCGTCAACCCCATCCAGATCACCGGCGCCGGTAGCCTGAAGCGCCCGCTTGGCTCCGGGCGCGACGTGAGCTCGGGTGCTCGTAGCTGTCGTCGCTCATCTCCAGAGTCTCCAAAAGCTCGGCGGAGGAGCTGGACCCTCCAGCCCCTTTGCTGCTGCCCGAGGAGCTGCCGAGGGAGCGACCGGCGGGCCTAGTCCTCGCCACGACGATGCCCCGGCCGCCCTTCTCGGGGCAGCATTCCAGCCGGCGTCCTTCCGCATCGAAGACCTTGAAGAACATCAAGGAGGCACCATCGTATTCCAAGTGGATCACGAGGGCGCCCCTTGTCCGGCAGACCCGGGCGATCTCGCCCCAGCCTCGGGTCATGAAGACCTTGCCCGGAGCGACAACCACAACCTCCGCTCCAGTCGCAGGGGTGCTGCAGCCAGTGTGCTGCAACCAGAGCTCTAGAGAGCCCCTCGGCGGGATCTCGAAGGCGAAGGAAGAAGAAGCACGAAGAGATGGACTGGAAGGGCTCACGCCGTTCCGTACTTATAGCCGAAGGAGGCCAACCGTCGGCCTCCACGATCACAGGTAATCATGACCCATTTTTGTGTGCAGGGACTTGTCAAGTCATGCGGTTGCCGAGGCATCATGAGGAAGTGGAGACGCCCATGACCAGTCAATCGCCACGCGGCGCCCAAGGCCTTGAGCTGTTGGGGCAGCATGCGCGCGCCTGCCCTGCGCTTCTCCGGCAAGCCAAGTCTGGGCGCGCCTTGGGCCCGGGGGCTACTGTCGGTGTTCTGGGAACGGGGGTCCCCAGACTTGCCTGCCTGCGGCCTGCGGCGTGGCTCAAGTGGGGGCCCAGCGCGGCCCAGCTTCATTAGCTCAAGCTCAAGACCCTCGTGAGGGGCCAAGCCTCGCGGGGCGGATGACAGGAACCTTCCTCAGGATCAGCCTTTCAGGCAGGCTCACGAGGAGGCCGAGAGATCAAGGCAGGGTACCTCACGAGGGTGCCCCGTGACGCAAGCCATGACGATCAAGACCAGACGGGTGCCAGCCTGCGCAGTGTCCTCGTTTCCCCTTTGGTGCAAAGGAGGCAAGCACAGGCCAAGGCATCAGGCAAAGGTTACCTCTTCGGTGCAACAAGACCAAGACCAGCAGAGCGGCAGGAAGGAGGTCATCGTGGAGCCCAAGACGGCGTCACCGTCAGAGCCTTTGGCAGCCGAAGATCAACTTTAGTCAGGATAAGTGTACTAGATGTTCCCCTTCAAAATGGCCAATTGTTGGCGCCCTTCCCGCTCATTATTTGGGAAGAGGTCCATGGCCTCCCTCTATAAATAGAGCTAGCCACCACAGAGTAGAGGCATCTGATAAAGCCCTAGCAGAGAGAGAGAGAGAGAGAAGCGATTGGACTCACCCAAGCAGTTCATCGCACCAGCTCAAGAACAGCCCCTCGCGAGGCTGTTCTTCCTTTGTACTGTTCATCATCATTACGAGGCAATCCACCACCCACCACCTTTGGGTAGGGTATTACACCACAAGCGGTGGCCCGAACCAGTATAAACCTCGTGTCCCTTGTGTTGTTCATCGTTCATAGTTTAGATCCCTCGCAATCCATTAACGCGTGAGCGGTGAGGGAAAGATCTCCGCGCGCACCCCGGTGTTGAACTTCAAGGGTCTGCGGAACCGAAATCCGACAACTTCTGCCGTTGGGTGGACATCGACGATAATCGGAGCTAGAATCGTTCATATGGACTAAGTTGACAAAGCCCTTCGTCCCGTCAACTTAGTAGGCCCTAAGTCAGCCTCCCACCAAGGTGGGTCCCGCTAGCCGGGGAGTATTCATTTTTTGTGCGTAATAAGGAGGCACTTGGTGGGTCCAGGCGCGATGGGGGAACATTTTTTTCACGAAATACGATGGCCCGTCCGGTGGGTCCCAGCAGTCAGGGGGAAACAATTTTTTTCGCAAAATACTTGTGGCCCGTCCGGTGGGTCCCCGCTGTCAGGTGGAGGAATAATTATTTTCCGTGTAATAAGGAGGCACTTCCTTGCGGCTGCCTTGGACCCAGCTGTCAGCCTCTCCACGTACAGTACTCTTCCGGTGGAAGTTGGTCGTTGACCACATTGACCACGCCGCGCCGAGAGCACCACGGCGGTGGACGACGGTGAGGCCTAGGAAGGGAACGACGCGGAGCCGGGCAAGTCGCGGCAGTGGATGCCCATGCGGAGAGGAATATGAGCGTTCACTGGTTCGGGTGCGGTGTGAGGCTGCCACGCTGCAGAATAACAGGGTGTGTGGGTGAGTGGAGGGATGGCCTGGCCAGTGGTGGGAGTAGTATGGGGCGGTGAGGCCTCCATGATAGCACAGCCGACCCACGGGAGGCGGGAGCAGGCGGCACGACCCGCGCTGCTTTGGGCGGCTGGAGCAAGAAGACCAGAGGTTGAAGAAGCACTATGGCCGTTGGATGGATACGGTCACTGGAGTATTGACTAAGTTGCAAAGCCCTCCGTCCCCGTCAACTTAGTAGGCCCACAAGTCAGCCCAACAATATGGTGGGTCCCAGCTAGCAGGGGGGTATTCATTTTTTTGGGCGTAATAAGGAGGCACTTCCTTGCGTGATTAGATATAGCTGGTGGGTCCGACCTGTCAGCGGGGGGAACATTTTTTCACGAAATACAGAGGCCATTCCTGTGGGTCCTAGCTGTCAGGTGGAGGAATCATTATTTAGCGCGTAATAAGGAGGCATTTCCTTGCGTGCGGCCCTGGACCCAGCTGTCAGTGTCTCCACGTATAGTCCACTTCCGATGGATGTCATTCATTGACCATGTTGACCAGGCCGCGCCGAGTGTACCAGGGCGGTGGACGACGGCGAGGCCTAGGAAGGGAACGACACGAAGCCAGGGAATACTCGACAGTTGTTTCCCACGCGGAGGAGTACGAGGGTTTACTGGTTCGTCTGCCGTCGCCAGAGAATAACAACATGTGTGGGTGAGTAGAGGGATGGCTAGGCTAGCGATGGGAGTACGGTGGGGCCGTGAGGCCTGCATGGCAGCATAGCCGGCCGCGGGAGGAGGGAGCAGGCAGTCCCGCTGGCGCTTGTTTGAGCGGCTGGAGCATGAAGAGCAGAGATTGAAGAAGCATGACAGCCATTGGATGGACATCCAACAATCACTGCTCTCGTGTGTTGACTAAGTTGACAGGGCGTTGCGTGTGCGTCAACCTTTTTTTTTTATGAAAGCATACGCGTCAACCAATAGTAGGCGCACAAGTCAGCCTCAAATCTGTGGAAAACAACATACAACCTATCTACCATTATTTCTAATAATGTACAACCCATTTGTTAATTCTTAAGAATTTTTTTGGAGCCCATCTTCTTTTTGTTAGCATTACACCCCATATTGTGGCCACGGTTAAAAAGTATACGAAATTTTGCATATTTTGGTGTGGTCAACTGTGTTTAATCCAGAAATATCGATTCACATTCAAACTATTTTAAAAAATAATTTATATAAATATAAAATACAAATAATTGTCCACGCATAAAAATCAATGGAATTTAAGATCTTGTAATGAAAAAAAATTGAAACTAATTCCCGATTTTATGTGTTTTAAAAATGTACAACCCATTTCTGAGCAAACCGAATGAAACTCTCCTTGTCTTGAAAGATTTGCAGCCTAGTAGGGCCGATAAAGCAAGTAGGCCTTGTTTGGGTATTTCTTAAAAAAATAGAACTGGGCTATCCATTTTCAGCAAGAAAAAAACACAAGCTGGGCTCATGATGTGGTAAACATAAATAAAACCTGGCTAGGCGGGCCACAACCCCAACACAGCCCGTTGTTACCCTGATCCGTCGCTAAAACAAGTATAAATAACAACCGCTTGTTTCTAAAAAAACTGCGCGACTTCTTTGGGTCCCCGATGTCGGCCGCTCGTAGTGTAATTTCTCGTTTATTGACTATGTTGACAATGGCGTGAGCCCCGGATGTCCAACCATTAGGAGGAACCATATTTTTGGGCTTGTACTATAGAGGCACTTGCTTTGCGTCGCCATGACGCTGGTGGGTCCCTCTTGTCATCCTCTCCACGTCTGATCATCTCCTTGTTCCTCTCGGTTGTTGACGACGTTGACAATGCAAGAGGCGGCGCACAGCATGCGGCGAAGCGAACCAAGGCCGCAAAGGCGGAGGATGACGGCGAGGCCTCGGACGGAATGAACATGAGCCGTTGAAGATCGCCGGTCCGGTCGCAGCGGGAGAGTCGAGGTTGACTGGTTGGGCGGAGTGCGTGTTGGGGCTGGCGTCGCCGGAGAATAACAGGGCGTGTGGGGAATAAAGGAGGGACTGGCCAACATTGGAGGGTGCGTCACGGTAGGGCGGCGAGGCATGACCAGCCATGGGAGGCGGGAGCAGGCGGAGCCGACGGGGTGGTTTGGTTTGGTCGGCTGGAGGAAGAAGAAGACAAGAGATAGAAGATACACGACATATGTTGGATGTCAATCCAACGGCTGGTAGGTAGAATCGTTTGTTGACTGGCTAGTAAGTCGACACCACCTTGGATAGGCTATTTCCTCGCGGGTCCCAAATGTCAGAATCCAAATATGTCACGGTCATGCAGCCTTTCCTATGAAAATTTACAGCCCATTTGATGTGCTAGTTCGAAATAAGTTTGTGGGTGCTGGTTGGGGCTAATCACTTGGCTTTTGTAATGCACAGTGAGCTCAAGCAGCCGGCGAGAGTGATGTTATTTCCCTTGGTTGGGATTTGTTACAATATTTCACTCTAAATTAAACGAATGGCAAGCCATTTGCCTTGTTTCAAAGAAAATATGACAGTCACAGCCGAGTTGAAAAGGGCAGGAACATCTAACTCCAGCTTACAAACTGTACAAAAGCACGAGGGTTAATTGTTCATTAGGTTTACAAAAAACCAGATTGAAAAGGGCAACAACATCTAACTCCGGCACTATTTTGGCATCACGATCAAATGGATCGGTCAGGTCCATAGAATGAACATCTGGGTCGTAAAATTTACTGGATTATGACCACAATATGTTGTAAATAGAAGCCCGACACGTTCGTAAGCTCTTTTGCCCACCGAAACTCCTTTTTTGCTCTTGACATACCCATCCGTCAAAACCATGCTGCTGATAAACTTAAGCACGATGGACAATAGTAACCTCGCATTCAGCGGGAAGAATGTGACAAATCTTGTGTTTGCACGGTTGGCTACATATCGTTCTAGCGTTATTGTCTTCAATCGAATCTCATGAGAAGTGAGAAAATCCGATGCTTACGAATCCACCGATTGGTTATAACTTTCTTACCCGTCCTGTTGCCTAAATAGACATGAAGATTGAAAAGCAGTTAAGGTCTAAAAGAAGAGTGTCGAAAAGAGCAACAGCTGAGCGTTTAATTCTAGTACACTATATGCGGGCTTCCAATGTGCGTGAAATTATCACCTTTATATACAACCTCTCCGGACATGGAAAGCATTGCAGAAGCCAATAATCTTGTTCAGATCAAAACTATTCATTTGGATATATAAGATCTTGATGAGAATCCAGCACCATTGATAGGCCATCCATGGAGAAACTCTTCATTGAGCATAGAACATAATATTAGTACAAAATGTGTACTCCAAGATGATATATAAATTATGCATGAAATTTAAAATGCAGCTTATGGTTACAAGTGTAGATGATAATATAAAGTACACGAAGAACTGTGGAGCCAAACACCATATTGAAATGAGCACAAAAATCATGTATTACACCCAAGGTCTCCAGTTTAGGCGCGAGAGAGGATGGTTATTTGCAGCGGTGAATAACTAGAATCAAGGATCAACCTTTGAAGTGAAGGGCATCTTGGATGATGAGCTGCCTTCCGTCAAAAGAAATTCCAATGCTTACAAGGTTAGGCAACTTTATTTGGAGACAACCGATTCTAAGCTGTGAAAACAAGCACCAAGCACTCCAAAGAGGGCAAGCTGGAGTGGATGATGCTGTGCAATGAGGCCTCCGATATCTGAACCCGCACAAGTGAAAGTTTCTTGAGAAATGGGAGTCGAAGGTTTAGTACCAGATTATGCAGTAGGTAGCACAACGCAAAGGTGGCGGTGTGGAGAGAGGACAAAACCGCGAGATGGACATCGGTCTTTGAGGGCACAAGTTCATGGCATTGGTATGTGGTATGTGATTTCCAAGGGAATAATAGAACTCAAGCAGCTGTAGTTCTGTGAATTCAGGGGATTTCAGCCAGGCGTCCACCGTGCAGGGCATGGTATGCTTGCTCGAGTAGCATGACGGGATGTAGAGGCTTTGAGCGGAGCCCTGGTGGGAGGAGATGATGGCTCTGGGATTTCAAAATCATTGAAGAGAGATAGTGACGACGATCGAGATTAAGGGCACAGCGCGCCATAGAGGCGCCACCTAATTGAGAGGACATGGGTGCGGCAGCAATCCTTGGTGGGAGAAGCGAGATGATCTCCCCAAGGGCGTTGTCAGGAGATCGCTGATGCGGTCCACCCAAGATTCTCTGAGTTCTGGGATCCGGTGGGGGCGGGGTCGCCGCTTCTCCCAGCTGCACAGTGCGGGATCTACAACAGGCGTCGCCATTGGTGGGAGCCTCATCTTCTTGGCGCTGGGGTCAGCCGACTCCATTTTCCTCGAGGCGTCGCGTCCAGCTCACGGATTTGTGAGTAACGAATGACGAGCCTAGTTGTAGTCTGAGCGAAGAAGGGAGAGCTGGGGTTTTCTGAGGAGTGAGGAAGAAGGGAGCTGGGGTTTTCAGTAGGAGTGAGGTGAGGAATTTGGGGTACGAGTGGAGCAAGCTGGCGTGAGGTGGGTGGGAGCGAGGAGGAAGAAGAGCACCAGGTTTTTTGGGGGGGGGGTCTTTGGGTGTGGGTGGCGCCTCTCATTCATAAATATATGGGATTTTGAATTTATTTTACTATTTACTAGTGTGGATGGGCTGTTTTGTCTTGGGCCCAGAGAAACAATTACTACTAGTACAGTGGAGACACTCTCAGCTACCGGAAAAACAATTACTACTAGTACAGTGGAGACACTCTACCGCTTCGGCTCCTCCTAGGTCATTGAAACGTCTCCCTCTACTGAATGCCGTTATACTTTTGTTCACCGACATGCGGGCCATGCAGTGCGCGGGCCCAAATGCCATCCACCAAATTAGAAGGTAGTATGTAGGCGGAGAGTCACCCTGGTCGTGGCCTTGGCGAGAATGAGCCGTCAGATCACAAAACCCCACCTCCCGCAGTCTAAGTTTGACGGACGAAGCAACCATCATTTCACTCTTCGCTGAACCCCTTCTCCTCACCGTCTTCAAGAAAGGCAACACTCGCATCGCCTTTGTTCCTCTCTCCGAGCGAAGGGAAGGTAAGCGGATCCGTGATGTTGGTATATTTTCGTTCGAAAAAAAGAACTTTTGCAAAGCGAGAACCGATCCTCACTCTTTTTTTGTTTCATTGTCATTGCGATTGTGTTTTCCTTTGGTGGTCTCCTAGTATTCGTCGGTTTCATGATGGACCAAGGAGAACCGGGCAAAGATCTGCCGATATTGGAGCAGACGCGGGAGGCTGATCCCCATGAGATGAGAGCTCCAAGAAGATGGAGGCAACCACCGAGCTGACCCAGATCGATCACGGCCACTCTTGAGATGGTCAACGCCCGTTTGAGGTTACAGCCCCGTGGCCTCAGAGGAGCAGTTTCCCCCTTCGAGGATGTGTCCCCCATTGAGCTGCCCAAGGTGATTTCCTTCTTTGCCGATCTCGATTGTGGTTTTTCATCTATGTATGTGGTGATTTTTTAGAAAAGGAAGTATGTGGTGATTAATAATGCAAAATTTTATTAGCTTGATGCCATGCTATACATAGTGGTTTAAATAACTTGTGTTTCTTATCTTGAAAAGTAATTCAGAATTTGTTTCGCATTTCAATTAGAGCCACGATGCGGATAAGGATTGTGTGGTTGTACATGTCTGTCGCTATGTGGCGGACGCGTTGAATATACGCACTAGGAAAACAGAGTTCTTAGGATGTTGGATCCTGGAAGCCATTTGCGGTTATACCAATGAAGAGTTGTATTCCAGCCTCACTGTTGTCAGGCATGTTGTCCAGGGTGTACTGAAGCACAATAAGTTCAAAGCTACTCCTTCGTTTGTGAGGCATACTGTTCTTGTCAAGCTTACGCAGGAAGATGACGTGGCATGCCTCCACAAACAAGTTTATCAGTGGGAAGGCCACAAGGTTGTCTTCATGAAGGTTCACATGATTGAGCTGCTGCGGGACGTCCTCGATGATGTTCATGGCAAGGTCCGTCTTGTGTCCAGCCCAAATTAGATTGAGGCATGAAATAGTTGCCCCAGCTAGTGTTTAATAGTAGTTTGGATTGTGTCTAATTATCCGAACCTTGCCTGTTATCGACCCCTCTGGGGCTAGTACTCTGTTTGAATCCGTCTATGGGAACTGCTGCTACTTTTGTGTGCCCGTGAATCATGTGAGAACCATCGTAATTGTTGCCGAAACAAATGCGTCCTCACTAGTTTTTTCATGAATATGGCATGGTAAGACATAAGTTGTCACGGTTTATCATAAGAGCAGTGTGTGTTTTGATGAAATAGAGCACTCGTTAGAGAACCGTGCGCTGACGTATACATAAGTACTTGTAAACACTGTTGGTGCTACCCCACTTGTAAGCAGTTGTGCAAAACACGGCACATTGGCTCAGCTCGCTTCAACACTAGGCTATCGACCAACTAACAATCAACAATCTGTTGTCTGACATATAAGCAACTATGTATCTTGTTACAGTGGTTCATGCAGTTAATTGAGGCCACAATGTAATAAATTCCTAACGTTCACACGCTAGTCCAGCGCTCATGTGGAACACTCACATTAAACTCGTCTTCATAAAACACTTGAAAAGCACAAGTTAAGCAATTTTATACATCTCAATGATTCATAGAACATAACAAACATATACTAGTTCACAGCAAAAGACAAAGTTGTGAGAAGGTTTACAAATCAGGAAAAAACAAGCAAGGCTTCTCACGAGCAAAGGGCCTCCCGGCAGCTTAAATTTCCTGGAGTTCACTCTGGTTTTTCTTGTTGCCACCATCCGGGGTTAGGTTCTCTCATTCCGAATAACCAATTATAATTGTGGTCTCATTTGGAATGCTGAACTGAACCATGCAAAGATGTCTTGACCAGCTGAAATGCTTGTGCATTCCACTAAATTTAAGCACCGGTATTTGCAGAAATAAGCAGACCACAATGCCTCTTGTCCGCAAGACCTGTCCAAAAACCGCCGTGCAGCCGTGCCATCTAGTCCTCGGTCCATGGATGAACTGGTAGAAAGTGCATTCGGACTAGGATGCAGATTGTTTTCGCTCGTCCTGCACTGTAATCAGGAAGTAAAACGTATCGAATCAGCTTCTTTTAGATTGCGTTGGTCATTCTACCTTAGTTACTACCAATGTAGGGATACCTTGAAGGCGGGAGGTTAGGCGACGGCAACGAGGATAGCCATCTCATTTTGCAGTTGTACTAAAACCGAGGTGTGTGCTTTTGATTGCGCGGATAGAAACGATACAGAGACAGACCTCCCGAAACGATATGGAGACTGACATCCCTGTTTGCACAAATATGAAATATGGTTATTTAAACAATGATAGATACTAATACTTTCCCCCGTTTCCTCTTAGAACCAAGTCCTAGATTCTTGCTACTGCTTTCCCACTTTCTTCCCTGTTTGAACCAGCGCTTTGAGTCGACTGTATGAACTAGCTTTACTTCTAATAATAGTAGAACTCTAGGTGGCTTTGGAACAGCGGACGGAAGTAGAAAAGGATCCACACGAAGGAGCTGGGCGATGAGAGCAAGGCAGGTTTGAAGGAATATATACGAGGGTCGTCGGCATGTGGCAAAGACGGCGTCGGGAGGCCGCATCTTGGCCACAATACCGCAGGGAGGAAGAAGGGGTCGGAGGCCCTCCCGAGCCGGCGCTCTCTCGGAGAGAACGGCATGGCCACCAATCGGGACGCGCGGGCAGCCGTTGGTCTCCTCCCTCGCCGCCGACGACAGCGTGAACGATGCACCTACACCCCTGCCCAGGTCGAGGTTGTCCGGCCGGATTTGTGACCAGTCATGAGCTAAGAGAGAGTGTGGCCACCTATGTGTTGCTTAGATCTGGAGATCATGAGAGAGTGAACGAGAGGAACCCTAGTAAAGCAAGCGCTAAGGCTCCTGCTTTTATATATAGTGGAGTGATTTTGTTGTACCAGCTTCAAAAAATGCTCTCCTACGTGTACCCGCGAGTGGGTGTGAGATAACTAGTGCGTGCATGCACTGCTTCTCTTCGTGAGAGTACAATATACTATGCCCAAAGAACGTTCGCCGCAAGAGTAATAGTATAAGTGTGTGACGTGTGAGCTAAAATAAAATGTGCGCGCCGTCTTTTGTTTTTTAGAAGTTCCGAGGATAGGGTTTGAAGAGCACATATGTGCGTGACGTCTACCTGCAGATAGACGGTGGGTGCGACGTGCGAGTCTGCGAGAGGACTCGGGAGAGTCGTGACTCGTGAGGGTGCGTGTGCGTGAGAGAGAGGGGCACGTATCAATGCACTGCATGTGTCCGTAAATCATTATCCGACAAACGTTCGCCACAAGCCTTTTCCTGGCGAACGCCGTAAGAACCGTTAGATCGGCATCCGACAGTGTCAGTTTTTCCATGTCATTTAACAGAACAGCCACTCCTCCTACACACAAATCTTCCACGTGAGTGTTAGCAACTGCCGTATGCTCCCTCCGTTCGAAATGTAGTGCATATAGCTTTATTGAAAATTGAACCTCGCAAACTTTTACCGAAGTTTTCGTGTACCAAATTGCACATGTAGAATACCATGTATATATCATTTCATTCATCTTCGAGAGGTAACTATAAAGATGGGTGAGGAGTCTACAAAGAAAGACCATCGTATCACCCGCAGCAATTTCATGCATCCTTTAGTGTCGAGGAATATCATAGGAACTCTATATGATATGATTTTTATAGTATTTTTTCCTTTAGAGCCAATTGGTTCATAGGAATAGATTCATATACTCCACATTTCAAAGGAAATAAACATGATATCATTTCTATAGCTTTAGAGCCACTTGGTTCATATGAATGGATTCCTATACTCCCTTAATTTCAAAGGAAAATAAACATTAGCGTATATTCAATAGAAAAGTTCCTATGATATGAACCAAATTACATCTCTTTTCTAATCCTCCTCATAGGAATTGAGATACATGTCATCTCTAGATTCAATAGAAAAGTTCCTATGATGTGAACCAAATGACATCTCTTTTCCAATCCCTACTCATAGGAATTGAGATGCTCCATGTCATCTCTTTCCTACAACTTCCATGTATACATCTTCTATTCCTAAATAGATAGTACAACCCACTAGTAGCTTTTTCCAAAACATGCAACTATGGCACAAGAACTATATAGTGTGCCAATAACTTTGAAAGATGGTCGCTGGATGAAGCTAACCCGACAAAGGTTGAGATAGGCAAATCCGAGCACTCTTGGCGTTGGATATCATCAACATTCCACCAGATCTGCCACATGTACAATTTAGAAGACTCCATGGTTGAACTTAAGCATAATGCACAAACCTCAAAACACAAGCACTTCTCCTTTGTTCTAGAATCTTACGTATCATAATTGATTATTTTTTCTAAATGAATTGCCATTATTTGTTTTTACTTTATGATTTACAATGCACAACCCCATGGATCTTAACATTTTATAGAACTAATTGATTTTGAATGAGATGAACTATAAGAACTAAACGAACATCTACATCATGCATATATGACTCAAAGCTTTACATGCTATAGTGTGTATTTATTCATAATTTGGTTTCGAAATCTCATGCGTTCAATACATGTGTACCTTACTAGTTTTGAGTAGAGTAGCAAATTTCACATGGCCCCGGGTATATCAAAATGCAGGGCCCATGCATCATTGCCTTTCGGTCGAACCTACGTCCACAATTTTTTGTACGTACTATATCTCCACTGGTCCCCGAACCCAAAATGCTGCCTCGTTCCCATAAAACCAAGCGGCCCACACATATTTAAGGCGTCGACTCGAACCCGTTTACTACGACATGGCCCCGCACGCCGTAGTACTCCTACAAACCCTACCGCCGCACTCATCATCGGTTTTCTTTAAGAGGACGAGGGAGAAGCCGATTTGTAGTGGAGGTGTTTTCGAAAAAAAAGGTTCTGTAGTGGAGACCCCTATCCTAGGGTGCCCTAGGTAGCTGCCGCACGCATCATTCTTTTCTCTTTTCTTTATGCTCTTGCGCCCCAGAGTGAAATGATGGTTGTTTCGTCCGTCCAGCTTAATGCGGGAAAGGTGGGGCTTTGTGATTTGACTCCTGTCGCTCATTTTCTACTACTGCGACGCTACGACCGGGGTGCCTCCAATTCCAACCGCTGCTCGAACTGTAATTTGGTGCATCGCATGTGGAACAAGGCGGTGGATGAGCCACATGTCGGCCAAAGGGGTCTGTTAAGTGTGTCGCCATTTCAAAGGCGGATCGACCCCGCTTGAGTTGCTACGCCAACACGACAGGAGCATCCTACCACTTGGTTTTGCTCCTTGGTGAATCCCTACTATATTGATCTAAATAGATACGTGCTGAACTACCCTCTCTGTCTCGGTATTTTTATTTTTAGGCGTCTCGGTTTATAGGTCCTGCACGTAGTTCTAGGTCATCCATTTGACTAACAAAATATGAGTTACAATGTCACGAAAAGTATATCATTGGATTCTTAAGCGGATGTAGTTGTATTTAAAAGTCGAGGGCGGGGCTTTTCCTGCATGGTAGGCGGGGTAGTTCTGCCTAGTCGGTTCGACAGAGACGCGAGAAGATGAGGGAGTAGGCTGCTGCAAACGTAGGGCTGTGTGATTTGACAACGAGTTCTTCACTGGACAGGTGGGGCCCGTGATTTGACTTGCCATTATCATTTTAATCTGGGCGCTCGACCGGCGTGAGTCTCCGATTCTGACCACCTCCATACAGGTGCCTCTCCCAATGCTCCACCATGTAGTAGAGGCTGGCCCTTGCATGAGAGCCCACTTCTCCACTTTTTCCTTGCCTCTCTTTCCTCCACATATGCAAAAATGCCATGTAAAGCACACTATTGTACTTACTTTTACTTGCTCGTACAGGTGCTTAAGCTTGCCACATAGGCATAAAGTCTGATGTGGCAAGTTAATCAAGAAGAGAGAGAGAGACTAGTTTGGTGACCCAAGGAAGAAACGGTGCTAAGCGCATGTACCTAGGTGAAAAGACAATTTTGAGTCTATAGCTAATTAAATGAAGCAAACTTAGCAACACCATTTCATTGGAAGAGGTCACTCCTTGGCAAATGCAATAAATACTAGTACTCCCTGTGTCCCATAATATAAGAACGTTTTTGGCACTACACTAGTGTCAAAAACATTCTTATATTATGGGACGGAGGGAGTACGAAGAAAGAGATAGAGAGGAGTAAAAAAATACACTTATAGCCAACCTTATAGCCAACCTTGTTGTAGTATGAGTGACTAAGTGATGACTATGTATGACATGCCAACATCAGATAGCCTAACGCACCGTGTTAAATCTCCAAGGGCGCGACCGCGCAAGCGACGTGACGGTCGTGGTAGGCGCGACCATGATACGGACTCTTGGCAGCCCTTAGATCTGAGATCAAGCGGTCGCATGCTAAGTTGCGAAAATTTGCGAATAACCCTCCGAGGATAGGATATTCACCCATAGGTCTAGAATCACGCCATGCAACCGTTCGATCTCAGATCCAAGGGCTCTCGGAAGCCCGTATCATGGGAGAATGGAAAGCCACTACCCGCCGTTCGACGCGCTGGCGATTCGCTCCCACTCGTCCCCGCACGTCCTCCAATACTACGGCGGTTCGCTCCTAGTCGTCCCGTCCATTCACATTACGGCAGTTCCACTAATCCTAACCCTCCTCCCGAATCCATGGCGTCCCAAATCTCCACGATCGGCGGTGAGTACAAGGTTAGAACCATCACCAGCATGAGTTCGACATCATCTACACCCGTTCTTCCGTGACGGTGAAAGGATGCCTTTCTCGCTTCAGACGCATGTTCGAAAACTCAGATGATGAGTGGGTTGCTAGGTTAGATGTTGAGTACACCACAGTCCTGGGACGAGAGAAGGATCTAAAGGACGAAGAGAGGAAGAAGCCCGCCGTGATCCAGGTTTGCGTACATAACATTTGCTTGGTCTACCACATATGCCATGCCGACGTTGAGTGCCAGGATTTTAAGAACTTCCTCAAGGACAAAATAGTGAAATTCGTTACTATAGACTTTAAGAACGACAAAGAAGTCCTGGGTCGGATAGGCCTCGTTGTAGGCAACCCCTTCGACCTCCAGAAGAATCGGTGGCGCCTCTCGTCGACCTTCAATCTGACCTGGCAGAGCCATGGTTCATCCTTCGCATCGTAAACCGGAGAAACCTCATTACACATTTCATCGTCATGCATGGCAGCGGAATGTACTAGATATAGACCACATCCACTATGCTGCAATGGATGGCTACCTTTGTTTCAATATCTACAAGGGTTGGATGAAGAGCAACAGCCAAGTGTGCGGTTCAAGCAAAGAAGTATCGGCCAAGAGGAAGAGGGACAAGGGCGAAGTCGAGGGCGTGGACGAGGACTCGAGTAAGGTGGCGTGTCGTTGCTCATGGTGGTTCTAAACTTCTAATGCAGTGTCTACCGGATTAGTTGCATAGTTTAATTTCAGGTGTGCTTAGTTTAATTTGAGGGGTGTGTTGTGCTCAGCCCCAACAGAACTATGTTATGTTTCTTCTCGTTACTTTAACTCTTCAGTATGTACATACTACTAGTATTTCTTTAATAGAATTTAGCACCCCAATTAAGCACGTACTAGCTTTTTTAATAGTATTATATGCATAATTTGGCGATTTAGCGCTCTCTATATGTACCACCTTTTTTTAATTTCAATTTTTGCTCCATGGCGCAATCCATCGATAGTACTACTGTACAAAAGTATACATTTTTTAAAAGGCTAGAGTACTGTTCATCACATATATAGCCAGTTAAATTCTCAACCTAGAACGACGTGCATGCCATGTAGTAAACCGTCTGAAGGAAGTATAGTAAAAATGAGGTGATTTTACCGAAGCGATCGGCGGGGAGCATGGCCTGTCATGCGGTCCCGTGTCATGATGTACCAAGGCGATCGCGTGTCCCTCTTGAGGCGAAGCAATACTACGTGGTTTGAGATGATGGCAAACCGAAGTGTGAAATAATGGTTGCTTCGTCAAATGCTGGGAAGGTGCGACATTGTGATTTGACGTCTCATTGCTCATTACTACTCATTGGGCGAGACAGTGGGGTGCGTCCCCTGCTGTTCTGCACTATTATTTGGTGCTTGACACGTCGACCCGGTTGCTATATGTCCCACATGTCGGCGACAGGAAGTACAGAATTCATGAAAGGGAGCGTCGACGGAGGAGTATACTACAGAATTCATGAAAGGGAGCGACTTAGTTTTGGAAAAATCTGTTTTTAAGGAGTACGTGCCCACTAGGGTTTATAGGGCTCATCTAAAAAACATTCGTTTTTCCGTTTGATAAGTCTCAATTCTACTATACTAGTAGTAGTACCAATACATGTTGGATTTCGAGGTGCGTGAATTCTGTAGTCTACTCCTCCGTCGACGCCGATCGATTTGTGTTCCTCATGTCCGGCAGCACGATCACCGGACTGCCGGGAGCCCCGGAGGTATATGCTTCAGCGCAAAGGACGGCTCGCTTCCCCACTGCCCAACTGATATCATTGGCTGGTGCCGAAGATGATGGTGGCCAGCACCGTTCGAGTTCATCACCGCCACTACTTCGCCATGGCCGCACCGCTCGAGTTCATCCTAACATTCCCTCTTCCGTGGAGCCCATGCGGGTCGACGAAGGTCCTCGCAACAAAAGGATCTGGCAAGACACCTGCTGTGTACGCCGGCGTCGCCTCCGCGGTGGCCTTCATGGGACCCAAGCGGCGGCGGCCTCCCGTGTTCTACTTCTCCTCGATGATGGTGGCGGACGCAGAGGCGCTGGCCACCGACTCGTCGCTCTCCGCACACCCGGCTTCTGTCGCTGCTTGCATGGCGCGGCCGCCGGCATGGGAGTCTCGGCCACAGGAAAGGGAGACACGGTACGAGGCGGCGGCGTGGACGGCAGCAACGACGCCCGTGCGCTGCTCCTCGTCGAGCTGGCCTGGAGCGGCGAGTTGCTGAACCACGCGCCGGCTTGGGGCGGCAACTGGCTCCGTCGGGTGAGGGGAGGGAGGTGGATCAGTGAGCTGCATAGCTCGTATCCGGCGGGCTACCCAGCCGGCTTGGATGCGGAATAACTACTCTTCATAAGCCATTGTAAGCGTGGACAAAATGGTGGAGGAGATAGGGGAGCGGTGGAGGTGTGCGATTCTTGGCCGGCGTTTGGCCTCGTTTAAATAGGAGATTAAATAGACGGCGGACGGGAGGAGCTCGGCCAGCGTTGCGTTTAACGCCGGCCCGGTCATGAACGGACGTGTGTCCAGAGTGGGTTTCTCGGCTTCCACACGGGCGGGTTTCATGGAGGCGTTTGAATGCGGCACGGAGGCGTGTTCAGCCGGGCGTGCCGCGAGTGGCGCCCTCGACTCTGACCTAGGACACCGCGCCGTTCTTCCAATGACGTGTGGGCTCTTTGGGTGCATGGCCTGCATGTCAGTGACCCAACGCAGGCAGCGCACATCAGAGGAACCTTTGGTGGGCCAGGGCGGTCAGAAGCGGGCATTTCATAAACCGATGATTGTTCATTGAGTGTGACGTCATCTTTTTCATGTAGATAAGCCTACTATGTTGATAGCCCGTTTGATACATTGTGATTCATAAAGACTGCTGCAAACATCAATGTTCTGCTTATCACAGATAAGATTGATTAATACCGTAACAATCCATGTCCTTAACAAAGGGTGCATGCACGTATAGGTTGAGCATGTGTCTTGCGCGTGTCTTTGTGTGCATGCGGCGTCGCGAGTGTTGCATGCGTGCAAGGGTACATTTCAGTGTTGCATGCATGGGTGCGTGCGTGCGTGTGTTCGTGAGTGCATGTATGCGTGCAGGTGTTGCACGCCAAACATGCGTGCGTATGCGTGTCGGTGTTGCACGCCTACATGCGTGCGTGTCTTGCGTGCGTGCGTATGTGTACGTGCGGGTGAGGCTACGTCGGTCCGACCGACTTTTTCATCTCTGGTCATTAGATTTTCCAGCCGTTGGATACGGAATCAAGGGCCTCCAGTTTATCATCAAACTCCACCCCCCTGATTCGCCAGCCACCACCGGCCGAACCGCCAGCCCCCACCGCCCGCGGCCAGCCCGCCCTCCCCAAAACCACTCCCCACCGCCGGTCCGCCGCCGCACCGGCCATCCCTCTAGCCCCCGCCGAAGCTTTTCTCCGGGGATCCCCACCCACTGCCCAATGAACGCCCCCAACCGCCGGTGACTGCCAACTAGAGGTCTCACGACTTCAAATACCCACCGACCACTAATTTATTACCATTTCTGTCCTTCATATACGCGCTAACGGGTGGGCCCTATGGTAATGTGCACTGCTGAATGTGGACCATTTGACTGGTCAATTGATCGTGTTATCAACAAATTACGAAGCTGTATGGTGAGCCCGTGACCGTATGATCACCCTAAAATGTACTCCTATTTTATTAACACAGTACAGACTCAAACTACCATTTCTTTCTTTCATATACGGGCTGATAGGTGGGCCCCATGGTTACGCGCCCCGATGGTGCAACACTAGTTGCGCCGCGTGGAACGTTTGACTGGTCAATTGATTGTGGCATCAACAAAATACAGAGTTGTACGGGTGAGCCAATGACCGTATAATCATGATATGTATTTGTTTAACACGGTACAGACACAAGGGCTCCTATATACGCGCAAGCACTCACCGTTATAAGCGCACACACGCGAACCCTACCCCTATGAGCACCTTCGAGAGAGTGGGCCAACATATATGATCTTGAGATTTTACGAAGTCACCATAGGTGCCTTGTTGTCGAGTGGAACGTCTCCTCCCACTGAACATACATCACCGGAAAATACTGAAATTAACACAAGATAAATGCGAGCACCGGGACTTTAACCTTAGTGGGCTCGAGAAACCACTGTCCTCTAACCATCCAACCACATGTTGGTTAGCACGACAAAATGTATGTGGTGACCGTGATGAGCTTATTCTGAAGTCTAGTGACCATATCGTGCTTTCGCTTTTAATACAATGAGCGTAAGTGTCGTCAACAAAATACAGAGCACGCATCAAATGCAAAGTCCGTCAGTGTCATCAACAAAATACGGAGATGTATCGTGAGCTAGATAACGTTGTACTATTGTATATGCTTATTTTCTTAGTGGCCGATTGCGTGTGTGGTGTGGTGGGCACATCATTTCTAGTTGTGGTGGGTCAACATGAAGACTCATGGGTCGGTTCCATCCTGCGCCACATATAGGTTGGACCGAGACGTGTTATACGAAGACCCATGTGGAGGACTCGGCGTACAACACAAAGCTACCAGAGTCACGGAGGACTCTATCCCCACTGGTGATAAGCCGACTATATATGATTTGTAACCCTAGGCCCTTAGTATGTTATACAAGCTTGGGGGCTAGTTCGTCGATAGTATACACACACGCACAATTCCTGGTATTCATGTGTACTTTGTACACACCCCTATCACTAATATACAGTACCAGGAGTAGGCTCTTTCTTCAACTGCAAGGGTCCGATCCGAACTAGGGTAAAACTTTGCCTCGTATTACCATCTAGCCTAACAGCCAGGGATATCCTACCGAATGATATGATGAAATCATATCTGCCAACTACTAGGAGAGAGGTGTGTCGGGGGGGGGGGAATGTGTGCGAGAGAGGCCTAAAGATAATGTGCGTGCCGGAGACACGTAGGCACATATATGTGCGTATAGAGGGCTAGTAGAGACCGTGCATGTGTATATATGCATGTGAGAGAAATAGTGTTTTCCAAATGAGATTAGTGAAAAGAGTGGTACATATTAGTCAGAAAGAGAGAGAGAGAAACAGAGAGAGCATGTGCTGAGACACCCCGACACCCTGAGAGAGATTGTGAGCATGTGTGAAAGAGAAATGCCGATGCATATAAAGTGTGTGCACTTATGCATTAGATAGAGAGATATATAACGCGTTTGTGAGAACGGGGCGAGGCATAGTGCATCTACGTGTAAAAGGCGGTTCTACGCATTAAATTAAAATATAAATGGCATTATTATTTTCGGATGAGATCATGAATTTTTCAAATTGCGTATGGACGAAAATCGGTCTATCAGACACCCATACTCTATTGAATTCTAGCATGTGCACGTGTTTATTTCATATTATCGATACATAGAGTGAGAGCGGTTTGAAATACAGGCAATGGATGCTTTTGCAATTCATATATAAACATTAATTAGTGCACTCCATGTTGTTAGTGTGAAGCACTTTATACATTTGTCACTTGCATGGATACATTCCAAATTGCTAGCTACGAAATAGAATACATGTCGAATTCAAAATAAAGGGGGTTTCAAAGATTCGAATTCATAGGAAGTGCATTCATCTATTTGAACCCGAGATAATGGCATTTGTAAATTATATGTAAAAGGGGGCATCAATCTTTGTTGTGAGTTTGAACATGCTATATATATTCATACGCATATCTAACTTTTTTTTGCAACCAAGGAGATTATATCGGAACCATGCATGAACTAAGGTAAGTTGCATATTTTTAATATATACGTGTACAATGTATATTCAAATGTACCCCCTCCATTCCAAAATAATCGTAGCTTTAGGATTTTCGAGAGTAAAGATTTGTGAATTTGACAAATCCTGAAAGTTCAATTCAAGAGAACCGAAAACGTTAATGCTTCATCTCCCAAATATTGAACGAAGCGCCAAATAGGCCTCTGGTCACCCGAAATCGCGCGAGACTAACGTTTTGGTGGTAGGAAATTACTGTCCTGACTCTGGCCCGTGTAGCCTATCGGCCCGATGTCCAAAGGTCTAAACCGTGGTAGGTTTGTAACTTCACCAAGACATGATCTCAACCGCCTCGAGAAGCATTCATACGCTGCGGGCGCCTACCCATGCGCGGGTCAAATCTATCCCACCCACATTTGGGACACCTGACATGACTGTCCTACCCCCAACCCGCAATATGTCCGAAATTTTAGATGGGGGCAAAGTTTGTAACTTTCCCCAAATTTCAAACAAGCGTCTCAAACCGAAACATTGTTCCCCCTTAGTTCCCCGCCTCCTCCGCTTCCCCATTCATACTCCATGGGCGCGAAACGCCTCTCCACCAGCCATGAAAACCCAGCCTCCTCCGTCCTCCACCCCATAGCGCCAATCCACCGCCGCCCTCCTCCATCACGCCGGAGCAGCACCCACGCCGCCGCCCAACGCAACCTCAACCACAACGCCCTCAAGGACTTAGCAGCTGAAGTCGAGGCAGAGCTGCCTCCACGACGCCGACGCCGATGTGCGCCGTACCAGAACCACTCTGACCACGCCGTCCTGCACCTCACTGCTGCGGCTCCACTGTCGCAACCGTCCACCGCACCGGACCTGTTCCCGCTATGCCGTCATTCGCCGCCTTGGATCTGCTTCCCCGCCGCCGACAGACGGCCACCACACCACACTCAACAACTTGGCCATGGGGTCGTCCAAGGTTGCACCGTCCTCCACAACTTCTGGTTTCCGGCGAACAACAAGAAGATCGTCGGAAAAACTGAAGGAGGACACAACACTGCCAGTAGAAAGAGGTACTCCTCTTCCCTTATTCGTGCAAATCTTACGTCTCCGCTCACACCGTATTCATCCCATGAAAGAAACTAGTTGAGCGCTTCTTACTGCATATTCTTCGTGAAACTAAATGCACAAGGTTTCCTCCCTTTTACTATTTCACCTTTGCTAGAGGTCAAGAGTCTGCTTTGGATTTCAATTCAGGGTCAGTCGAACCGCAATTAAAAGAAGCAGCACCCGCTTAGGCGCGCGGAGCACCTAGTCCGCATGTTCCCCGGGGAAGCGGCACATCGGTGTCTATCATAGGGGTGTGGGGCGCAGGAGCTGCTTGCGCCCGATCTGGAGGTCAGCGGGGCTTGAATGGATGGCCAGGGGGCGGTGCCAAGCACGGCTGTGTGGTGAGGTCGAGGGGAGGGTGCAGTCAGGGGAGGAATACTGGGCTGGTGGTCGTTGGCGTTTCGAGGAAGATCGTCAACACTGACTGGCTGGAGGTAGATGAAGGTGATCTGCCCGTTCTTTGTACATCGGACGGTGCAGAAAAAATGGACTGACCTATTTGCTTTCAGTCGACTATTATTTTCATAGAATCCTTTAGTAATTTAGTGTGCCATGCATGTTGTAGAGCTATCATATGTCTCCCATCATTTATTTCTCACCGACCTGCTATCTGCTACCTTTACACTATACTAATTGTGCACACACTTCACCCATACTCACACTATTGTTTTTATGCATGGGTATTTCAGACTCTGACGCAGTGTTGATGAATGCAGAAAAGAAAAGACAGAAGTTGCTCCAGTGTAATTCGAAGATAAGCACTAAGCGTTTCTGCGCTCTAATGGGTGTAGTGTCAGCAGTTGGAGACAGTAAACGTAGCTATGCAGTTGATGATCTCAATTGCCACACACAACCATCCCAGGTGCTTGCTTTAATGAAACGCCCTCGATGCGGCTATATCTCCCATGTGTCGAAGCACGACTTAGAGGCATAACCGCATTGAAAGCAATGTCGCAAGTGAGGTAATCTTCACACAACCCATGTAATACATAAGGGAAAGAGATACATAGTTGGCTTACAATCGCCACTTCACACAATACATGGGTAAAGCATTACATCATACAGATACAATCAAGGTCCGACTACGGAACCAAAATAAAAGAAGACTACCCCAAATGCTACACACATCCCCGATCGTCCCAACTGGCTCCACTCTTGATCAACTCAAACGAAACGACACAATGAACAAGATCTTCATCGAGCTCCTCCTTGAGCTCGGATCGCCACCGCACGGTTTCATCGGCACTGCAAACTGGTTTTGAAGTATCTGTGAGTCACGGGACTCAGCAATCTCACACCCGCGAGATCAAGACTATTTTAGCTTATGGGTAGGAGAAGGTAGTGAGGTGGAGCTACAGCAAGCAACTAGCATATCTGGTGGCTACATTCGCAAAAGAGAGCGAGAAGAGAAAGCAAAAGCACGGTCGAACAACTATGATCAAGAAGTGATCCTAGAACAACCTACGTCAAGCATAACTCCAACATCGTGTTCACTTCCGGACTCCGCCGAGAAGAGACCATCACAGTTACACACGCGTTTGTGTATTTTAATTAAGGTCAACTTCGGGTTTTCTACAACGGACATTAACAAATTCCCATCGCCTCATAACCGCGGGCATGGCTTTGAAAGATAATACCTGCGGGGTGTCCCAACTTAGCCCATTATAAGCTCTCACGGTCAATGAAGGATATTCCTTCTACGGGAAGACCCGATCGATCTCGGAATCCGGTTTACAAGACATTTCGACAATGGTAAAACAAGACCAGCAAGACCACCCTGTGGCCGACAAATCCCGATAGGAGCTGCACATATCTCGTTCTCGTGGCACACCGGATAAGCTAAGGGTACAGTACCGACGTAATCCAAGTTGCCAATGAATGGTCCCAGACGGTGCTCTAGTTTGGACCAACACTCAGAGGAGCACCGCCGGGGGTAAAATAAAGATGACCCTTGAGTCTGCAGAACCCAAGGGAAAAAGGCTTAGGTGGCAAATGGTAAAACCAAGGTTGGGCCTTCTTTGGAGGAGTCTTATTCAAAGCGAACTGTCAAGGGGTCCCATAAATCACCCAACGCGTTAGGGACGCAAAATCCGGGAACATAATACCGATATGACGGAAACTAGGCGGCAAGAGTGGAACAAAACACCAGGCATAAAGCCGAGCCTTCCACCCTTTACCAAGTATATAGATGCATTAATTAAATAGGATATATTGTGATATCCCAACAAGTAAACATGTTCCAACAAGGAACAACATCTCCATGTTCCAACAAGGAACAAACTTCATCTTCACCTGCAACTAACAACGCTATAAGAGGGGCTGAGCAAAGCGGTAACATAGCCAAACATCGGTTTGCTAGGAAAGGAGGGTTAGAGGCTTGACATGGCAATGTGGGAGGCATGATAAGCAAGTGATAGGCATCGTAGCATAGGCATAGCAAAAGAGCGAGCATCTAGCAAGCAAAGATAGAAGTGATTTCGAGGGTATGGTCATCTTGCCTGAAATCCCGCAAGGAAGAAGAACGAGTCCATGAAGAAGACAAAAGGATGTAGAAGAACGAATCCTCACAACTCAGGAACGAAACCGAAGCTAAGCGAGAAGCAAACCGAAAGAAGCAAACAACATAGTAAACACACAAGCATAAACATGGCATGATGCACAAACAAGTATGATGCGTGTCCGGTTTAAATAGCATGGCATGGCAATATGCACAAACAAAACTACAAGTTAAATGGAGCCCAATATGCAACGAGTTGCATATTGACGAAACACCACATGACTCATTTAATTCTCTCTTGGTTATGTACCCAACAATACTAAATATTGGTTAACATGGCAAGTGGTGAAGCATAACAAAAACTATACCATCTAAATAATTTAAATGGGGCCGGATATAAAAAAAAAACAAATCCGCTAAATCCCCATATGCATTTAGCAATTTAATGCAACAACAATTTTAAACATTTTAAATGTTGTTATCATGATGCGGATGACATATGCAAGTTTTAAGCAATTTTTATGAAGATGTTGACATGAGCATGTTAAGAAGCATTTGGTCACCATGGCGGAACAAAAAGGGTGCCACGACGGCGAATCCGAAAATGATGCCACGGCAACATATCGGTTCCGGTAGCTCATGGAGATACCGGTGCAAAGGAAAGTGTGGATGTGCAGAACATGCAAAAGATGGTGGGGTGATCCCGGATACCGGGTTCCCATGGGTCGACGGCATGGCAACCGAGGAGGAACGCGCAAGGAACAACTCGGGTACGGTTTGAACATGAGTATCTCATACAACATGCATTCGTTCGCGGGTGTTATCTCGGTGGTATACCTTCGAAGCGTGCATTTTCGAAGCAGTTCGGGTTCGGCGAGGGAAGTAGTCGTTCACGGGCCGTAGTGGAAGTATTCGTACACGTTTTGAAGTTGAACTTGCCGCTCGTGGTACACGGGTCTTTGGCGACGGTAGTCGTACATCTTGTAGTGGAACTCGGGTGTAGTGGTACATGGCGACGGTAGTGGTACACGTGGTAGATGAACTTGGCGATCCGAAGGGGTACTTGGCGAACAACGGTCGTCGTGGTACTTGTCGAAAGGAATCCACAGAGGCCGTCTTGTGTCCCTGGATTCACTGGCCTTGGCAACGACAAAAGGGCAGTATCACATAGAATGCTTGGCGAGGGGCTACAGGTGAGAGGCCAAGGCAACGGCAGGGCGAACAGCACCAGCACGAGTCATGGACAGAGGAGATGGGCTCGCCGGCCAGAATGACGGCACGGCGGTAGAGGAATGGGTGGCCGAAGGCGCCGCCGGTCGCCGGGCAGTGGCGCGCGGGAGGAAAAGAGAGGCCATGGATCGGGCGTGAGGAGCTGCGGAGGAGGCGCTCGGGCGGCGATGGAGGGCACGAGCGAGGAGAGGAGAGATCGAGGAGGGAGGCGAGGGATCGAGGCTGGGCTCTCCTGTCGATCTGGCGTGTGGCGCGGGCGGGGACCGAGAGGAGAGAGATGGATCGAGGGGATCGGGCAGAGCTGCGGCTAGGGTTAGGAAGGGGTTAGGTGGGCTGGACCTCCAGGCAAATGGGCCGGCCTGGTTTGTTGGTTAGGCTGGCTCTCTCTCACTGCTAAAAGAAAAGAAAAAAAAACAGAGATTAAGAAAGAAAAGAAAGAGGGGTTAGGGGAAGAAGTTGGACACGCAGATAGTTTTCCCGAACTCACAAAAATGTGCTTGTTCCGAGAAAATAGAAAAGGCCATGATTGAAAGATTTAAATTCAAACTCATTTGAATTTAATTCAAATGGGTTTGAACTAGGACTTGATAAAAGGAAGGTCCAAAAATGTTGAGGATTTCGGTGGGGCTCCGGAAAATGACGAAATAATTTATTGGACAAAGTTTGAGGTCAAGAAGTGAGATAACAAAGGCATGGGGAATTATTCTGCAAGTGTGTCAAAGGTAATTCCACATCAATGGAATATTTTATAATAGCTCCATAAATATTAGGAGGATATGTTATAAAGAGAAAACACCATGTGAATTCCCTCGATTTAAATGGATCAAAGATCCATGCCATTTATTTAGTTGAGTTGCAAAAGATTTATGAGATGATGGCATGATGACATGATGCAATGCAAAAATAAAAGGGTAGGCACAAATGATACACACGGCGAAACCCGGAATATATGGAAGTCTTCTGGAGCGTCGGTCTCGGGGCATTACAACACTCCACCAGTACGAGAGGATCTCGTCCCGAGATCTAGGATGGCACCGGATAGAAAACAGAAGAAGAAAGAGGTAAAACTAAGTTGCTTCTTTGACAAAAGAGTGAAACCAACGAACCTTGAGAGGTTGACAAAATTGAAAGAAAAAATAAGAATGAAGATGACAAGATTGCAAACACTCCGTAAGCCAAGAAGAACATGGGATACGATGAGAACCATGAGGTTAAGTGACAAGATAGATATTGACACCACTCCGGTTAAAACAAGATAGAGAAGGAATAAGAATGATATAATTTGGGCAGCACTCCGATTGAAAATGGAAGGAATTAGAATCATGAACTTGAAAAGATGGGATGATACTTGATGAAATCAACAACACACTGCCTCCGGAACTATTGAAAGAATGGCACAAGGGGTAAGAAGGATTTCAGACAGCACTTAGGTTGAAAAGAGAGGCAAAACTTGATATATGAAAGAACTTGAGCAGAGGACATAACACTCCTGTTAAACGGATAAGCAAGGAAAAGAACATGATATTTACAAAATGAGATGATGGGTCGAAGAGAGTAACAACACAATGCCTCCGGAACGAAAGAATAGAAGCTAGATGGTTGGGAAGAAAAGAACAGAGAAGAAAATGCCAACTTCTACCACAAATGAGCTTGGAAAGCACCCTTCCAAGAAGGTTAGAACGGAATTGTTGGAAAACCAACAACGAAAAGAACAAGCTTGTAGTGGGCTTATGGAAAACTTCTCAAAATTGAGGCGAAATACTGCCACTATGGAAACAAATAATATAATTGATAACACCAACGAGATGAAAAATTTCTTCCACCAAGATGATGGAGAGATAACTTGGGTCATTGATAAACACCACAATAGCAACATTCCTTAGGGAAAGCTTTAGGTGAAATATGGCCCAAGATAACTCCAATGAAGAGATTGATGGATTTAAAATACCTCATTCTTGACAACATGTGAATCATGAAGCATGAAGGAAAATTATCAAGAATGACATAACACCATCTCAAGAGATAAGGTAGAAAGAATTGCACTTCGGAATGCAAGATGAAGAATACTTGAACTCCTCAAACCAAAACATGTGTTGAACACCATGTTTATTTTGAGTATAGCTTGGCGGATCTTAACTTCGAGAGAAACTTGAAGGACAAATCGAGAAATAAATGAATCCTTGACGAACCACCATGTAGAGCCTCCATGAAGAACTCCGGTAAACAAAAGGATGATAGAAAGAAAGAGAAGTTGACAACACAAGGTGAAGCCTTGCAGTGACAAGATGAAGCTTTGAGATGATATAACCGATTAAACTTGGAACTCCGGAAAGAAAGATGAACAAATGAACTCGAGAATTTTGATGAACCTCCGGAATAAGGAATTGAACTTACTCGATGAAACAAGAATAAGAATTACATTATGCTGATCCTTCACCAATTAAATTGATGGCAAGCAATGGATTTGGCATACTACTTATTCTCATTGAAAAATGATTACAGATAGAGATATAGCGCAAACTTGAGAATGTATTGATGGAACCACCGGTGGGATTTGGAAACAACAAATGAATTGATATGATAATGAAGGAAGTGAAATCTTGAACGAACCACCATAAGAATTGAAAATGAACGAAGAAAAGATAAAGAAACACCGGGAAGAATTAGAAAATGAACGAAGATACTTGAGAGAATTTAGATACAAGTGAATGCAGAGATCAAGAGCTGACTAGAGGATACCTAAACGATTCACCGGTAAGATTTGGAGAACGAGAGCTGAAAGCTGGAATGAATAATTCTGAGATGATGGGCTCCGGAGAATCAAACTGAAAAGACTCCTGAAATGCTCCGGATGGGTGAAAAGAATTCTCACAATCTAAAACAATTATGAGAGGATGGCATCAAGCTAGAACCATGAATCTTGAAGAGAATGGAGCAAGATTTAAGAGAAACTCTTCTTTGGTCTTCAAAATTCGAGAATGACGACGAGAAACACCACCATGAATTGTTGAGGCACTCCGGAATAATGAAGAATAGAAAGATTGAGCCAACGAGGAAAAGAATTTGAAAGATCTTGGAGAAAGACATTTGAATAATGATAATTCATCCTTACATCAAACTTTGCAAAGAATTTGAGAATAACTCCGGAAAATTAGAAGAGTCAGGTAAGATCCTGGGAAAGACATGTGGGTTAGGGCCCACTCAAAAGAACCACTGTTGAACGATTGTTTGAAAAGAGAGATTGCACCGGTTGAATTAAATGGCTCAAAAGGGATAACAACTTCGAGAAATCTTGCACGGATTAGGAACGAAAACACGAATCTTCTGAGATAACCTTTAGCACTCCGGAAACAAATGAATAACAAGAAGTGAAAGATTATGAGATACACCGGCATGAGAAAGCATTTGAAACGAGGAAGGGAATATGATCAACACCGAAAACTTGACTTGAGTCCACCGGAGAAGAAAAGAACGAAGAATAATAAACTTGAAGCTTCCTTTAGCATCTTCATGAGAATCACCGGATAAGAGCATTGAGGAAAAGAATGAAGAGACTTCACAGCAATAAAATGGGTACTTGGTTAGGGATATATGAGTCCTTGACGAAAAGGGTGGGAGGGCGGTGAAAACAAAGACAACCTGGGACGGATGAAGCAAGCACCATTGCAAAGAACTGAGAATTGATCTCGCGAATGGGGAGAATGATGGGATAATCTTGAAGAGAAGCGCACCGGTGAGAAGAAATTGAGATGACAAACTCGATGATCAAGAAGGATTAGTATTCATATAGAAATATGAGAACACCATTTAGGAAAGGTATGGCATCAACACTTGACATTGAAGCAACTCGAATACCACAACTTAAAACAAAACAAAGGAGTGGCTTGCAGAATATGCCAGAAACAAACATATGATAGATCCCATATCGTATCATGTGTCTGTTGGAAAGATAATCTAGGAGCTACTTGAATTCCCACTTATAAACTCCTGAAACTTTCTGGTTATGCAATCAGGTGTTGGGGATACAGGGGACACAAAATATATCACCCAAACTAACAATACCTAGATCCATCTGTATCCATCCTTCAACACATAACCAAGAAAACTCCGGAAATCGTTTACCTCGACCTTAGAAAAGCATCCGTTATACGAGTCATGGCAATACTCCCGAACTCGCCCCAGTACTGGGTTATCGGGGTTATCTCACCAACAACTGCATAAAAGAGATTTTCAATGTCGGCAAAGCTCAGGTATTCCAGAACTACAACGATAAAATTGTGACGACAACACCTCGGAGCTCAACTCCCCGGGACACTGCCACAACCCCTAAATGTCAGGAGGCACCAAGAACAATGTTCTCGTCACAAAACCATCGGAACGATTCCAAGATACCCGCGTGATCCTAAAATTTTTTTTAGTGAAATTTGAGAAGAGAAAGAGTCAAAACTCTACGTCAGGATGCCTCACCAGAGCGACGAAGGGACCGAGGAGTAAAAAGAATCCTACTCTCCGATATATAAAATCCTAAGACTCAAAACATTTTTTTCTAGACTCAACAAAGTCAGCGATTCAATCAAGCAGGGGCTCCTAAGTCGGGGATGGCTCTGATTACCAACTTGTAACGCCCTCGATGCGGCTATATCTCCCACGTGTCGAAGCACGACTTAGAGGCATAACCGCATTGAAAGCAATGTCGCAAGTGAGGTAATCTCCACACAACCCATGTAATACATAAGGGAAAGAGATACATAGTTGGCTTACAATCGCCACTTCACACAATACATGAGTAAAGCATTACATCATACAGATACAATCAAGGTCCGACTACGGAACCAAAATAAAAGAAGACTACCCCAAATGCTACACAGATCCCCGATCGTCCCAACTGGCTCCACTCTTGATCAACTGAAACGAAACAACACAATGAACAAGATCTTCATCGAGCTCCTCCTTGAGCTCGGATGCGCCACACCGCACGGTTTCATCAGCACCGCAAACTGGTTTTGAAGTATCTCGTGAGTCACGCGGACTCAGCAATCTCACACCGCGAGATCAAGACTATTTAAGCTTATGGGTAGGAGAAGGTAGTGAGGTGGAGCTGCAGCAAGCGACTAGCATATCTGGTGGCTACATTCGCAAAAGAGAGCAAGAAGAGAAAGCAAAAGCACGGTCGAACAACTATGATCAAGAAGTGATCCTAGAACAACCCACGTCAAGCATAACTCCAACATCGTGTTCACTTCCGGACTCCGAGAAGAGACCATCACAGTTACACACGCGTTGGTGTATTTTAATTAAGGTCAACTTCGGTTTTCTACAACCGACATTAACAAATTCCCATCTGCCTCATAACCGCGGGCACGGCTTTGAAAGATAATACCTGCAGGGTGTCCCAACTTAGCCCATTATAAGCTCTCACGGTCAACGAAGGATATTCCTTCTACTGGGAAGACCCGATCGATCTTGGAATCCCGGTTTACAAGACATTTCGACAATGGTAAAACAAGACCAGCAAGACCACCCGGCTGTGCCGACAAATCCCGATAGGAGCTGCACATATCTCGTTCTCGTGGCACACCGGATAAGCTAAGCGTCACAGTACCGACGTAATTCAAGTTGCCAAGGAATGGTCCCAAGACGGTGCTCTAGTTTGGACCAACACTCTGAGGAGCACCGCCCGGGGTAAAATAAAGATGACCCTTGAGTCTGCAGAACCCAAGGGAAAAAGGCTTAGGTGGCAAATGGTAAAACCAAGGTTGGGCCTTCTTTGGAGGAGTCTTATTCAAAGCGGACTGTCAAGAGGGTCCCATAAATCACCCAACCGCGTTAGGGACGCAAAATCCGGGAACATAATACCGATATGACGGAAACTAGGGTGGCAAGAGTGGAACAAAACACTGCATAAGGCCGAGCCTTCCACCCTTTACCAAGTATATAGATGCATTAATTAAATAAGATATATTGTGATATCCCAACAAGTAAACATGTTCCAACAAGGAACAACATCTCCATGTTCCAACAAGGAACAAACTTCATCTTCACCGCAACTAACAACGCTATAAGAGGGCTGAGCAAAGCGGTAACATAGCCAAACAACGGTTTGCTAGGAAAGGAGGGTTAGAGGCTTGACATGGCAATGTGGGAGGCATGATAAGCAAGTGATAGGCATCGTAGCATAGGCATAGCAAAAGAGCGAGCATCTAGCAAGCAAAGATAGAAGTGATTTCGAGGGTATGGTCATCTTGCCTGAAATCCCGCAAGGAAGAAGAACGAGTCCATGAAGAAGACAAAAGGATGTAGACGAACGAATCCTCACAACTCCGGAACGAAACCGAAGCTAAGCGAGAAGCAAACCGGAAAGAAGCAAACAACATAGTAAACACACAAGCATAAACATGGCATGATGCACAAACAAGTATGATGCGTGTCCGGTTTAAATAGCATGGCATGGCAATATGCACAAACAAAACTACAAGTTAAATGGAGCCCAATATGCAACGAGTTGCATATTGACGAAACACCACATGACTCATTTAATTCTCTCTTGGTTATGTACCCAACAATACTAAATATTGGTTAACATGGCAAGTGGTGAAGCATAACAAAAACTATACCATCTAAACAATTTAAATGGGGCCGGATATAAGAACAACAAATCCGGTAAATCCCCATATGCATTTAGTAATTTAATGCAACAACAATTTTAAACATTTTAAATGTTGTTATCATGATGCGGATGACATATGCAAGTTTTAAGCAATTTTTATGAAGATGTTGACATGAGCATGTTATGAAGCATTTGGTCACCATGGCGGAACAAAAAGGGTGCCACGGCGGCGAATCCGAAAATGATGCCACGACAACATATCGGTTCCGGTAGCTCATGGAGATACCGGTGCAAAGGAAAGTGTGGATGTGCAAAACATGCAAAATATGGTGGGGTGATCCCGGATACCGGGTTCCCACGGGTCGACGGCATGGCAACCGAGGAGGAACGCGCAAGGAACAACTCGGGTATGGTTTGAACATGAGTATCTCATACAACATGCATTCGTTCGCAGGTGTCGTCTCGGTGGTATACCTTCGAAGCGTGCATTTTCGAAGCAGTTCGGGTTCGGCGAGGGAAGTAGTCGTTCACGGGCCGTAGTGGAAGTAGTCGTACACGTTTTGAAGTTGAACTTGCCGCTCGTGGTACACGGGTCTTTGGCGACGGTAGTCGTACATCTTTTAGTGGAACTCGGGCGTAGTGGTACATGGCGACGGTAGTGGTACACGTGGTAGATGAACTTGGCGATCCGAAGGGGTACTTGGCGAACAACGGTCGTCGTGGTACTTGTCGAAAGGAATCCACAGAGGCCGTCTTGTGTCCCTGGATTCACCGGCCTTGGCAACGCTAAAAGGGCGTTATCACGAGAATGCTTGGCGAGGGGCTACGGTGAGAGGCCAAGGCAGCGGCGAGGGCGAGCAGCACCAGCACGAGTCATGGACAGAGGAGATGGGCTCGCCGGCCAGAACGACGGCACGGCGGCAGAGGAATGGGTGGCCGGAGGCGCGGCCGGTCGCCGGGCAGTGGCGCGCGGGAGGAAAAGAGAGGCCATGGATCGGGCGTGAGGAGCTGCGGAGGAGGCGCTCGGGCGGCGATGGAGGGCACGAGCGAGGGAGAGGGAGAGATCGAGAGGAGGGAGGCGAGGGGATCGAGCGCTGGGCTCTCCCTGTCGATGCGGTGTGTGGCGGCGGGCAGGGACCGAGAGGGAGAGAGATGGATCGAGGGGATCGGGCAGAGCTGCGGCTAGGGTTAGGAAGGGGTTAGGTGGGCTGGACCTCCAGGCAAATGGGCCGGCCTGGTTTGTTGGTTAGGCTGGGCTCTCTCTCACTGCTAAAAGAAACGAAAAAAAAACAGAGATTAAGAAAGAAAAGAAAGAGGGGTTAGGGGAAGAAGTTGGACACACAGATAGTTTTCCCGAACTCACAAAAATGTGCTTGTTCCGAGAAAATAGAAAAGGCCATGATTGAAAGATTTAAATTCAAACTCATTTGAATTTAATTCAAATGGGTTTGAACTAGGACTTGATAAAAGGAAGGTCCAAAAATGTTGAGGATTTCGGTGGGGCTCCGAAAAATGACGAAATAATTTATTGGACAAAGTTTGAGGTCAAGAAGTGAGATAACAAAGGCATGGGGAATTATTCTGCAAGTGTGTCAAAGGTAATTCCACATCAATGGAATATTTTATAATAGCTCCATAAATATTAGGAGGATATGTTATAAAGAGAAAACACCATGTGAATTCCCTCGATTTAAATGGATCAAAGATCCATGCCATTTATTTAGTTGAGTTGCAAAAGATTTATGAGATGATGGCATGATGACATGATGCAATGCAAAAATAAAAGGGCAGGCACAAATGAAACACACGGCGAAACCCGGAATATATGGAAGTCTTCTGGAGCGTTGGTCTCGGGGCGTTACATTTAACTTCGCGCTGTCAAATGTGGTTGCATGTTGCATATGGTGTCTAGCTTGTATTGCTTCCATTTTGGTTAAATTGCATCTGCTTACTTTACACATTATACCTTTGATAATGACATGCCTTCCTGTTTTTGATACATACTACATATGTCTATTAACCATGTTCGTACATCAAACTAATGCTCTTTTGTATCCCTCGTCAATCACTTATGATGAGACAACACCCGAGTGGGTTCTTGTGAGACGCCCTACTCATTTAAAGAGTGCAAAGTGTCATCCTCCCCACATGATTCTCAAGAAACAGTAAGGCTAAATGAAGATAGTCAACGTAGCTCTCTAGTTGATCACCGCAATTCCCCCACACCACCATCGCAGGTGCTTGCTCTTACTTGGCAGTGTGATATGTGGTTGCATGTTGCATATGGTGTCTACCTTGTAATGCTTCTAATTAGGGTAAATTGCACCTGCTTAGTTAACACATTATACCTGTGAATATGACATGCCTTCTTGTTTTTGGTACATACTATGTCTTTCTATTAACCATGTTCTTACATCAAACTACTTTTCTTGTGTATTCCTCATCAATGCTCCTAATTTGTCAAATTGCATCTCCTTAGCTTACACATTATACATGTGAATATGACACGCCTTCCTGTTTTTGGTACATACTACATCTGCCTATCACACCATGTTCTTACATCAAACTACTGTTCTTGTGTATCCTGCGTCTATCGCTTATGATGAGACAGTCACGTGCGTGGGTTAATATGAGACGCAATAATCTTATAAAGAATGCAATTTCATCCTCTCCACATGATTCTCAAGAAACAGCAAGCCTAAATGAAGATATTGAATGTAGCTCTGTACCTGAAGATCGCACTTCCCCTACACCACCATCACAGGTGCTTGCTCTAACTACGCAGTTTGATATGTGGTTGCATGTTGCATACGGTGTCTAGCTTGTAATGCTTCTAATTAGGGTAAATTGCATCTGCTTAGTTTACACACTATACCTGTGAATATGACATGCCTTCCTATTTTTGGTACACACTACATCTATGTGTTAACCTTGTTCTTACATGAAACTACCTCTCTTCTGTATCCTGCATCAATCACTTACGATGAGTCACCTTTATTCATTGCATATTGCATATTATTTCTAGCCAGTTGCCATGTATTGCTTCTAATTTGGTCAAATACATTTGTTAGGGCACCCTTTTAATTTGGTAGAGTGATATTGGTTTCATCTTTCATATGGTTTATAGCTTGCATCGATTCTAACAAGTTCAAGCACCTTGTGCTTAGTTTACACTTTATACATCATACATGTCAATATGTCACGCCGTCCTGTTTTTCATACATATTCCATCCTCCTATCATGCGGCTGCCTTACATGAAAGTAGTGTTCGTCAGTATCATGCATCAATGAGTTCTGAAGAGCAAATTTTATTCCTTTTTCTTGTGGGTTTGACTTGACAAGGCAAAATCAAGAAAGAGGAAGGAAAAGAGTAAGGAAGGCGATGATGGTGGTCCTCTACAGCAACGTAAACGGAGCATCTGTACCGATTCTCCTTGCACTGATAGTGCATTACAAGGTCCAAGTCTCCGCTCCCCTACTCCACCATCCAAGGTGCTTTCTCTAACTTGGCAATGTGATATCTGGTTGCATGTTGCATATGGTGTCTAGCTCAGATTGCTCCTAATTAGTGTAAACTGCATCCGCTTAGCTTACACACGATACATGTGAATATGACACGCTTTCCTATTTTTGGTACATACTATAACCATCTATCACACCATGTTCTTACATGAAACTACTCTTCTTGTGTATCCTGCATCAGTCACTTATGATGGGACACCTTTAAGTTGGCAGTGTGATATTGGTTTGCGTCTTGAATATGATTTCTAGCATGTATTGCTTCTAGTTTGATGAACGCCACCTATGACGAGACAGTTTTAACTTGGCAGAGTGATATTGATTGCACCTTCCATATGGTGTCTTGCAGTGTTTCTAATTTGTTGAAGTGCCTTCTACTTAGTTACCACATCATAGGTTTGAATATGTCAAGCCGTCCATTTTTCGTACATATTCCATCCTCGTATCATGACTTTGCCTTTCATTAGAGTAGTGTTCGTCAGTATCATGCATGAATGAGTTATGAAGAGCGAATGATATTCCTTTTTCTTGTCGGTATGACCTCACAATGCAAAATCAATAAAGCTGAAGTAGTTGGCAAGGAATCGGATGATGGTGGTCCTTCCGAGCAACTGGGATGTTCTCTACAGATTCTACTCCTCCATCCTCCTAACAAGATTCACAAGACAACGCAAGGCTAGACAGTCAACGTAGCTGTGTAGATAATGAGCACATCTCCCCTACTCCACCATCACAGGTGCTTTCTCTAACTTGGCACTATTATATGTGGTTGCTTGTTGCGTATGATGTCTAGCTTGTATTGCTTCTAACTTTGTTGAATTGCATCTGCTTACTTTACACATAATGCCTGTGAATATGACATGTGTTCCTGTTTCTACATCGACTACTATTCTTGCATATCCCGCATCACCACTTATGATAAGGCACCTTTAAGTCGCCATTGTGATATTGGTTGTGTCTTGCATATGATTTCTAGCATGTACCGCTTCTAATTTGTTGAAACGCCATACAGTTTGAAATTGGCAGAGTGATATTGGTTGCATCTTTCATATGGTGTCTAGCTTGCAGTGCTTCTGATTTGTTGAAATGCCTTCTGCTCAGTTACCACATCATATGTGTGAATATGTCACACCATCCTGTTTTTCATATATATTCCATCCTCGCATCATGTGTTTGCCTTTCATCCGAGTAGTGTTCCAGTATCATGCATGAATTAGTTCTGAAGAGAGAATTTTATTCCTTTTTCTTATCGGTTTGACTTCACAATGCAAAATCATTATAGCTGAAGGAAATTAGTCCGGCAGTGGATGATGGTGGTCCTTCGGAGCAACTCAAACCGAATATCAGACATGGCCGAATATGACCCAAATCCTTCACGGTCGTTTATGGGCCGAAAGTTTTGATGGCCTGTAAATGGGCCCAAATGAAGCCGGACCTTTAACAGTCCGGAAATACACCGGGCCATAATTCGGCCCAATTACTTAGCGGACTGTTAACGGGCCAGAAGTGACCATGGGCCGCGTTGATGACAAGTTTAGGACAGGCCGTTGACGGACCATTTTGACAGAGAATGTTGGGCCTTTAGCTGGGCCGACCCATTATGGTCTGCAGAATCTTGTGGGCCTTTAGCTGGGCCGACCCATTGTGGTCCGCAAAATCTTGTGGGCCTTTAGCTGGGCCGGCCCATTATGGTCTACAAAATCGTGTGGGCCTTTAGCTGGGCCGGCCCATTATGGTCCGCTAAATTTTGTGGGCCTTTAGCTGGGCCGAGCCATTATGGTCCGCTAAATCTTATGGGCCTTCGGTTGGGCCGGCCCATTTAAACTTTGTGGGCCACCTTTGGGCCGGTCCACGTGTCAACATATCATAGGCCCATCTCGACCGTTGGATGAGTGACACTGTGTTAACGCGAGTCGACGCGTGGATCCGTCAGCCAATGAGAATTTTACACATGGAAAATCGGCATTGGTCGTGGCTGTTAACGGGTTATCGGATCCAAAATCCGACCCGATAGCTTAACGGCGTTCCGTTACTGTGGATGCCATGTGTCGGTCACCCTTGACGAAAGCACTTCTGTGATGCGTGATTTATCGTCATGGAAGTGGACACTTCCGTGATGATAATTTTGGCAATGTCATGGAACACTTCTACGACAGCACAGGTATGACTATCTTGATTCTGTCATAAATTTGTCATGGATGTACATGCATGATAGAAAACGCGACCTACTGTGACAAACACGTATCATCACGGAAGTGTATTTTTTTTTGTAGTATGGCAGCTCGAGGAGGGAGAGGCGCCCCTCCTTAGCTCTTGCGCACTTGGTTGCCAGGTTGAACAGCTCCTGAGACGTGCACAAGTCCTCGCGGATAGCGAGTTCCTCCTTCATCTTGACGTCGCGGACACCATCGGAGAACGCGGAGATGATGGCCTCATCCGTCACCTTGGGGATCTTCAGGCGAGTGTTGTTGAAGCGCTGGATGTACTTCTGGAGGGTTTCTCCTGGTTGTTGCTTGATGCGGCGCAGGTCACCCGCGGCCGGTGGGCGGTCGCGAGTGCCCTAGAAGTTGCCGATGAAGCGGTCGCGCATCTCGTCCCAGGAGGAGATCGAGCTTTGCAGCAGGTTTAGGAGCCAGGAGCGGGTACCATCCTTGAGAGCCATAGGAAACCAGTTCGCCATGACTTTTTCGTTGCCGTTGGCCGCTTCGATGCTCAGCTCATAGAGCTGCAGGAATTCCGCGGGGTCGAGAGTGCCATCGTAGCGAGGAGGCAGATCCGGCTTGAACTTGCCCGGCCAAGCGACGCTACACAGCTCGGGGGTGAAGGCCCGGCAGCCGGCCGTGGTCGCCGGGGCCCATCTTGGAGGCGGAGCTTGGTATTGACGAGGCCCACGCGCCGCCACCGCAGGTGGCGCGCGGTCTTGGCGAGGTGGCGCGGGGAGCGCAGGTGCAACTTATCATGGCCGGGGAATTTCTTGGCAACTTCTCTCTTCACGCGCGAGCACCGGGCGTGGTTGATCGTGCCATGGGGCCGCGCGCCTTGGCGCCAGGGCACCGTCTTGGGGCAGAAGTGGTGGAGGCGCTCCGTGTGCCACGTCGCCCGTGGCTGGTGGAGGGTGAGGCAGAGAAAGGGACGGCGCTGGAGAGCCCCCTGCGGCGCGGACGAGCTCGGCGACGCGGTCGGGCCAGTCCTCGCGAGTGTATTGAAAGCCTTGTTGATGAAGATGGGCCGTACAGGCCCGCTAGCACAGCCACGCCATGGGCCGCAGGCAGGCAAGTCTGGGGACCCCCATTCCCAGAACGCCGACATATGCAAAGGCATTGAGTATGCAATGTTGAATAATAATTTTTGTGATTTGCTACAGTAGAGAATGATAAGGTTTTTGCATTGGTTTATACTAACTTATCTCATGAGTTCTTGTTGAGTTTGGTGTGGAGGAAGCTTTCGAGATTTAGGAAACCATGATATGAGAAGAATTAAGGAGACACAAAAGATCAAGATTGGGGATGCCCCGGTAGGCATCCCACCTTTCTTATTCAACAATTATCGGTTAGCATCGGTTGAGCCTAAGCTTTTGCTTCTTCACATGATGAGTGCTATCCTTGAAATGTCGTTTTATTTTGTTTTGCTTGCTGTTTGATTAATATCCCAAGATCTGAAATTCTTAAATGAGAGAGAGTCTTCACATAGCTACATAATTATTTAACTACTCATTGATCTTCACTTCTATCTTTTTGGAGTAGTTTGTCATTTACTCGTGTGCTTCACTTATATCCTATGAGTAAAGAGTTGAATGATTTGAATATCATAAATCTGAAATTATATATGTTTCATATGCTTATTCCATGGGGAGTAATGCCTTCACATATAAGAAGTAGAGGTGGTAAACTTTTTGAAGGTTAGCAAACATTGTATTGGTCACTTGAACAATTCATGAAAGAATATTGAAGGAAGAGAGATTTCACATATAAATATACTATCTTGGACATCTTCTATGATTGTGATCCCCATTAATTATTTTCAAACTTGAGCAAATTAGTTGAAGTTGGACAAGGAAGACAACATAATGAGTTATGCTTGGGTATATTTGTATAGAAGTTATATGTTATGGATCCTCTAACATGTGGTGCTTGCTATTTAGAATCTTTTGCTAGCCAAAATATCTGTACTAAGCGGGAATATTGCTTGTGCATCCAAATTCCTTGAACGAAGTTTATTCCATGAGTTTCCATCATATCTACCTATATGCGGTATTTACCTGCCGTTCCAAGTAAATTTGCATGTGCCAAACTCTAAACCTTCAAATAATAATCTGTTTTGTATGCCCGAATCGCTCATGTAGTGACTAGGGGCTGTCAGTATATTCCATGCTAGGTGGGTTATTCTCACAATGAGTGGACTCCGGTCATCATTCACGAGAAAATGGCTGGTAATTGGGATGCCCAGTCCTATGGTCAAAAGATCAAAAACAAAATCGCAAATAATTTAAACAAAACTCCCCCAGGATTGTTGATAGTTGGACGGCACCCGTTGTTTTGGACAAGCTGTGGAGTGTGATTGTTGGTGGAGGGGGAGTAAAATCTTTACCTTTCTGTTTGAGAACCGCCTATAATGTATCTAGTATGGAATATATTGGGAACTCTTGGTCGTTATGTTGACAATGAAAGCATACCTCTCAAAATTATTTTCATCTCTGTTTTAGCTTCGAGCTCTGGCACCTCTGCAAATCCATGCTTCCCTCTGCGGAGGGCCTATCTTTTACTTTTATGCAAGAGTCAGTAGTATTCCTTCTCATTCCGACCTACTTTTTAGTTGCCAAGCATCATGTGGTGGAGAAAGATCTAAGCATATATGGCCATTCAAATATATTTGAGCATGAATTATTATTGTTAACATTAAGCCCCTATCTTTCTCTGTGTTTGATGGATGCTATTTGTTCTAAAAATATGCTTTGAGTGGTAGCAATCATGGAAGACTATATGATAGTTGATTATGTGGGATTTGCTAAATCGAAGCTCTTACATAGACCCTTCCTGAAAATAAGATGAATTGCAATTGTTGGATGACTGAGAACATAGTTTGTTAGTTTTCAAGAAAGTTTACGGTCTATGCTTTAACATGTGAATAGCCTGTTACTTGATCATGAGAAGCTTCATGATATGAGCTACTATTATGACATATAATGATGCTAGAAAAGGTGATTGAAATTATCATTGATGAAACTTGTGCACCTGCTAGCATTCACACTTCATAAATTATTTCTTTTATCATTTACCTACTCGAGGACGAGCAGGAGTTAAGCTTGGGGATGCTGATACGTCTCCAACATATCTATACTTTATGAAGTATTCATGCTATTATATTATCCATCTTGGATGTTTAATGGGCTTTACTATGCACTTTTATATTATTTTTGGGACTAACCTATTGACCCGAGCCCAAAGTGCGATTTCTTTTTTCCCTTGTTTGAGTGTTTCATGAAAATGAATATCAAACGGAGTCCAAACAGAATGAAACCTTCCGGAGCGTGATTTTTGGAACGAACGTGATCCAGGAGACTTGGAGTTGAAGTCAGGGAAGCTTCGAGGTGGCCATGAGGCAGGGAGGCGCGCCCCCACCCTCGTGGCCCCCTCGTGGCTCCCCTTACCGACTTCTTTCGCCTATATATATCCATATACCCCAAAAACATCGGGGAACAGAATAGATCGGGAGTTCCGCCGCCGCAAGCCTTTGTAGCCACTAAAACCAATCGGGACCCTGTTAGGCACCGCCGGAGGGGGGATCCTCACCGTGGCCATCTTCATCATCCCGGCGCTCTCCATGACGAGGAGGAGTAGTTCACCCCGGGCTGAGGGTATGTACCAATAGCTATGTGTTTGATCTCTCTCTCTCTCTCATGTTCTTGACGTGGTACGATCTTGATGTATCGCGAGCTTTGCTATTATAGTTGGATCTTATGATTTTTCTCCCCCTCTACTCTCTTGTAATGGATTGAGTTTTCCCTTTGAAGTTATCTTATCAGATTGAGTCTTTAAGGATTTGAGAACACTTGATGTATGTCTTGCATGTGCTTATCGGTGGTGACAATGGGATATTCATGTGATCTACTTGATGTATGTTTTGGTGATCAACTTGCGGGTTCAGTGACCTTGTGAACTTATGCATAGGGGTTAGCACACGTTTTCGTCTTGACTCTCCTGTAGAAACTTTGGGGCACTCTTTGAAGTTCTTTGTGTTGGTTGAATAGATGAATCTGAGATTGTGTGATGCATATCGTATAATCATACCCACGGATACTTGAGGTGACATTGGAGTATCTAGGTGACATTAGGGTTTTGGTTGATTTGTGTCTTAAGGTGTTATTCTAGTATGAACTCTATGATAGATCGAACGGAAAGAATACGTGTTATTTTTACTACGGACTCTTGAATAGATCGATCCGAAAGAATAACTTTGAGGTGGTTTCGTACCCTACAATAATCTCTTCGTTTGTTCTCCGCTATTATGGATAGTTATATGATCCAATTATGTCATTATTGTTGAGAGAACTTGCACTAGTGAAAGTATGAACCCTAGGCCTTGTTTCAACGCATTGCAATATCGTTTGTGCTCACTTTTATCATTAGTTACCTTGCTGTTTTTATAATTTCATATTACAAAAACCTATATCTACCATCCATATTGCACTCGTATCACCTTCTCTTTGCCGAACTAGTGCACCTATACAATTTACCATTGTATTGGGTGTGTTGGGGACACAAGAGACTCTTTGTTATTTGGTTGCAGGGTTGCTAGAGAGAGACCATCTTCATCCTACGCCTCCCACGGATTGATAAACTTTAGGTCATCCACTTGAGGGAAATTTTCTACTGTCCTACAAACCTCTGCACTTGGAGGCCCAACAACGTCTACAAGAAGAAGGTTGCATAGTACACATCAGTGACCACTGAGCTCACCGGTTTAAAACAGCGTGTATCTCAGATGGTTTCTGCTATCTTTGGTGAGTCGCCTTGCTAATCATCAAAAGTGAATCCTTTTCGTGATAATATAAACTGCCATTTAACCAATCTGTGATTTATTCAGGTCCCAGGAGCAGCAACCTTAACCAAGATATGCTTGTGAAGCTCAAGTCTGTCTACACACTTGTCGAACAGATGTACACCAAAGCTCAGCGTGTATTGGCCACAATTTATCCAATAAATCAAGCACCTACCCTTTTGATAGATGTCTTGAAAAAACTTTCTGTGCTACCTGCTTGGATGGATGAGATGAAGCATTCGTCTGCAAGAGCCGGTGCCCTGACGGCTTTGAGCCGGGCCAAGGCATGGCTACCAGAGCTAGACCCGTCTGAGGTAGCCATTGGGTGTCCAAGATTAAAGGAAGATGGCACATCATTTGATCAAAAAGACTTTGCTGCATGTGTGGAAGAAATACGCCCTTTGGCCAGTCTTATTGGGAATGAATCGGATCTGTCGAAATATCACCCGGCTTATAGCATGGAGAATCAGAAGATGCCTACGCCAGCTTATAAAGTGATGGGTGTAATCCCTCCAATCCGTAAGCATACTTTTGCCCCTGAAGTTGACCCATCTGGACTTATAGATGATGATGCTAAATTTCAAGCTTTAGGTGGCATTGATTTGTCATCACCAAATCTCCAGATGGAGGAAGAGGACGAAGATCCGGAAAAGGATGATCCAGAGGCCTCAAGTCAGCAAGGCCAAGAAGAATGAGCCGCTGGGGCGGTTTATATGTGATCATTGTGAAAACACTTGATCCTATTTGGATCACGGAGTCATGTAATAAGGTAGTAAAACTTGAATCTGCCGTGCCATCGTGCACGTTTCTGCTTTTGTGCAATACTACTGATCCGCCAATTTGAGAAACTATCCTTGTATGCGTATGATAGTATTGATTTACTCAGATCAGATTTGATAATTATCCTGCACACAAACAAATCACAAGTGCCCTGGCGGTTTACCGTCGGGCGGGTCATGATACCCAATTGAAGCCACTAGGGAGGAATAGTCCATAGCTAGGGCTGGTCTGACCATAATACTGACATAATAAAATATCGTACCTGTGGTGTATGTTTAGACTGCCGGTTTAGCAACCTTATGCAGTCAGAGTTTGTAGAGCTAAAACTCCAAACATAAGATTATGGTACTCTGGCGACTTAGAGTGTGCCATCCTGGCGGGTTGTAGAGACCCAAAATATGCTTCAAATATGAGCCATAAGTAGGGCAGCTTGGCCCGATTTGTAAAACCAAATGGCGAAAAAGAGATGAATAAATAAGAATCAAAAAATTCGAGGCTTTTGCAGGCCGCCAAGCCAAAGTTTCTTCTTCAATGAAACTAGCCTGAGCCACTAGAAGGTACGTGCTTTCCGTGAGCCGGCACTCACAGTACCCAATCGACATTTGAACCTAGATAAGTTCATGTCTTATTTAAAGATAGACTTATCAGGAGTATGCAGCGTCAGAGTAGCAGCATGCCTCACGGGCTGATTTATCCAAGTTTCAAGAAAGGCGGCTTATGAAGCCTGGATCTATCCTGATTATCTGTAAGCCATGCTCTCACATGACAAACCAGCGTTTTAACCTTAACAAGCTCAGGATCTTTGGTGAATACACCATAAAAGATTGATTGTTAAGAGTTCGACGGGTCAATCAGGATTACCTGATGGAGTTGAAGTAGCTGGTATACAGGTAGGATGACCCGGAAAGGTTATGTTCTCTTTGGTCCAATACGTCTATGTTTGAACAAGATAACCTGGTCAAGAGGGTAGTCACGCTATGTTCTCTTTGGTCGAATACACCTATGTTTGAACAGGAAGCCCCCAAGTGACATACTTATGAATTGTGCTCGTCGGGGACCTATGCTTGAGCTGTGCTGTGCATCCAACTCTCTTTGGTCCCTGTAGTTTGGGCGTCAAGCCTCTTAAATGAACATGTAAGACGATGATAAAGACTCAGCTTCAAAAAATTGAAACGACAGAGGCCCTGAATTATGAGGGATGTCGGCTTTATTATACTGTTTATAATATATACATCATCAGACTATGTACATCATGAGAGCCGGTGGCTCAAGTATAGTAGGGCCAAAGATGAGCAATATTCCACGGCCGACGGGTCTCCTCCTCCGACTTACGTGAGTCTTTGTGGTCTCGAACATCGATAAGATAGTATGACCCATTATGCAGATTCTTGCTGACCACAAAAGGTCCTTCCCAAGGAGGTGATAGCTTATGCATATCTGTCTGATCCTGGATGAACTAGAGCACTAAGTCGCCTTCTTGAAAGGTTCTGGTTTTGACCCGGTGGCTGTGATAACGATGTAGGTCTTGCTGATAAACCGCCGAACGAGCCGCTGCGAGATCACACTCCTCATCCAACAGGTCAAGTGCATCTTGACGTGCCTTTTCCTTATCAGCTTCAACGTAAGCCGCCACCCGGGGTGAATCGTGACGGATGTCAGTAGGGAGAACCGCCTCTGCTCCATAAACCATGAAGAAAGGTGTGTAACCCGTAGATCTGTTGGGGGTTGTACTGATACTCCATAACACTGAGGGTAACTCCTCCACCCAACAACCCGGCGTTCTTTGCAAAGGAACCATAAGCCGGGGCTTGATACCTCACAAAATCTCTTGATTAGCTCGTTTCGCTTGACCATTGGACTGAGGGTGAGCCACAGAGGAGACGTCAAGTCGAATATGCTCCCGTTGACAAAATTCTCTCATAGCGCCTTTAGAGAGGTTAGTACCATTATCTGTTATAATGCTGTGTGGAAAGCCAAAACGGAAGATCACCTTTTTGATGAATTGAACCGCCGTTGCTGCATCACACTTACTGACCGGCTCTGCTTCAACCCACTTAGTAAACTTGTCCACTGCCACCAAAAGGTGGGTCTTCTTATCCTTGGACCTCTTGAAAGGCCCCACCATATCAAGCCCCCAAGTCACAAATGGCCAAGTAATTGGAATCATCCTCAACTCTTGAGCCCAAACATGAGCTCATTGTGAAAACTTCTAACAGCCGTCACATTTGCTGACTAGATCCTCAGCGTCGGCATGAGCCATCAACCAAGAAAAACCGTGATGAAAAGCCTTGGCTACAAGAGACGTAGAGCCTGCATGATGACCACAGTCTCCTTCATGAATCTCTCGCAGAATCTCGCAACCTTCTTCAGGAGAGAAACAACGTTGAAATGCCCCTGTGACACTGCGATGGTGCAACTCACCGTTAACAATCGTCATTGACTTAGACCGCCAGGTTATCTGCTTGGCCAAGATCTCATCCTCAGCTAATTCGCCCCGGGTCATGTAAGCCAAATATGGCACTGTCCAATCTGGAATAGCATGAAGAGCCGCCACCAATTGTGCTTCCAGGTTAGGAACAACAAGATCCTCCTCCGTAGGTAATTTGATAGAAGGGTGAGCAGAACATCCAGGAATGTGTTAGGCGGCACCGGTTTATGCTGAGAGCCCAACCGGCTTAAAATGTCGGCCGCCTCATTCTTCCTACGATCAATATGGTCAACTTGGTAACCCTTAAAATGACCCGCAATGGCATCAACCTCTCGACGATAAGACGCCATGAGCGGATCCTTAGAGTCCCAAGTACCAGAAACTTGCTGAGCTACCAGATCTGAATCGCCAAAGCACCTTACCCAGCTTAAATTCATCTATTTATCCATCCGAAGACCATGGAGTAAGGCCTCATACTCAGCTGCATTGTTAGTACAAGGGAACATTAATCGGAGAACATAAGAAAATTTATCACCTCGTGGGGAAGTCAAGATAACTCCAGCCTCCGAGCCTTCCAACTGCCTGGATCCATCAAAGTGAATGGTCCAATATGTGTTATCCGGCTTTTCCTCAGGCGTCTACAACTCTGTCCAATCATTGATAAAATCCACGAGTGCTTGGGACTTGATGGCCGTATGAGGTGCATACTTCAAACCATGGGGTCCAAGCTCAATGTCCCACTTGGCAACCCGACCTGTGGCTTCTCTATTTTGGATGACACCCCCTAAAGGAGCAGAGCAAACCACAGTAATGGGATGACCCAAAAAATATTGCTTGAGTTTCCGGCTTGCCATGAAGACCCCATACACAAGCTTCTGCCAGTGCGGATACCTCTGCATGGACTCAATAAGTACCTCACTGATGTAGTACACTGACCATTGAACCGGATACTCCTTGCCTACCTCTTTCCTTTCCACCACAATAGCTACACTGACAGCCCGACCATTGGAAGCCACATATAACAACAGAGGCTCCTTATCAACAGGAGCAGCAAGAACCGGCGGCTCAGGCAGCTGCTTCTTAAGCGCCTCAAATGCCTCATTAGCAGCATCACTCCAGATGAAATTATCTGTCTTCTTCATCATCTGATACAGCCTTCTCTCCTAACCGGCTTATAAACCGGCTTAAAGCTGCAATGCGACCCGCCAGACGCTGAACATCATTAACACACGCCGGCTTAGCCAAAGAAGTAATGGCTTTGATCTTCTCCGGGTTAGCTTCAATGCCTCTGTTAAAAACCAAAAACCCCAAGAGCTTGCCTGCTGGTACACCAAAAACACATTTGGCCGGGTTAAGCATCATCTTGTAGACCCAGAGATTGTCGAACATCTCCTTCAAATCATCAATCAAGGTCTCCTTTTTCCTGGATTTCACCACAATGTCTGTCGGCGTTTTGGGAACGGGGGTCCCTAGACTTTCTGCTCATGCGGCCATCGTGGTTCCCACCAATGCCCCGACGCCCATCTTCACCAGCAAACACTCAAGACCCTCGCAAGGGGCCAAGCCTCGCGAGGCGGATGATGCAAGACCCCCTTGGGGGCAGCCTCACCAGGCTGGTGAAGGAAATATGCCCTAGAGGCAATAATAAAGTTATTATTTATTTCCTTATATCATGATAAATGTTTATTATTCATGCTAGAATTGTATTAACCGGAAACATAATACATGTTTGAATACATAGACAAACAGAGTGTCACTAGTATGCCTCTACTTGACTAGCTCGTTAAACGAAGATGGTTATGTTTCCTAACCATAGACATGAGTTGTCATTTGATTAACGGGATCACATCATTAGGAGAATGATGTAATTGACTTGACCCATTCCGTTAGCTTAGCACTTGATCGTTTAGTATGTTGTATTGCTTTCTTCATGACTTATACATGTTCCTATGACTATGAGATTATGCAACTCCCGTTTACCGGAGGAACACTTTGTATGCTACCAAATGTCACAACGTAACTGGGTGATTATAAAGGTGCTCTACAGGTGTCTCCAAAGGTACTTGTTGGGTTAGCGTATTTCGAGATTAGGATTTGTCACTCCGATTGTCGGAGAGATATCTCTGGGCCCACTCGGTAATGCACATCACTATAAGCCTTGCAAGCGTTGCAACTAATGAGTTAGTTGCGGGATGATGTATTACGGAACGAGAAAATAAACTTGCTGGTAACGAGATTGAACTAGGTATTGAGATACCGACGATCGAATCTCGGGCAAGTAACATACCGATGACAAAGGAAACAACGTATGTTGTTATGCGGTCTGACCGATAAAGATCTTCGTGGAATATGTGGGAGCCAATATGAGCATCCAGGTTCCGATATTGGTTATTGACCGGAGACGTGTCTCGGTCATGTCTACATAGTTCTCGAACCCGTAGGGTCCGCACGCTTAAAGTTTTGATGACAGTTATATTATGAGTTTATGTGTTTTGATGTACCGAAGGAGTTCTGAGTCCCGGATGAGATCGGGGACATGACGAGGAGTCTCGAAATGGTCGAGACGTAAAGATCAATATATTGGACGACTATATTCGGACATCGGAAAGGTTCCGAGTGATTCGGGTATTTTTCGGAGTACCAGGGACTTACGGGAATTCGTATTGGGCCTTAATGGGCCATATGAGAAAGGAGAGAAAGGCCCCAAAGGGTGGCTGCACCCCTCCCCATGGACTAGTCCGAATTGGACTAGGGAGGGGGGGGGGGGGCGCCCCCTTCCTTCCTTCTCCTTCTCCCTTCCCTTCTCCCACTTCAACAAGGAAAGGAGGAGTCCTAATCCCGGTGGGAGTAGGACTCCCCCGTTGGCGCGCCCTCCTCCTAGGCCAGCCGCCTCCCCCCTTGCTCCTTTATATACGGGGGCAGGGGGGCACCCCAAAGACAACATTGATCAGTTGATCTTTTAGCCGTGTGTAGCAGTGCTTAGGCGAAGCCTTGCATCGGTAGAACATCAACATCATCACCACGCCATCGTGCTGACGAAACTCTCCCTCAACACTCGGCTGGATCAGAGTTCGAGGGACGTCATCGGGCTGTACGTGTGCTGAACTAGGAGGTGCCGTACGTTCGGTACTTGATCGGTCGGATCATGAAGACGCACGACTACATCAACCGCGTTGTGCTAACGCTTCCGCTTTCGGTCTACGAGGGTACATGGACAACACTCTCCCCTCTCGTTGCTATGCATCACCATGATCTTGCGTGTGAGTAGGAATTTTTTTTGAAATTACTACGTTTCCCAACAGTGGCATCCGAGCCTGGTTTTATGCGTAGATGTTATATGCACGAGTAGAACAAAAGTGAGTTGTGGGAGATACAAGTCATACTGCTTACCAGCATGTCATACTTTGGTTCGGCGGTATTTTTGGATGAAGCGGCCCGGACCGACATTACGCGTACGCTTACGCGAGATTGGTTCTACCGACGTGCTTCGCACACAGGTGGCTGGCGGGTGTCAGTTTCTCCAACTTTAGTTGAACCGAGTGTGGCTACGCCCGGTCCTTGAGAAGGTTAAAACAACACTAACTTGACGAACTATCATTGTGGTTTTGATGCGTAGGTAAGAACGGTTCTTGCTAAGTCCGTAGCAGCCACGTAAAACTTGCAACAACAAAGTAGAGGACGTCTAACTTGTTTTTGCAGGGCATGTTGTGAGGTGATATGGTCAAGACATGATGCTAAATTTTTTTGTATCAGATGATCATGTTTTGTAACCGAGTTATCGGCAACTGGCAGGAGCCATATGGTTGTCACTTTATTGTATGCAATGCAATCGCCCTGTAATGCTTTACTTTATCACTAAGCGGTAGCGATAGTCGTAGAAGCATAAGATTGGCGAGACAACAACGATGCTACGATGGAGATCAAGGTGTCGCGCCGGTGATGATGGTGATCATGACGGTCCTTCAGAGATGGAGATCACAAGCACAAGATGATGATGGCCATATCATATCACTTATATTGATTGCATGTGATGTTTATCTTTTTATGCATCTTATCTTGCTTTGATTGACGGTAGCATTATAAGATGATCCCTCACTAAATTATCAAAGTATAAGTGTTCTCCTGAGTATGCACCGTTGAGAAAGTTCTTCGTCTTTGAGACACCACGTGATGATCGGGTGTGATAGGCTCTACGCTCAAATACAACGGTGCAAAACAGTTGCACACGCGGAATACTCAGGTTAAACTTGACGAGCCTAGCATATAGCAGATATGGCCTCGGAACACGGAGACCGAAAGGTCGAGCGTGAATCATATAGTAGATATGATCAACATAATGATGTTCACCATTGAAAACTATTCCATCTCACGTGATGATCGGACATGGTTTAGTTGATTTGGATCACGTGACCACTTAGAGGATTAGAGGGATGTCTATCTAAGTGGGAGTTCTTAAGGAATATGATAATTGAACTTAAATTTATCATGAAATTAGTCCTGTTAGTATTTTGCAAATTATGTTGTCGATCAATAGCTCGCGTTGTTGCTTTCATATGTTTACTTTGATATGTTCCTAGATAAAAATGTGTTGAAAGATGTTAGTAGCAATAATGCGGATTGGATCCGTGATCTGAGGATTGTCCTCATTGCTGCACAGAAAAATTATGTCCTTGATGCACCGCTAGGTGACAGACCTATTGCAGGAGCAAATGCAGACGTTATGAACGTTTGGCTAGCTCAATATGATGACTACTTGATAGTTTAGTGCACCATGCTTAAACGGCTTAGAATCGGGACTTCAAAGATGTTTTGAACATCATGGGCCATATGAGATGTTCCAGGAGTTGAAGTTAATATTTCAAGCAAATACCCGAGTTGAGAGATATGAAGTTCTATAGCTAAAAGATGGAGGAGAATTGCTCAACTAGTTAGCATGTGCTCAGATTGTCTGGGTACTACAATTGCTTGAATCAAGTGGGAGTTAATCTTCCAGATAATATAGTAATTGACAGAATTCTCTAGTCACTATCACTAAGTTACTAGAACTTCTTGACGAACTATAATATGCAAGGGATGAAGAAAGTAATTCCCGAGCTCTTCGCGACGCTGAAATCGACAAAGGTAGAAATCAAGAAAGAGCATCAAAGTGTTGATGGTTAACAAGACAACTAGTTTCAAGTAAAGGGACAAAGGGGAACTTCAAAAAGAACGACAAGAAAGTTGCTGCTCAAGTGAAGAAGCTGTTGGAAATATGCCCTAGAGGCAATAATAAATTAGTTATTATTATATTTCCTTGTTCATGATAATCGTTTATTATCCATGCTATAATTGTATTGATAGGAAACTCAGATACATGTGTGGGTACATAGACAACACCAAGTCCCTAGTAAGCCTCTAGATGACTAGCTCGTTAATCAATAGATGGTTACAGTTTCCTGACCATGGACATTGGATGTCATTGATAACGGATCACATCATTAGGAGAATGATGTGATGGACAAGACCCAATCCTAAGCCTAGCACAAAGATCGTAGTTAGTATGCTAAAGCTTTTCTAATGTCAAGTATCTTTTCCTTAGACCATGAGATTGTGCAACTCCGGATACCGTAGGAATACTTTGGGTGTACCAAACGTCACAACGAATCGGGTGGCTATAAAGGTGCATTACAGGTATCTCCGAAAGTGTCTCATTGGGTTGGCACGAATCGAGGATGGATTTGTCACTCCGGTTAACGGAGAGGTATCTCTGGGCCCACTCGGTAGGACATCATCATAATGTGCACAATGTGACCAAGGGGTTGATCACAGGATGATGTGTTACGGAACGAGTAAAGAGACTTGCCTTTAACAAGATTGAACAAGGTATTGGGATACCGACGATCGAATCTCGGGCAAGTGCAATACCGCTAGACAAAGGGAATTGTATACGGGATCGATTGAGTCCTTGACATCATGGTTCATCCGATGAGATCATCGTGGAACATGTGGGAACCAACATGGGTATCCAGATCCCGCTGTTGGTTATTGACCGGAGAACGTCTCGGTCATGTCTGCATGGTTCCCGAACCCGTAGGGTCTACACACTTAAGGTTCGATGACGCTAGGGTTATAAAGGAAGTTTGTATGTGGTTACCGAATGTTGTTCGAAGTCCCGGATGAGATCCCGGACGTCACGAGGAGTTCCGGAATGGTCCGGAGGAAAAGATTTATATATCGAAAGTTGTTGTTCGGGTTCCGGAAAAAGTTCGGGTTTTTTCGGTATTGTACCGGGAAGCTTCCAGAAGGTTCCGGAGGATTCCGGAGGGGTCCGGAGGTCCGGAAATTGTTCCACCACGTCCAATACAGTAGCATGGGCTGTAGGGGGGTGCCCTAGCCTTAATGGGCCAGGGGCACCAGTGCCCCCAAGGCCCATGCGCATGGGAAAGGGAAAACCCTAAAGGGGGAGGCCTCCACTTGACTTGGGAGGCACTCCTCCCCCCTTGGCCGCCCCCCCTAGATGGGATCTAGAGCTGGCCGCACCCCTTGGGGGTAGGAAACCCTAAAGGGGGCGCAGCCCCCTTTCCCCCTATATATACTTGAGGTTTGGGCTGCCCAACACACATGAGTTTTCTCCCTCTCTTGGTGCAGCCCTGCCTCTCCTCCTCCTCCTCTCCCTTGGTGCTTGGCGAAGCCCTGCGGGATTGCCATGCTCCTCCACCACCACCACGCCATTGTGTTGCTGCTGGATGGAGTCTTCCTCAACCTCTCCCTCTCTCCTTGCTGGATCAAGGCGTGGGAGACGTCACCGGGCTGTACGTGTGTTGAACGCGGAGGTGCCGTCCGTTCGGCACTAGGATCTCCGGTGATTTGGATCACGACGAGTACGACTCCTTCAACCCCGTTCTCCTGAACGCTTCCGCTTAGCGATCTACAAGGGTATGTAGATGCACTCTCCTTCCCTCATTGCTAGTTTCTCCATAGATAGATCTTGGTGACACGTAGGAAAATTTTGAATTTCTGCTACGTTCCCCAACAGTGGCATCATGAGCTAGGTCTATTGCGTAGATTCTTTGCACGAGTAGAATACAAAGTAGTTGTGGGCGTTGATTTTGTTCAATATGCTTACCGTTACTAGTCCAATCTTGTTTCGACGGTATTGTGGGATGAAGCGGCCCGGACCGACCTTACACGCACTTCACGTGAGGCAGGTTCCACCGATCGACATGCACTTGGTGCATAAGGTGGCTAGCGGTGCCGATCTCTCCCACTTTAGTCGGAACGGATTCGATGAAAAGGGTCCTTATGAAGGGTAAATAGCAATTGGCATATCATGTTGTGGTTTTGCGTAGGTAAGAAACGTTCTTGCTAGAAACCCATAGCAGCCACGTAAAACATGCAAACAACAATTAGAGGACGCCTAACTTGTTTTTGCAGGGTATGCTATGTGATGTGATATGGCCAAGAAGAATGTGATGAATGATATGTGATGTATGAGATTGATCATGTCCTTGTAAAAGGAATCACGACTTGCATGTCGATGAGTATGACAACCGGCGAGAGCCATAGGAGTTGTCTTTATTTATTGTATGACCTGCGTGTCATTGAACAACGCCATGTAATTACTTTACTTTATTGCTAACCGTAGCCATAGTAGTAGAAGTAATAAGTTGGCGAGACAACTTCATGAAGACACGATGATGGAGATCATGATGATGGAGATCATGGTGTCATGCGGTGACGATGATGATCATGGAGCCCAAGATGGAGATCAAAGGAGCAAAATGATATTGGCCATATCATGCCACTATTTGATTGCATGTGATGTTTATCATGTTTATGCATCTTATTTGCTTAGAACGACGGTAGTAAATAAGATGATCCTCATTAAAATTTCAAGAAGTGTTCTCCCTAAGCGTGCACCGTTGCTAAAGTTCGTCGCTTCTAAGCACCACGTGATGATCGGGTGTGATGGATTCTTACGTTCACATACAACGGGTGTAAGACAGATTTACACACGCCAAACACTTAGGGTTAACTTGACGAGCCTAGCATGTACAGACATGGCCTCGGAACACGAGACCGAAAGGTCGAGCATGAGTCGTATAGTAGATACGATCAACATGAAGATGTTCACCGATGATGACTAGTCCGTCTCACGTGATGATCGGACACGGCCTAGTTGACCCGGATCATGTGATCACTTAGATGACCAGAGGGATGTCTATCTAAGTGGGAGTTCATAAGATGAACTTAATTATCCTGAACATAGTCAAAAGACCTTTTGCAAATTATGTAAAAGCTCGCTTTAGTTCCACTGTTTAGATATGTTCCTAGAGAAAATATAGTTGAAAGTTGACAGTAGCAATTATGCGGTCAGAGAAAGCTTATGTCCTTAATGCACCGCTCGGTGTCTTTGGACCTCAAACGTGGTCTGTGGATGTTGTGAACATCGACACACACGCTTTGATAACTACGTGATAGTTCGGTTAAACGGTTTAGAGTTGAGGCACTAAAGACGTTTTCGAAACATCGCGGAACATATGAGATGTTTCGAGGGCTGAAATTGGGATTTCAGGCTCGTGCCCACGCCAAGAGGTATGAGACCTCCGACGAGTTTTCTTAGCCTGCAAACTAAGGGAGAAAAGCTCAATCGTTGAGCTTGTGCTCAGATTGTCCGAGTGCAACAATCACTTGAATCGAGTGGGAGTTAATCTTCCGGATGAGATAGTGATGTTTCTCCAAAGACATTGCCACCAAGCTACTAGAGCTTCGTGATGAACTATAACATATCAGGGATAGATATGATGATCCTTGAAGTGTTCGCGATGTTTGACACGCGAAAGTAGAAATCAAGTAGGAGCATCAATTTTGATGGTTGGTAAAACCACTAGTTTCAAGAAGGGCAAGGGCAACAAGGATACTTCATGAAATGGCAAAACAGTTGCTGCTCTAGTGAAGAAACCCAAGGTTGAACCCAAACCGAGACTAAGTGCTTCGTAATGAGAGGAACGGACATCAAGCGGAACCACCCTAGATACTTGGTAGATGAGAAGGCTGGCAAGGTCGATAGAAGTATATTGATATACATTATGTTAATGTGTACTTTACTAGTACTCCTAGTAGCACCAGGGTATTAGATACCGGTTCGGTTGCTAAGTGTTAGTAACTCGAAATAAAAGAGCTACGGAATAAAGGAGACTAGCTAAAGGTGAGCCGACAATATGTGTTGGAAGTGTTTCCAAGTTTGATGTGATCAAACATCGCACGCTCCCTCTACCATCAAGATTAGTATTAAACCAGAATAATTGTCATTTGGTGTTTGCGTTGAGCATAGACATGATTGGATTATGTCTATCGCAATACAGTTATTCATTTAAGGAGAATAATGGTTGCTCTATTTATTTGAATAACACCTTCAATGGTCTTGCACCTAAAGGAATGGTTTATTGAATCTCGATCGTAGTGATACACATTTTCATGCCAAAAATATAAGATAGTAATGATAATACCACTTACTTGTGGCACTGCCATGCAAGTCATATTGGTATAAAACGCATGAAGAAGCTCCATGTTGATGGATCTTTGGACTCACTCATTTTTGAAAAGTTTGAGACATGCGAACCATGTCTATTGGTGTATACGCATTAAGAAACTCCATGCAGATGGATCGTTTGGACTCACTTGATTTTGAATCACTTGAGATATGCAAAACATACCACATGGGAAAGATGACTGAAAAGCCTCGTTTCAGTAAGATGGAACAAGATAGCAACTTGTTGGAAGTAACACATTTTGATGTGTGCAGTCCAATGAGTGCTGAGGCATGCAGTGAATATCGTTATGTTCTTACTTCACAGATGATTTGAGTAGATGTTGAGTATATTTACTTGATGAAACACAAGTCTGAATTATTGAAAGGTTCAAGTAATTTCAGAGTGAAGTTGAAGATCTTCGTGACAAGAGGATAAAATGTCTGTGATGTGATCACAGAGATGAATATCTGAGTTGCGAGTTTGGTACACAATTGAGACATTGTGGAAATTGTTTCACAACTAATACCGCCTGGAACACCATAGTGTGATGGTGTGCCCGAACATCATAGTTGCACCCTATTGGATATGGTGCGTACCTTGATGTCTCTTATCGAATTACCACTGTCGTTCATGGGTTAGGCATTAGAGACAACCGCACTCACTTTAATAGGGTACCACGTAATTCCGTTGAGACGACACCGTTTGGAGAAACCTAAGTTGTCGTTTCTTAAAAGTTTGGGGCTGCGACGCTTATGTGAAAAAGTTTCATCGTGATAAGCTCGAACCCAAAGCGGATAAAATGCATCTTCATAGGACACCCAAAACAGTTGGGTATTCCTCCTAATTCAGATCCGAAAGCAATAGGGATTGTTTCTTGAATCGGGTCCTTTCTCGAGGAAAAGTTTGTCTCGAAAAGTTGAGTGGGAGGATGGTGGGGACTTGATGAAGTTATTGAACCGTCACTTCAACTAGTGTGTAGCAGGGCACATGAAGTTGTTCCCATGGCACCTACACCAATTGAAGTAGAAGCTTATGATAGTGATCATGAAGTTTCGGATCAAGTCACCAACGTACCTCGTAGGGTGACAAGGAGGCGTACTACTTCAAGAGTGGTACGCAATCCTGTCTTGAAGGTCATGTTGCTAGACAACAATGAACCTATGAGCTATGGAGAAGCAATGGTGGGCCCAAATTCCGACAAATGGATAGAAGCCATGAAATCCGAGATAGGATCCATGTATCAGAACAAAGTATGGACTTCGGTGGACTTGCCCGATGATCGGCAAGCCATTGAGATGAATGGATCTTTAAGAAGAAGACGGACGTGGACGGTAATGTCACCGTCTATGAAGCTCGACTTGTGGCGAAGAGTTTTTCACAAGTTCAAGGAGTTGACTACGATGAGATTTTCTCATCTGTAGCGATGCTTAAGTCCGTCGGAATCATGTTAGCATTAGCTGCATTTATGAAATCTGGCAGATGGATGTCAAAACGGGTTTCCTTACCGGTCTTCGTAAGGAAAGGTTGTATGTGATACAATCGAAAGTTTTTCAATCCTAATGATGCTAAAAGGTATGCTGGCTTCGGCGATCCTTCTAAGGACTGGAGTAAGCATCTCGGAGTTGGAATATGCACTTTGATAGGATGATCAAAGATTTTGGGTTTATACAAAGTTTATGAGAAACTTGTATTTCCAAAGAAGTGAGTGGGAGCACTATAGAATTTCTGATGAGTATATGTTGTTGACATATTGATGATCATAAATGATGTAGAATTTCTGGAAAGCATATAGGGTTATTTGAAAGATGTTTTTCAATAGAAAACCTGGATTAAGCTACTTGAACATTGAGCATCGAGATCTATAAGGATAGATCAAAAATGCTTAATAATACTTTCAAATGAGCATATACCTTGACATGATCTTGAAGGTGTTCAAGATGGATCAGTCAAAGAAGGAGTTCTTGGCTGAGTTGTAAGGTATGAAGTTAAGAGTTAAAGCTCGACCACGGCAGAAGAGAGAGAAAGGACGAAGGTCGCCCCTATGCTCGAGACATAGGCTCTATAGTATGCTATCTTTGTGTACCGCACCGAAGTGTGCCTTGCCATGAGTCATCAAGGGTACAAGAATGATCCAGAATGGATCATTGGACGATGGTCCAAATTGTCCTTGGAGTAAATAAGGACATGTTTCTCGATTATGGAGGTGATAAAGAGTTCGGCGTAAAGGGTTACGTCGATGCAAGCTTTAACACCTATTCGAGTGACTCTGAGTAGCAAACCGGATACGTATAGTGGAGCAACCATTTGGAATAAGGTTCAAGTGGAGCGTGGAAGCAGCATTTACAATATGACCTAGAAATATTGCAAAGCACACACGGATCTGAAAGGTTCAGACCCGTTGACTAAAAACCTCTCTCACAAGCAAAACATGATCAAACCTGAGAACTCATTGAGTCTTAATCACATGATGATGTGAACTAGTTTACAGACACTAGTAAACTCTTTGGATGTTGGTCACATGGCGATGTGACCTATCAGTGTTAATCACATGACGATGTGAACTAGATTATTGACTCTAGTGCAAGTGGGAGACTGTTGGAAATATGCCCTAGAGGCAATAATAAATTAGTTATTATTATATTTCCTTGTTCATGATAATCGTTTATTATCCATGCTATAATTGTATTGATAGGAACTCGGATACATGTGTGGGTACATAGACAACACCAAGTCCCTAGTAAGCCTCTAGATGATTAGCTCGTTAATCAATAGATGGTTACAGTTTCTGACCATGGACATTGGATGTCATTGATAACGGATCACATCATTAGGAGAATGATGTGATGGACAAGACCCAATCCTAAGCCTAGCACAAAGATCATAGTTCAGTATGCTAAAGCTTTTCTAATGTCAAGTATCATTTCCTTAGACCATGAGATTGTGCAACTCCGGATACCGTAGGAATACTTTGGGTGTACCAAACGTCACAACGAATCGGGTGGCTATAAAGGTGCATTACAGGTATCTCCGAAAGTGTCATTGGGTTGGCACGAATCGAGACGGGATTTGTCACTCCGTTAACGAAGAGGTATCTCTGGGCCCACTCGGTAGGACATCATCATAATGTGCACAATGTGACCAAGGGGTTGATCACGGGATGATGTGTTACGGAACGAGTAAAGAGACTTGCCGGTAACGAGATTGAACAAGGTATCGGGATACCGACGATCGAATCTCGGGCAAGTGCAATACCGCTAGACAAAGGGAATTGTATACGGGATCGATTGAGTCCTTGACATCATGGTTCATCCGATGAGATAATCGTGACACATGTGGGAACCAACATGGGTATCCAGATCCCGCTGTTGGTTATTGACCGGAGAACGTCTCGGTCATGTCTGCATGGTTCCCGAACCCGTAGGGTCTACACTTAAGGTTCGATGACGCTAGGGTTATAAAGGAAGTTTGTATGTGGTTACCGAATGTTGTTGAGTCCGGATGAGATCCCGGATGTCACGAGGAGTTCGGAATGGTCCGGAGGTAAAGATTTATATATGGAAAGTTGTTGTTGGGTTCCGAAAAAGTTCGGGTTTTTTCGGTATTGTACGGGAAGCTTCTGAAGGTTCCGGAGGATTCGGAGGAGTCCGGAGGTCCGGAAATTGTTCCACCACGTCCAATACAGTAGCATGGGCTGTGGGGCGCGCCTAGCCTTAATGGGCCAGGGGCACCAGCCCCCAAGGCCCATGCGCATGGGAAGGGAAAACCCTAAAGGGGAGGCCTCCACTTGACTTGGGAGGCACTCCTCCCCCCTTGGCCGCCCCCCCTAGATGGGATCTAGGGCTGGCCGCACCCCTTGTGGGTGGGAAACCCTAAAGGGGGCGCAGCCCCCTTTCCCCCTATATATACTTGAGGTTTGGGCTGCCCAACACACAGGAGTTTTCTCCCTCTCTTGGTGCAGCCCTGCCTCTCCTCCTCCTCCTCTCCTTTGGTGCTTGGCGAAGCCCTGCGGGATTGCCACGCTCCTCCACCACCACCACGCCATTGTGTTGCTGCTGGATGGAGTCTTCCTCAACCTCTCCCTCTCTCCTTGCTGGATCAAGGCGTGGGAGACGTCACCGGGCTGTACGTGTGTTGAACGCGGAGGTGCCGTCCGTTTGGCACTAGGATCTCCGGTGATTTGGATCACGACGAGTACGACTCCTTCAACCCCGTTCTCATGAACGCTTCCGCTTAGCGATCTACAAGGGTATGTAGATGCACTCTCCTTCCCTCGTTGCTAGTTTCTCCATAGATAGATCTTGGTGACACGTAGGAAAATTTTGAATTTCTGCTACGTTCCCCAACAGTAGCCCAAGTCTGGACCTAAGCCTGAGACTAAGTGCTTCTACTGCAAAGGGACTGGTCACTGGAAGCGGAATTGCCCCAAGTATTTGGCGGATAAGAAGGATGGCAAAGAGAACAAAGGTATATTTGATATACAGATTATTGATGTGTATTTTACTAGTGTTCGTAGCAACCCCTCGGTATTTGATACTGGTTCAGTTGCTAAGAGTAGTAACTCGAGTTGCAGAATGAACATAAACTAGTTAAGGGCGAGGTGACGATGTGTGTTGGAAGTAGTTCCAAGATTGATATGATCATCATCGCACACTCCCTATATTTTCGGGATTAGTGTTGAACCTAAATAAGGGCTATTTGGTGTTTGCGTTGAACATGAATATGATTTGATCATGTTTATTGCAATACGGTTATTCATTTAAGTTAGAGAATAATTGTTGTTCTTTTTACATGAATAAAAACCTTCTATGGTTATACACCCAATGAAAATGGTTCGTTGGATCTCGATCGTAGTGATACACATATTCATAATATTGAAGCCAAAAGATGCAAAGTTAATAATGATAGTGCAACTTATTTGTGGCACTGCCGTTTAGGTCATATTGGTGTAAAGTGCATGAAGAAAATCCATGCTAATGGGCTTTTGGAATCACTTGATTATGAATCACTTGATGCTTGTGAACCATGCCTCATGGGCAAGATGACTAAAACGCCGTTCTCCAGAACAATGGAGCGAGCAACTGACTTATTGGACATAATACATACGATGTATGCAGTCCGATGAGTGTTAAGGCTAGTGGCAAGTATCGTTATTTTCTGACCTTCACAGATGATTTGAGCAGATATGGATATATCTACTTGATAAAACATGAGTCTGAAATGTTTGAAAAGTTCAAAAGAATTTCAGAGTGAAGTAGAAAATCATCGTAACAAGAAAATAAAAGTTTCTACGATATGATCGCAGAGGTAAAATATTTGAGTTACGATTTTGGTCTTCAGTGAAATAGTTTCACTACTCACGCCACCTGGAACACCACAGTGTAATGGTGTGTCCGAACGTCGTAACCGTACTTTATTAGATATGGTGCGATCTATGATGTCTCTTACCGATCTACCACTATCGTTTTGGGGTTATGCATTAGAGATAGCTGCATTCACGTTAAATAGGGCACCATCAAAATCCGTTGAGACGACGCCTTATGAACTGTGGTTTAGCAAGAAACCAAAGTTGTCGTTTCTTAAAGTTTGGGGCTACGATGCTTATGTGAAAAAGTTTCATCCTGATAAGCTCAAACCCATATCAGAGAAATTTGTCTTCATAGGATACCCAAAGGAGACTGTTGGGTACACCTTCTATCACAGATCCGAAGGCAAGACATTCGTTGCTAAGAATGGATCCTTTCTAGAGAAGGAGTTTCTCTCGAAAGAAGTGAGTGGGAGGAAAGTAGAACCTGATGAGGTAACTGTACCTGCTCCCTTATTGGAAAGTAGTTCATCACAGAAACCGGTTCCTGTGACACCTACACCAATTAGTGAGGAAGTTAATGATGATGATCATGTAACTTCAGATCAAGTTACTACCGAACCTCGTAGGTCAACCAGAATGAAATCCGCACCAGAGTGGTACGGTAATCCTGTTCTGGAGGTCATGTTGACCATGACGAACCTACGAACTATGAGGAAGCGATGATGAGCCCAGATTCCGCCAAAAGGCTTGAGGCCATGAAATCTGAGATAGGATCCAGGTATGAGAACAAAGTATGGACTTTGATTGACTTGCCCAATGATCGACGAGCCATTGAAATTAAATGGATCTTCAAGAGGAAGACAAACGCTGATAGTAGTGTTACTATCTACAAAGCTAGAATTGTCGCAAAAGGTTTTCGACAAGTTCAAGGTGTTGAATACGATGAGATTTTCTCACTCGTATCGATGCTTGAGTCTGTCCGAATCATGTTAGCAATTGCCACATTTTATGAAATCTTGCCAATGGATGTCAAAACTGCATTTCTTAATGGATTTATTAAAGAAGAGTTGTATATGATACAACCAGAAGGTTTTGTTAATCCTAAAGGTGCTAACAAAATATGCAAGCTCCAGCGATCCATCTATGGACTGGTGCAAGCATCTCGGAGTTGCAATATACACTTTGTTAAGTTGATCAAAGGATATAGTTTTATACAGACTTGTGGTGAAGCCTGTATTTACAAGAAAGTGAGTGGGAGCACTACAACATTTCTGATAAGTATATGTGAATGACATATTGTTGATCAGAAATAATGTAGAATTATTCTGCAAAGCATAAAGGAGTGTTTGAAAGGAGTTTTTCAAAGAAAGACCTAGGTGAAGCTTCTTACATATTGAGCATCAAGATCTATAGAGATAGATCAAGACGCTTGATAAGTTTTTCAATGAGTACATACCTTGACAAGATTTTGAAGTAGTTCAAAATGGAACAGTCAAAGAAAGAGTTCTTGCCTGTGTTACAAGGTGTGAAATTGAGTAAGACTCAAAGTCTGACCATGGCAGAAGATAGAAAGAGAATGAAAGTCATTCCCTATGCCTTAGCCATAGGTTCTATAAAGTATGCCATGCTGTGTACCAGATCTATTGCATACCCTACCACTAAGTTTGGCAAGGGAGTGCAATAGTGATCTAGGAGTAGATCAATGGACAACGGTCAAAATTATCCTTAGTGGAACAAGGATATGTTTCTCGATTATGGAAATGACAAAAGGTTTGTCGTAAAAGGTTACATCGATGCAAGTTTTGACACTAATCTAGATGACTCTAAGTCTCGGTCTAGATACATATTGAAAGTGGGAGCAATTAGCTAGAGTAGCTCCGTGCAGAGCATTGTAGACATAGAAATTTGCAAAATACTTACGGATCTGAATGTGAACTAGATTACTGACTCTAGTAAACCCTTTGGGTGTTGGTCACATGTCGATGTGAACTATGGGTGTTAACCACATAAAGATGTGAACTATTGATGTTAAATCACATGACGATGTGAACTAGATTATTGACTCTAGTGCAAGTGGGAGACTGAAGGAAATATGCCCTAGAGGCAATAATAAAGTTATTATTTATTTCCTTATATCATGATAAATGTTTATTATTCATGCTAGAATTGTATTAACCGGAAACATAATACATGTTTGAATACATAGACAATCAGAGTGTCACTAGTATGCCTCTACTTGACTAGCTCGTTAATCGAAGATGGTTATGTTTCCTAACCACAGACATGAGTTGTCATTTGATTAACGGGATCACATCATTAGGAGAATGATGTGATTGACTTGACCCATTCCGTTAGCTTAGCACTTGATCGTTTAGTATGTTGCTATTGCTTTCTTCATGACTTATACATGTTTCTATGACTATGAGATTATGCAACTCCCGTTTACCGGAGGAACACTTTGTATGCTACCAAACATCACAACGTAACTGGGTGATTATAAAGGTGCTCTACAGGTGTCTCCAAAGGTACTTGTTGGGTTGGCGTATTTTGAGATTGGATTTGTCACTCCGATTGTCGGAGAGATATCTCTGGGCCCACTCGGTAATGCACATCACTATAAGCCTTGCAAGCATTGCACCTAATGAGTTAGTTGCGGGATGATGTATTACGGAACGAGTAAAGAGACTTGCTGGTAACGAGATTGAACTAGGTATTGAGATACCGACGATCGAATCTCGGGCAAGTAACATACCGATGACAAAGGGAACAACGTATGTTGTTATGCGGTCTGACCGATAAAGATCTTCGTGGAATATGTGGGAGCCAATATGACCATCCAGGTTCCGCTATTGGTTATTAACCGGAGACGTGTCTCGGTCATGTCTACATAGTTCTCGAACCCGTAGGGTCCGCATGCTTAAAGTTTTGATGACAGTTATATTATGAGTTTATGTGTTTTGATGTACCGAAGGAGTTCGGAGTACCGGATGAGATCAAGGACATGACGAGGAGTCTCGGAATGGTTGAGACGTAAATATCGATATATTGGACGACTATATTCGGACATCGGAAAGGTTCCGAGTGATTCGGGTATTTTTCGGAGTACCGGAGAGTTACGGGAATTCGTATTGGGCCTTAATGGGCCATACAGGAAATGAGAGAAAGGCCCCAAAGGGTGGCTGCACCCCTCCCCATGGACTAGTCCAAATTGGACTAGGGAGGGGGGGCGCCCCCTTCCTTCCTTCTCCTTCTCCCTTCCCTTCTCCTACTCCAACAAGGAAAGGAGGAGTCCTACTCTCGATGGGAGTAGGACCCCCCCTTGGCGCGCCCTCCTCCTAGGCCGGCCGCCTCTCCCCTTGATCCTTTATATACGGGGGCAGGGGGCACCCCAAAGACAACATTGATCAGTTGATCTTTTAGCCGTGTGCGGTGCCCCCCTCCACCATTGTCCACCTCGACACATCAGAAGCGGTGCTTAGGCGAAGCCCTGCGCCGGTAGAACATCAACATCGCCACCACGCAGTCAGGTCTTGTGAAACTCTCCTCAACACTCGGCTAGATCGGAGTTCGAGGGACGTCATCGGGCTGTACGTGTGCTGAACTCGGAGGTGCCGTACGTTCGGTACTTGATCGGTCGGATCATGAAGACGTACGACTACATCAACCGCGTTGTGCTAACGCTTCCGCTTTCGGTCTACGAGGGTACGTGGACAACACTCTCCCCTCTCGTTGCTATGCATCACCATGATCTTGCTTGTGCGTAGGATTTTTTTTGAAATTACTATGTTTCCCAACAGCTGGCTCGCGAGGGGCGGAGAGATCAAGGCAAGGGGAACCTCGCGAGGTTCCTGTGACGTAAGCCATGATGACCAAGACCAGGCGGGTGCCAGCGCGCACAGTGTCCTCGTTTCCTCTTTGGTGCTAAAGGGGCAAGCGCAGGGGAGGAGTCCCGAGGCATCAGGAAAAGGTTTCCATATCGGTGCAATGAGACCAAGACTAGCAGGATGACAGGACGGAGGTCACCGTGGAGCCCAAGACGGCGTCACCACCAGAGCCTTTGGCAGACGCAGACTACTTTTGTCAGGATAACTTGTACTAGTTTTCTCCCTTTGAATTTGGCCGTTGTGGGATCCCTTCCCGCTCAATATTTGGGGAGAGGACCAGGGCCTCTATAAATAGAACTAGCCACCACAGCAGGAGGCAACGGATTGAGATCACCCTCATCCATACAAGCTCACCGAGTACAAGAGCACCTCTCCTCAGGAGGCTGTTCTTCCTTTGTACTGTTCATCCATAGCCCAAGAGGCAATCCACCACACCACACTAGAGTAGGGTATTACACCACAACGATGCCCTGAACCAGTATAAACCTTGTGTCCCCTTGTTCTTTGGGTTCGTCGAGCTAGGCCGTGAGATCATGATGCGTGCGAGCTAGAGGGAGGAGAGATCTTCGTGCGCACCCCAGTGTTCGAACCTAAAGGGTTTTGCCGGAACCCAAAATCCGACATTTGGCGCACCAGGTAGGGGTGCGCCGAAGCTTCGCCCCCCCCCCCCGACGGCTTCGCTTCTCCGACCGGCTCTCATGGACGCCGCCGCTTCTCCGACTGGATCGACGGGCACCCTCAGCAGCGCCGTGGCGCTCCGGGCCTTCACCCCCGCCCTGCGGCGGGTGCGGTGGCCGCACAAGTTCAACCTGGAGATGCCGCCCCGCTACGATGGTGCGGCAGATCCAGCGGCCTTCCTGCTGGCGTACGAGGAGGCCGTTCTGGAGGCCGGGGGCGACGATAAGGTCATGGCCAACTAGGTCCCCATGGCCCTCGCAGGCGTGCCGCGCGCCTGGATCCTCCATCTGCCGGGATCTTTTGTGGCCTCCTGGGGGGAGCTGCGCGACCTCTTCACCGCGCGCTTCGGGGGACCAGCACCCCTCGTCGTCGGGGCTCTCCTCGGCGGCTCGCAGGCGCCGCCCTCGGACCGTCACGCCAAGTTGTTCTTTCGCCTGATCGGCGCCGCCTCCACGCGGCAGGGGGCTCCCTCGGTGTTGGTCCTATATCCAGTGTATCTCGTAGTAGGGGTCCTAAGCTAGGCGTCTTGGAGCGATGGTAATATGGACACGGGATTTTACCCAGCTTCGGGCTCTCTCGAAGAGATAATACCCTACATGCTGCTTTTGATTGTATTCATATGGGTGTAGTACAGAGTACATGCATCTACCACGGGATTGTAGTAATGCATATTAGATTGTCTATTGACTAACCTCGCCTCGGTTTATATATGCACCGTAGGCCTAGGGTTTATAGGAATCCTTGTCTTGGGCGCCAAGTCTCGTGGGATTTTCTTGTATGCGGCATGGGCTGCCCGAAGTGGCCCATGAGTGAACCACCATAGGGGTCCTCGGCCCGATCCAGCTGGTCAGGAGACGACGTGGTGAGTACCCCTCGCCCAGACACCATCAAGAGCCCTCGAACCGGTCTTCGTTGGGGACGCCTCAATTCTTTCGAACTGTTCTTCATCTTCGGTCGTCGGTCTTGAAAACTAGTTCAACATATCTTCTCATCTTCGATCTTGAGGATCGCCAAAGTGCATCCGAAGAGTTTACACGTCGGGTACCCGAGGAGCCCCTTTAAGTTTCTGGCCTTTATCAATGCCTTGTTATTTTTATGCCACACCTCGGGTTTGAAGTTGTTCCCGGGCGGCAGCGTCCTCTTGCGTCTGAGCTCCAATGCCGGACTGCATTCGAGGTATCTTTTGCAGCCGAGCACCAACGCCGCACCACTTCCGAGCTCCAACGCCGGAATGTATCTGAGCTCCAATGCCAGATTATGTCCAAGATCCAACGCCGGACTGTATCCGTGCTCCAACGCTGGACTATGTCCAAGCTCCAACGCCAAACTGTATCCGAGCTCCAACGCCGGACTATGTCCAAGGTGTCATAAATCACCTTGGTTCAAAAAAGTTGAAGGAGTTTAGCCGAGCTTAATGCCGGAAATGCCCTCTATGGAGCCAGCCACTAGCGCCCGAGCTTTATGCCGGACTGCTTCCGAGGTGGTGCACCACCTCGACTGCGGGCCGATTTTTTGTCAATATTTTTGATTGGTGCAATTTATTCTCTGCCGAGATATATAGCCAGTAGCCCTCAAGGTGTGTATCGGTCTAAAACCCGAGATGCACTTGAGGGATGACATAAGACCGCTGATCCCAGTAGCCCCTGAGATTCAGGTTGATTCGTAAAATCGGCCTGAGGATCAACTCCTAGCTCGGCAAAATACTTCGGGACACAAAAAGCGGTGTGCAAAGTCCTCGAGACTCAGGTTGGGTGCGGCCGACCAACCTGAAGATCATAATCTCCTCGAAAGCTATATTGCACTTAAATTTTCTGCATTGGATTTTCAATGCAGTAGCCCCCCGAGAATTGGGTTGGGCAAAATGGCCAACCCTAGGATCGTACCTCCTCGGGAACAAGTTCAACTGTCATGTATGTTTTGACAATACCGAGGTGGAGTTCAGCAGGAAAGATGCCGAACTGTAGTTTTAGAAAAGAGTTTCACGCCGAACACCTCAACCAAGAGAATGTCCCGCTTCCTTAAACATAAAATAGGTGAAAGATGTTATAAGCTCAAAAAAGGCCAACAAACATGCATAAAAAACTTTACGTCTAGATTGAATCAAGCTGTTTTGGTGCCAATATGAAATTGGTCTTAAAATTGTACTTTTTTCGTGCTTTGACATGACACATCTGATCTCTAGACTTCAAGTGGGTCAGCCCTCGGCTTCAACCTCCCTATCCCGAAGGCGGAGTGTTTCTCAGGCCAGTTTAGCGAACTAAACGCGAGCGGCTTTAGAGAGAAACCAGGCTACCCGGCTATTGATCATACACCTGAGTCGAGAAAGGAGTGGTAGAAAAAGACTGTGCAGCGACTAATAAAAATGGCTCATACTAATTCAAGAGCCCCCAAGCGACTCGGGTAAAAGAATTTTATGTATAATGATTGTATGTACCAAAGTACATATATCATGTCTGTGTTCACCCGAACTTTTAAACGCGTCTTAACCAACCGTCGGCTTCTCCCTCTTCGGTCAAGGGCCGAAAAGTGTTATGTACTCCACCTGTCGAGAATATCAACGGTGTTTCTGATAACCAGGCAATCAGGCCATAAGGCTGTAACAGAAAAAGCTCGCTCAGGGAACTTATGCTATATTATCGATTTAAGTGTAAGAAGCATCTTCGAAGAAAATAGTGCCCCCACCGACACCTTTCTTCGGTTGCTCATTGTTACTATGAGACTTGTGCAATAGATTTTTTGTACTCATGAGTTCCTTTCTGTGCTGACCATGATTGAAAACAATAAGAGCGCTAGCTTTCGGCTTCACCCAGTCTGAGGTCCGAGCTCGGATGACCCGATCGTGACAATCGCAAAGGTGCTCCCTTTACTCCCTAGCCAAACAATCGGGAACGTAGGGGTAAACACAGGAGCAAGGCAACCCAGCTTGCGGAAAACTTAAGTCAACATGGTGCATATTGTGGCGTAATACACGAACAAGGAATGAAGCCATACAAGTATAATCATATGCAAGAGGAAAGGCTTCATAAAGGAAGCCCCCAAGTAAACGGGGTATTTGAATTTATGTGTCACAAACAAAGTTTTGACAAGGAAGTTTTTCACAAACAACTTTTTTCCAAAAAAGTATAATGCTTGGTCGAACCGAACAAAATTTAAAACTAAAAGTTTTTGAGCATTAAAGCGACTTAGCTGGTTAATGTGCTCGGTGTTGATGACGCGATTCGGGCTTGTGGCAGGACGAAGACGCCCATTGATCTATGACAGATCCGACAAGGTTCGCAGTCCTCGGCATGGCCGAGGTCCCAGCCCCCAAGCCCGAGGTGTCCGAGTAAGGAGTTCAGCACTCCGGAGTAGTGACACAGCTCGGCCGATGTGGTAAGGCGAAGCCCCTAGTCTAGCCGATCTGGTGGAATTAGTCAGCAAGGTGACAATGAAGCCGCCACGCCAGTCGACCTGTTCGGCATGTTGGATGTCAGTTTGATGAAGAGACGACGCTGCGCGGCCGAAGTGGCGAGATGAAGATCTCGGTCCAGTTAACATGGCGAAGCTGTGATCGGCGGATGCCGAGGTCTCATGCAGGTCAGCTGGTGACACCGAAGTGACCGCGTAACATAGTCAAAATCGACTACCTGCACACATAAAACAGTGCAAGCAAAAAACAATAATAATTGAAAGAAAAAAATGCATAATTAATATATGCGAAGCGAAAAAGCTCGGCAAACATGGACTGAGCGCTGAGGCTAGCTCGACCACACGATGGTGTTGTGGCATGGCGATGTCGACGAAGGTCGTCCTGCCCAGGTGACAGGGAGGAGCTGGCCGTACCGATGCTAGGTACAACATCGGTAGTATTTCTCTACCAAAATAATGCAGTACACACCAACAGAAAATATTTTGTGTATAATAGTGCTAAACAAATAATTTGGAAAAATAAAACCTGAACACCAGCAGTGACGACTGTAGCAGACCGAAGCAAACTGACGACCTGATCCGTGCCCAAGGTCGACCTGACCTTCGACTCGGGGGATCACCCAGTCACCACCGTCGGCTCGGGCGTGCTCCCAATGCTTTGCATGCCCACCATCTGCAGCGTGGCTGTTACCAAGACCTGTTCACACACGAACACGTCACCGTGTACCTCCAACGCCGAGGGTGATGCACCGCAGCTCACGTCGAAGGAGACCCGTCCGGAAGCGCGGTACGCAAGCAATCCGGCGGGTGCTTTTCAGGACCCGAAACCCCACGCGCCCGGGAGGGACCCCGTCTGGACGTGCGGCGGCTATGGGCTGCCCTAGGTCAGTTCGCCCGCCCCTAGAGCCTCGAGGCTCGCTGCCCTTCAACACGAAGAACGAACGAAGACCGAGAGAGAAAGAACAAGGGAGGGATGTAAAACTAGGGTAAAAAGTAGATGTGTTTTGCGATTGTGTGTTGTTGTTCAATCGGCCGTTACCCCTTGGGTATATAAGAGGCGGCTGGACTTCCCGTGCAAGGAAAAGGTTTGGATTCACGTCCAAAACCCTAGTCAAATTCGGATTGGTTTTGTCCGAACTTTCCAAAACTATTCGGTTTAAACTGGCTGCACCTTGCGGGTCTTTTTTGTGGTGGTAAATGACCTCGGATGAAAATGAGCCCAAAAGCAATCTTGATTGTTTCGACGAGGAGAACAACTTTCATGTTGAACGTTTTTTGATCCGAGGTCATCTTCAGGGCCAAATTTCTCGCGCAAAGCAGCTAAATATTCACGCAGCTCATCAGACATACCCACACATGTGTCTGGTTCTGGGCGTCATATTTTGTCCACTGGAGGGTCGCGCTGTGCGGGCTCTAACTTTTGCATACGACATCGGATTGGGACGATATTTATATCAAAATCAATCGATTCGACGAGACGAAGATAATTCGTGTAGATAATTTTTCCATACGGGGCAGTTTTGGGGGCATAATGAGCCGAATAGTGTTCTGAATACAAAATCTCAGTATTTCGAATACAACTTCGGCCTTCGAGATGAGATCGGATGGCGATGGCCCAAACTTCAAAGATGTTCGTATCGACAATACGAAACTTTTTTATGTAGATCACTTCTCCATTTGAGGCCATATTAATGAAGTTCCTGACTGTGCCAAAATCTGGTGTCAACACATGCCCCCCTGTTTTTCGGCACAACTTGGATGCCGAAAAATAATTTGCCCAGAGTTTGTTCTAAGGATGATGTCAACACTCCATCATCCATTTATATGTGCTTAGGGCGGTAATTATATATCGGCCATGATTTATGCTAAGGGCGATAGTCATATATCGGCCATGTCTTTGCTTAGAGCGATAGTTATATATCGGCTGTTGATTTTAACTTCTTGTTCACATCATACCTTGTAACCGATTACCACCAATCGGCTTTAAAGAGATGGGAATGAACCCGTTCCTTGTAGCACTAAGGAAATCAAACTCCGAGAGGTCACACCCTGTTAAGCAAGTAACATCGGGATGATTCCAATCCACCGATGCATCGGCCAAAGCAACACAAGCCGAATTATCCGTGTGAATGACTTCTACCTCATCATCGACCCATTGTATTAAGAATTGATGCATGGTATATGGCACACATTGGTTAGCATGAACCCAATCGCGGCCTAATATAACATTATAGTTACCTTGCACCTCAGCGATGAAGAATGTGGTGGCCAAAGTTTTACTTCCCACGGTGAGTTCCATGCATATCACACCTTTGGCCTCTGTCTTTTCTTTACCCTCAAATCCATTAAGTACCATATTGGTCTTCATCAATGCATCATCATCTAACCCCAACTTCTTGAAGACCGAGTAGGGCATAAGATTTACCACGGCACCACCATCAATAAGCATCCTAGCAACCGGCGATCCGTTAATATGACCTTTGAGATACAACGGTTTCAAGTGTTTCACCGGTTCTTTTGGCTTCTCGAAGATAACATTCTTAGGACCAAAATCCAGCTGGGCTACCTCTCCTTCTTCACCTGTAGCACGAAACTCGACAGGTAAGTAATATACCATATTAATATCCATACCTTCCTGAACCGGCGTAGATTCATAATCCACCATCTCATCTTCATCTCCCAATGTGTATATTGGGCTTAAAGTTTCCTCAATTGAAGGGGATGTTTCAGGTGGTGTGGACGATGTAATAAGGATCGCATCATCCTCTTTCGGTGGTGAAGGTATTGCTGCAACTAATGTAAAAGCATCTGTGTTTTGTTTTTGTTTAGGCCTCCACACTTGTTTTGTGAGTGCCATGGGCTGAATTTCACTAAACAATTCGTCCCTTTGCCTCTCCTCTTTATGCTCTACCTTCTCGTGGTTCCTCATGTGTTGCAATCTTCTTTTCATGGTCTTAGTTAAACCGGGAGGACACTACTTAGGTTGAGTATATTTGGAATCCCTTGGTTTGGCCTTGCTTGTGCTCGCCTCATGATCATTAACCATGGAACCCTGCTGAACAATAACAATATCACCATTAGAAGTAGCCAGATTACCAACAACCGACTTTTCGATCTCCTTTTGCTTGTCACATTCTGCAATTTCCGCATTAGGTGACTTAACACGCAACACTTTTTTGTTGGCCTTGCTTGGATAAATTTTTGTTGGCCGATTAGCACCATAGCTCAAACGGCCTTGTGTGGGATAATAAAGCCTCTTGGGAGCAAGCCTTCTAGGTGCTTCCCTCCCCATATGAAAAGCATAAGGAGCCACTGGGGGCTGCCCCCATCCTCCACTAAAGCCTCTCATCTAATATGGCGCATAGGAGGGTTGTGACATCCATGTCGGTGCCCATGACCCATATGGCCTTGCATAGCGTCGAAACTCTTGCTTCGGGGGCAACCTTGAACGCTTTGAATGTGATGGACGATTAGAACTAGAACCGGTCGCTTGACTTGCATATTTGGATAGCAACATATCAAAAGTCGGCCTGATTCGCTTGCGCTTAGCTTCAATCTTTTCCCACTTGCCAACTTCTGAATTCTTGGGCTTGATAAATCTAAAATGAGTATCTTCTTGTACTTGTGGTTGCCCCCCGAGTGAAGGATTTTTTATGGTGATCTTCAATACTTCTTTGCCATCGGGTTGCTTATCAAGCACAACCTCTCGTCCCAAGACTTTGTCGCCCTCCTTGCCTTTCCTGGGCTCACCAATAACAACATTATCTTTATTAGCAGATTCGGCTATGCTAGGCCGAACCAACATTTTCTTTCCCTCCATGTCCATGGTGTTTATCGGGAAGGGCTGTTTATCAACTTGCATCTCAGCAAAATTCAGTCGTCTGTCATTAATGGCCGATTGTATCTGTCGACGAAAAACATTGCAATCGTTAGTAGCATGATAAAATGAATTATGGTACTTGCAATAAGCACGCCGTTTCAGCTCGTCAAACAGCGGTATGGTGTGTGATATTCTAATCATCTTATCTTGCAAGAGAGCATCAAATATTTTATCACACTTTGATATATCAAAAGTAAACCTCATCTCGTCATCATGATTCTTGCGAATCGGCTTAAGAGCATTGCACATATAGGGTTTGGCCGTTGAGGACCAAACAAATTCAGTAGTATAGACATCAACCTCATCGTCCGAATTATCATCATTGTGTTCAACCATATGCATTCTAGGACTATCGGTTGTAGACCTATGAACGTCTTTACTTCGACTCTCTTGGGCCAAAGCTTTTTGTAAGACTTGATTAATGCTCAAAAACTCATAACTTTCTAACCTCTCTTTAATGTGAGTTTTCAAACCATTAAGAACAAGATCCGCCAAGTCTCTCTCAGTTATCACTAAGCTATAACATCGGTTCTTTATATCTCTAAATCTCTTGACGTAATCGGTGACCGATTCATCATGTTTCTGCCTAACCGATGTTAGATGTGACAACTTTAGCTCATTATCGCCGCTATAAAAGTGATCATGAAACTTTTGCTCTAATTGCGACCATAAGAGAATTGAGCCATGTGGTAAAGCAGCAAACCATGAAAATGCGGTACCAGTTAAAGATAATGGAAATAAATGCACTTTCAATTCTTCTATGGAACCTGCTTCACCCAACTGCGCTAGATACTGACTAACATGCCCCCAAGTTGTTTTCGTACCCTCACCACTAAATTTAACAAATCAGGAACCTTATAACCTTGAGGGTAAGAAATTGCATCGAAGTGTTCAGTATAAGGCTTTTGGTACACACGACTCTTTACTTTCGGCTCGTTTCCGAAAGTTTCTAGAAACATCTGGTGCAAATCCTCCCTTAATTTAGCTAAAATTGGATCCGAGGTAGATGAAGATGTTTGTGGTAATGACATAGGAGCAACCTGAGTACTAGCTATTGGTGCAACTTGTGGGATGGGCGCCGAACCATAATTCGGTGGAAGACCAAACATGCTTGCGTTTATGGGTGGTGTGACAAAGTGATTCGGCATAGACGCCGAATTGGGCACACTCATAATAGGATTAGGGTATGTAGGTGCAGCCACAAGCTGGTTGGTTTGAGTAGGGTAAAAATTCAACGACATATTATATTGTGGTTGCATAGGTGGTGCCAATGAAATAGGTAAAATTGGAATAGGGTTTTCAGATATACCAACAATACCACTAGATGATGGAGGCATATTTTTCTGAGCATTAGCACTAGCCACAAAATAATTGTATGCCATCACATTACCCTTACTAACAAGACTTTCAATCACAGCCACTTGCTCTGGAGAAAAAACTTTACTCACAGTGATTACATCTTGTTCGTCGATGAGGGGAGGAAGATTGACGTTTCCAACCGGAGTGATGTTGCCTTGACGGTCCTTCTTGAAACTTGAAAGAAACGCTTCCAAATCCTCCTCCTCGCGCTTCTTCTTGAGCGCCTCAAAAGCCTCTTCACGCTGCTTCTTGCGCGCTTCATAGGCTTGGCGATGTTCATCCGATAGTTCATCAAGACCAGGCTTAATGATGTTATCGGCGTCAACTTCTGAGGGCTTGGGGAGATTAGACATGGTTGATGATGATTGTTGATCTTTCGTCCCCAGAGGAGTCGCCAAAAAGTGTGTTCGCAAATGAACACGTCACCGTGTACCTCCAACGCCGAGGGTGATGCACCGCAATTCACGTCGAAGGAGACCCGTCCGGAAGCGCGGTACGCAAGCAATCCGGCGGGTGCTTTTCAGGACCCAAAACCCCACGCGCCCGGGAGAGACCCCGTCTGGACGTGCGGTGGCTATGGGCTTCCCTAGGTCAGTTCGCCTGCCCCTAGAGCCTCGAGGCTCGCTGCCCTTCAACACGAAGAACGAACGAAGACCGAGAGAGAAAGAACAAGGGAGGGATGTAAAACTAGGGTAAAAAGTAGATGTGTTTTGCGGTTGTGTGTTGTTGTTCAAATGGCCGTTACCCCTTGGGTATATAAGAGGCGGCTGGACTTCCCGTGCAAGGAAAAGGTTTGGATTCACGTCCAAAACCCTAGTCAAATTCGGATTGGTTTTGTCCGAACTTTCCAAAACTATTCGGTTTAAACTGGCTGCACCTTGCGGGTCTTTTTTATGGTGGCAAGCTACCTTGGATGAAAACGAGCCCAAAAGCAATCTTGACTGTTTCGACGAGGCGAAGAACTTTCATGTTGAACGTTTTTTGATCCGAGGTCATCTTCAGGGCCAAATTGCTCGCACAAAGAAGCTAAATATTCACGCAGCTCATCAGACATACCCACACATGTGTCTGGTTCTGGGCGTCATATTTTGCCCACTGGAGGGTCGCGCTGTGCAGGCTATAACTTTTGCATACGATGTGGGATCAGGACGATATTTATATCAAAATCAATCGATTCGACGAGATGAAGATAATTCGTGTAGATCATTTTTCCATACAGGGCAGTCTTGGGGGCATAATGAGCCGAATAGGATTCTGAATACAAAATCTCAGTATTTCGAATACAACTTCGGCCTTCGAGATGAGATTGGATGGCGATGGCCCAAACTTCAAAGATGTTCGTATCGACAATACGAAACTTTTTTATGTAGATCACTTCTCCATTTGAGGCCATATTAATGAAGTTCCTGACCGTGCCAAAATCTGGTGTCAACAAGACCCTCATCGACGGCGGCGCCGGCCTCAACGTGCTCTCTATGGAGGCTTTTAGCCTCCTCCACATACCGCTTGAGCGGCTCCGCCCCAGCAAGCCCTTCTCCGGGGTCGGCGGCGGCCCCTCTAATCCCTTGGGGCAGACCCGTCTCCGCGTGACCTTCGGCACACACGACAACTACCACACTGAGCTAATCGACTTCGACATCGCCCGCATCGACTTACCGTACAACGCCATCCTCGGGTACCCGGCACTGGCCCAATTCATGGCAGCCACTCATCCTTCCTACAACCTCATGAAGATGCCAGGGAGCACGGGCGTCCTCACCGTGGCCGGAGACACCAAGGAAGCCTTGGCGGCCCTCAAACTCGCTTTCAGGGCCACGGCGGCAGCTTGCCCGGCCGACAAGGCCATACCCAGGACCAAGGGGTCTGCGCCGACCAAGAAGAAGCAGCTATTCACTCAAGGCCAAGCCAAGACGAAGCAAATACCGGTCGACGAGGACGGGGCCTCAGGCGCCACCTTCACTATAGGCGCCGACCTCACCCCAGATCAAGAAAGGGAGTTGGTGGACTTCCTGCGGGAAAACAAGGAAGTGTTCGCCTGGGAGCCCAAGCAGCTAGTTGGGGTCTCGAGAGAAGTGATTGAGCATCATTTGAAGGTATGCCCAAACGTGCACCCTGTGAAGCAGAGGGCGAGGCGACAGTCCGCGGAGAAGCAGTCTTTCATCGTCCAGGAAACCCGCAAGTTGGAGGCAGCAAGTGTCATTCGCGAGGTCCGGTACCCAGAGTGGCTGGCGAACCCAGTCGTCGGGCCGAAGAAAGGAGGGAAGGAGCGCATGTGTGTCGACTTCACCAACCTCAACAAGGCCTGCCCTCCAGACCCATTCCCGCTACCGCACATCGACCAGTTTGTCGACTCCACCGCCGAGTGCGACCTGCTATGTTTCCTGGATGCATTCTCAGGCTACCACCAGATCAAGATGGCGGTGAAAGACATGGAGAAAACGGCTTTCTTGACCCCGTGCGGGGTATACTGCTACACTTGCATGCCATTCAGACTGCGCAACGCAGGAGCAACCTTCCAGCGGCTGATGCACATCGCCTTGGGGCGGCAGCTCGGGAGAAACGCTGAGGCCTACGTCGACGACATTGTGGTGAAGTCTCGGGAGGCGAGAACCTTGATTCAGGACCTGGAGGATACCTTCGTGAGCCTGCACTAGGTGAACTTGCGGCTCAACCCGGATGTGCATGTTTGGTGTCCCTTCCGGCAAGCCGCTGGGCTTCCTCGTGTCCCACAAGGGGATCGAGGCCAACCCGGAGAAGGTCAAGGCAATCGAAGACATCAGCCCACCACAAACCTCAAGGAGATGCAGAAGCTTGCAGGCTGCGTGAATTCACTGGGGCGCTTCATCTCCAGGCTAGGGGAGCGCGTCTTGCCGTTCTTCAAGCTGACGAAGAAGAAGGGTTCATTCGAGTGGATCCCCGAGGCCGACCTAGCATTTCAAGACCTCAAGAGATACTTGACCAGCCCGCCGGTGATGGTGGCGCCTCGTCCTCTCGAGCCCTTGGTACTCTACCTGTCTGCCACACCCCACTGCGCCAGCGCGGCGCTGGTGGCCCTCAGGGAGGAGCGCTAGGTCAAGGGCCCGCCAAATGGAGCCGCCAGGCCGGATGAGGAAGCACAACACCAAGGCGATGCTCCTGAGACAGCGGCTGCGCCGGCGAGTCATCAAGCCCCTGAAGCCGGAGATCCTCAGGAAACACCTCAGCCCCCGAGAGCCAAAGACTCCGCCAGCTCTCCCGCCCTCGTCGAGCACCCAGTGTACTTCGTCAGCATAGTGCTACGAGATGCGAGAGCACGATATCTCATGCCTCAGAAGCTCTTGCTCGTGCTCCTGGTGGCCTCGCGTAAGCTGCGCCACTACTTCCAGGGTCACCCCATCAAGGTCGTCTCAGCTTACCCGTTGGAGAGAGTGCTCAGGAGCCCTAATGCTGCGGGATGGGTTACCGAATGGAACATCCAGTTGCAAGCGTTTTACTTGGAGTTCAGCACAACCAGGGTCATCAAGGGGGCTGCACTCGCCGACTTTGTGGCAGAATGGACCGACACCTCAGAACTCAAAGCAGGCGAGAACCGACCCCTCTCGCCAGGGAGTGAAGCGCCAGATGGCTGGGTCATGTACTTTGATGGCACGTTCGCACGCCAGGGCGCGGGGGCTGGAGCCGTGCTCATCTCACCCACTCAGGACAAGCTTTACTACGTCGTGCAGCTCTGCTTCCAGCGGGGCAAGAAGGTCTCCAACAACATCGCAGAGTACGAAGGCCTCATCGTCGGCCTCAGGGCTGCGGTGGCCCTGGGGGTGAAACGCCTCACCATCAAGGGAGACTCGCAGCTCCTCGTCAACTTCTCCAACAAGGTGTATGAGCCGAAGGATGAGCACATGGAGGCATACCTCGTGGAGGTACGCAAAATGGAGAAGCAGTTCCTGGGCCTGGAGCTACAGCATGTGCCTCATGGCACCAACAAGGAGGCCGACGACATCGCCAAGAGAGCATCCAAGCGGCTACCCCAAGAGCCTGGCGTCTTCAAGGAGCGGCTCTTCAAGCCTTCGGCAGCACCACTGCCTGCGGAACCGGCGCCACCTCAGGAGGAACTCCCCCAGCCAGCAACCTCGGGAGCCCCCGCCTGCAGCCCGACCTCAGGAGCGCGCCTACTCTTAGCGCTCGAGCCTCAGGAGGGGTGCTGGATCGAGGAGTTCAGGGCATACCTGAAACGCCCCGGAGTCTCAGGAGTGCCGCCCTCGGGCCTTGGGGGCTCCCTCCCACGTCCTAGTGGCAGCACTTAGCTCCGCGCTGGTGAGAAGACAAGAAGACTAGACTAGGTGCCGGACGCGGCTTTTCATTTGCTTTCCGCAGTTGGCTTGCTCCTCCTTAATGAGAATTTGCTTTCTAGTGTTCCTTGCTGGCTTGGTTCCCCTGCCTTTTTACCCCCTTTTCTGCCCTTGGTTCCTCGTTTTGACCCATTCTCTCCCTCGCATGCCTCACGAGGGGGCTGGACAGGTGCCTCGTGAGCGTTTTCCTGTTCTTCGCAAGTCACCCTCGCTCGAGCTCGCAAGCTGGTGCACCTCTTTCAATCCGTGCCACCCGGGTACCGCGATGGGGAGCGCTGGGTCAAGGCCGGCCGCGCCTAAGACTAAGGCTTGGAAGAACAAGAGTTTCCTAATGAATTTTTGCAGTTCCTAGACGCTTCCTAAGCCAAGGAGGCCTTGCCAGATACTGCGAAGTACGCGCCTCACGAGGCGGAGACTACTTCAAGTGCATCAAGCTAAGTTATTCCTTCGTGCCCATATAAAATGTTGACGCTGCAACACGACACAAGAACGATAAACATAGCATAGCCACTTGGAAATCATAGTTGTTGCACGCCCCAGGGGGGCCCCATACTTGTCTCTCTCTCTTAATGCAGGAAGGAAAGGAAAACGAAACAAAAGTGGCACGTGCTCTCGCGGCAGTTCACGAGGATGGGCCCATGGCGCTCTCCTGAGCTCAGCCGGACCCCTCCTCGCGCTTCACTGGAGCGCCGCGACGAGACAACCCGCTGCCACCTTCGAAGCGGGCGTGGCGGCTGGTCGTAGCCGCCGCTGCTGGAGCTGTCGCCGGAAGAAGAGCCACCGTAGCTGGACGAGTCATGGCCAGCGCCGAGGGCAAGCCTGCCTTCACCCTCGTAGCAACCGACGCCGAGACTGAGCACCTCACGGCCGTCGTTGTCCTCAGGGCAACACCCGACGCGGCGGCCATCTTCCCCGAACACCCTCACATAGAGGGACGCGTTGCCATCGTACTTGAAGTGGAGGGAGCACCGCCGGCCCAGGCCGCGCGCGTGGGCAAACGTCTGCCAGCCGCGGGCTAGGGCTGTGTTGCCTGCGACGGAGACCTCGACCATGACCCACGAAGCCCTGTTGCAGCAGCCGTCCGCTTGCAGCGAGAGACCGCCTGGACCCGTGGCTGGCAGCTCGCCGGCAAAGAAGCACGGGAGTTGAAGCCAAGTACCGGCCGGGTTCTCCGACCACACGAACCATCCACAATTGGATTGAGGACCAAGGCGGCTGGTGCCCGGACTGTCCGGGATTTTGGTTCATCACTGGCATTGAAAGTTATGGCCGTGTTGTTCCAGCGGTTTATTGCTGCGACTTGGCAGACTTCGGCGAGGTTGTGGAAGGCCCTTTTACGTTGATTGTTTGAAGCGAAGGTCTCGAAGACTGTCAATACGCTGAGGTCGTCATCTTTCGGGGGGTGTTGCTCTAGGGTATTTTTGGTGAGGATATCCTCGCCGCTCTTGGCCACTTGCCGGAGTATCCAACATGCTCTGAGGCTCTGGGTTGGTATGGTATCTGGTGTTGTGTGTATTTTGCATGGCCTACCGAGCCATCCCTCCAGAACGGTTCCATGCCCCGTAATGGGCTTTTATTTCTTTACTGCTGTGTCCGGCGCCCGCGAGGGTGCGTCTTTTTTGCCCGGATGAGGGGTTGAGTGGAAACCGGTGGTTCCCAGCGAGCTGCCTGAGTTTTCCAGGTGCTTTCCATTGCGCAGTACTTCTGTACTATGGTTGCCAAGTCAGCAAAGTGTAATACGTGACGGCGGTTGATGGCGTTGAGGATTCCTTCGTCCGTGCAATTATTGCAGAATACTGAGATCGCGTCTTCGTCGCGGCAATCTTTAATCTTGTTTTTGATAAGGAGGAATCTGGCCCAAAAGTGATGGACTGTTTCCTGAGACTGCTGCCGTAGGTATGTGAGATCGCGTATATCTGGGTGGGTTGTTTGATTTAAATCTGAACCCTGACCCAATTTGGGATCCGGAGTTTGAGAAACTTCTGAGCTGAATAGTTCGGGCTCCGGGACATCGACCGATTTTCCAGGTCCACCGTCCGATTCCAGGTTCAGAGGACAAGGCATGTCGTTCTGCAGACAGGTATCCGGCTCTTCAAGCTCGGAAATCCGAACGTAGTTCGTCCTCAATATAGAGGGAGAGTTGTTGTTTTGCTCCTCTACTACCGCTATCTGATGGGTGATCGGCGGAGATTTGATTTCTCTCTGATCGGGTTTAAGCCCAATCCGATCATAGTCTGTAGCGACCCCCAAGGCTGCGATGTGATCCAGGAGTTCGTTTAAGGACGACAACCCCGTCGGATCCATCTGTTTGGAGTACTCGGAGTCAACATAGAGGCGATTTTCGATGACCCGAGAAGTCATCGTCGGCTTAAAGGCCGGACGGGTGGTCATGGTAAAGCCGCCCAACCGGAGGGTTTGGCCTGAGGCCAGGGCTCCTCCGGAGGTGATACTGTCCTTGATAACAAGGCGAGCCATCAATCCTGTCTTTGACGTCACAACAGAACTCTCAATGAAAGCACCAATGTCGGTGTCAAACCGCGGATCTCGGTAGGCGGTCCCGAATGCAGGCCTAAGGTCGATGGTAATAGGAGACAGGGACACGATGTTTACCTGTGTTCGCCCTCTCTATGGAGGTAATACCCTACTTCCTGCTTGATTGATCTTGATGAATATGAGTATTACAAGAGTTGATCTACCACGAGATCATAATGGCTAAAACCCTAGAAGTCTAGCCTGTATGATTATCATTGTCTCTATGGACTGAACCCTCCGGTTTATATAGACACGGGAGGGGACTAGGGTTGTACAAAGTCGGTTACAGAGAAAGGAATCTTCATATCCGAACGCCAAGCTTGCAATCCACGCCAAGGAGAGTCCCATCCGGACACGAGTGAGAGTCTTCGGTCTTGTGTCTTCTTAGCCCATCAATCCGGCCCACGTCACATGGACCGGACACCTGAGGACCCCTTAATCCAGGACTCCCACAACCGCCGCTGCACCGGAAGTCATGGCCGTGGCGCCTGTCAAACCGAGAACTGGCTGGGTGCCAGCCATGAAGATCGCCACCCTGTTCGGCGGCTCATGGGGGTCCGAAATACTGTCGCCATCGGAACAGCCCCCAAGCCGTTCGTCTTGTAGTTGATACATTGAGTTGGTCTCGCTCGTGCACTACTCACCATCAGAGTAGATGGTCGTCTCACCCCAAGACACAGAACCTTCCAATTCAGCCCCATGGATAAATCCAACGAAGGCACGCTTCACGGCGGGTTGAACCCGGGCGGGTCATGCACGCTGAGCCGTCTCGATGATGTCGGTGCAGATGTTCGGCTCAGGGCCCGGTTCGCCGATCTTGCCGATGAAGACATGGATTCCGCCGAAGGGGACCTGGTACCCATACTCAATTGAGCCGGCCTCGAGGCCCCAGCCTGCATCGTCGATGTAGAGCTTGCCGCGACGACTCTTGGTCATCCGGCCCACACCGTATCCCTTGATTCCTTCGAATCTGCCTTTCAAGAACTCAAAACCACCATGCGCAGGCCCCACGGTGGGCGCCAACTGTCATGGAGTTGTCACGGCAGATGTCCTAGTGAAAGGACTTAGTTGTGGAGCCATAGCGACGAGGTTAGCTTAAAGGGGTTAAACGGGACAAAGGACACAAGGAATTTATACTAGTTCGGCCCCTTGCGGTGAAGGTAAAGGCCTAATCCAGTTTGAGGTGGTATTGCTAGGGTTTCGATTACCAAGGAGCGAATACGCTTTGCCTGGCTTTCGATCTGTTGTTTCTTGCCCTAAGCCGCTGCCGGGTCGTCCCCTTATATACATGGGTTGACGCCCTGCGGCCTACAGAGTCCCGACCGGCTCATACAAACGTGTCCGGCTCGGCGACTTATCTTACATGCCTTACAATACAAGTCATACATACATCGCGGTTTATACTTACGGGCCTTAAGACGCCTTTGGGCTTGGGCCCTTTAACAAGCCTGTCTTATGAACCGCCATCTTCAGTATACTCTTGGGCTTCAAGGAGGATGAACCGCCATTGGGATAACTCGGCCCCTCCTGGGCGGGTCATATCCAATAGTCATATCCCCAACACTTGGGATGCCCAAATGTGGTTTTTATCTTTTCATAAGTATCAGCGGCATCCCCTTCAAGAAAACCATTTTCAAATATAGAATCCAAAACTATCTTAAAGGAGGAAGGAAAACCAACATAAAAACTTTTCAAGTATATCTCTATCTGATATTGGGGCACATAGCTAGCTCGAATTCTTAACAGCCTATCCCAAGCATCTTTCAAAGATTCATAAAGTAAGTAACGAAAAATTCCGGGATTGTCTTCATCGAAATTGTTAAGATTTTCCTTAACAACCCCGGTAAGTCCTTCCACAACATCATTGTTTATGAGCTTGGAGAGGACAGAGGGGCTATCCAAAGCATTAAAACTTGGGAGTAAACCCCTAGCCTTTCTAGAATCGGCCATGGCAACAGAAAAACGGCAAGCGAAGTGAGGCGCATAAAATGTCAAATTTTTGTGAAGTGGGGGAGAGGAAAACGAGAGGCAAATGGCAAATAATGTAAATTGCGAGGAGATGAGATTTGTGATTAGGAACCTGGTTATGTTGAAGATCCTCCCCGGCAACGGCGCCAGAAATTGGCAAGTTGTCGGGAGGATATCTTGACTTGATGCTCCCCGACAACGGCGCCGGAAATTCTTTGGTATTTGATCGCTGGAACTATGTCGGTGTTTCCCCCAAGAGGAGAGGATGATGTAATACGGCAACGGTAAGAATTTCCCTCAGTTATGAAACCAAGGTATCGAACCAGTAGGAGAACCAAGCAATCACAACGTAAGCGGCACCTGCGCACAAATAACAACACCTCGCAACCCGACGTGTTAAAGGGGTTGTCAATCCCTTCAGGGTACGGCGCCTCAAGATAGGCAAACGGACGTGAGGTAAATTGTAATAGATTGAAATAATAGATCACAAATAAATAAAAGTGCTGCAAGATATTTTTGTATTTTTTAGTTTAATAGATCTGAATAAAAATGCAAAGGAAAAGTATATCGCAAGGCAAATATATGAGAAATAAGAACCGGGGGCCGTAGGTTTCACTAGTGGCTTCTCTCGAGAAAAATAGCAAACGGTGGGTAAAAAAATTACTGTTGGGAAATTGATAGAACTTCAAATAATCATGACGATATCTAGGCAATTATCATTACATAGGCTTCATGTCCAAGATTAGTAGACGGACTCCTACCTGCATCTACTACTATTACTCCACACATCGACCGCTATCCAACATGCATCTAGTGTATTAAGTTCATGGAAAAACAGAGTAATGCAATAAGAACGACGACATGATGTAGACAAGATCCGTTTATCTATAAGGGGGTAGATATAGATCTCGTCTTTTTATCCTTAGTGGCAACGATACATATGTGTCGGTTCCCCTTCTATCACTCAGATCAAGCACCGTAAGATCGAACCCACTACCGGGCACCTCTTCCCATTGCAAGATAAATGGATCAAGTTGGTCAAACAAAACCCAAATATCGGAGAAGAAATACGAGGCTATAAGAGATCAAAGAAACTCAAATAACTTTCATGGATATAAAAAGATATAACTAATCATAAACTCAAAGTTCATCAGATCCCAACAAACACACCGCAAAAGAGTTGCATCATATGGATCTCCAAGAGACCATTGTATTGAGAATGAGTGTGTGAGAGAGAAATCCATCTAGCTACTAACTATGGACCTGAAGGTCTACAAAGAACTACTCACGCATCATCGAAGAGGCACCAATGGAAGTGGTGAACCCCTCCCTGATGGTGTCTAGATTGGATCTGGTGGTTCTGGACTCTGCGGCGGCTGGATGAATATTTCGTCGACTCCCCTAGGGTTTTTGGAATATTTGGGTATTTATAGAGCAAAGAGGCGATCCGGGGGGTACCCGAGGTGGGCGCAACCCACTAGGGCACGCCTGGGCCTCCTAGCGTGCCCTGGTGTATTGTGCCCCCCTCGGGGCACTTCCCATGTGCAACCAGGGCCCATTGCCTTCCTTCTGGCCCATAAAAAATCACAAAAATAGTTTAGGGGCATTTGGACTCCTTTTGATATTGATTTCCTGCGATGTAAAAAACTACAGAAAACAGCAACTGGCACTTGGCACTATGTCAATAGGTTAGTACCACAAAATGATATAAAATGACTATAAAATGATTATAAAACATCCAAGATTGAGAATAAATCAGCATGGAACAATTAAAAATTATAGATACGTTGGAGACGTATCAATAATCTAGATTACAAAGTAATGATTCTAACACCCATGGAGTTTTGGTGCTGATCATGTTTTTCTCGTGGAAGAGGCTTAGTCAACGGGTCTGCAACATTCAGATACGTATGTATCTTGCAAATCTCTATGTCCCCTTCCGACACTTGATGACGGATGGAATTGAAGCATCTCTTGATGTGCCTCTTGTGAAATCTGGATTCCTTTGCCAAGGCAATTGCACTAGTATTGTCACAAAAGATTTTCATTGGACCCGATGCACTAGGTATGACACCTAGATCGGATATGAACTCCTTCATCCAGACTCCTTCATTTGCTGCTTCCGAAGCAGCTATGTACTCTGCTTCACACGTAGGTCCCGCCACGACGCTTTGCTTGGAACTGCACCAACTGACAGCTCCACCATTCAATAAAAATACGTGTCCGAATTGTGACTTAGAGTCATCCGGATTAGTGTCAAAGCTTGCATCGACGTAACCGTTTATGACGAGCTCTTTGTCACCTCCATAAACGAGAAACATATCCTTAGTCATTTTCAGGTATTTCAGGATCTTCTTGACCGCTGTCCAGTGCTCCACTCCGGGATTACTTTGGTACCTCCCTGCTATACTTATAGCAAGGCGCACATCAGGTCTGGTACACAGCATTGCATACATGATAGAATATATGGCTGAAGCATAGGGAATGACTTTCATTTTCTCTCTATCTTCTGCAGTGGTCGGGCATTGAGTCTGACGCAATTTCACACCTTGTAACACAGGAAAGAACCCTTTCTTTGACTGATCCATTTTAAACTTCTTCAAAACTTTATCAAGGTATGTGCTTTGTGAAAGTCCAATTAAGCGTCTTGATCTATCTCTATAGATCTTGATGCCCAATATGTAAGCAGCTTCACCGAGGTCTTTCATAGAAAAACTTTTATTCAAGTATCCCTTTATGCTATCCAGAAATTCTATATCATTTCCAATCAACAATATGTCATCCACATATAATATTAGAAATGCTACAGAGCTCCCACTCACTTTCTTGTAAATACAGGCTTCTCCAAAAGTCTGTATAAAACCATATGCTTTGATCACACTATCAAAACGTTTATTCCAACTCCGAGAGGCTTGCACCAGTCCATAAGTGCATCGCTGGAGCTTGCACACTTTGTTAGCACCCTTTGGATTGACAAAACCTTCTGGTTGCATAATATACAACTCTTCTTCCAGAAATCCATTCAGGAATGCAGTTTTGACATCCATTTGCCAAATTTCATAATCATAAAATGCAGCAATTGCTAACATGATTCGGACAGACTTAAGCATCGCTACGGGTGAGAAAGTCTCATCATAGTCAACTCCTTGAACTTGTCGAAAACCTTTTGCAACAAGTTGAGCTTTGTAGACAGTAACATTACCGTCAGCGTCGGTCTTCTTCTTGAAGATCCATTTATTTTCTATGGCTTGCCGATCGTCGGGAAAATCCACCAAAGTCCACTTTGTTCTCATACATGGATCCCATATCAGATTTCATGGCCTCAAGCCATTTCGTGGAATCTGGGCTCATCATTACTTCCTCATAGTTCGCAGGTTCACCATGATCTAGTAACATGACTTGCAGAACAGGATTACCATACCACTTTGGTGCGGACCGTACTCTGGAAGACCTACGAGGTTTTGTAGTAACTTGATCTGAAGTTTCATGATCATCATCATTAGCTTCCTCACTAATTGGTGTAGGAATCACTGGAGTTGATTTCTGTGATAAACTACTTTCCAATACGGGAGAAGGTACAATTACCTCATCAAGTTCTACTTTCCTCCCACTCACTTCTTTCGAGAGAAACTCCTTCTCTAGAAAGGATCCATTCTTAGCAACGAATATTTTGCCTTAGGATGTGTCATAGAAGGTGTGACCAACAGTTTCCTTTAGGTATCCTATGAAGATGCACTTCTCCGATTTGGGTTCGAGCTTATCAGGTTGAAGCTTTTTCACATAAGCATCACAACCCCAAACTTTAAGAAACGACAACTTTGGTTTCTTGCCAAACCACAGTTCATAAGGCGTCGTCTCAATGGATTTTAATGGCGCCCTATTTAAAGTGAATGGAGCCGTCTTTAAAGCATAACCCCAAAACGATAGCGGAAAATCAGTAAGAGACATCATAGATCGCACCATATCCAATAAAGTACGGTTACGACGTTCGGACACACCATTTCGCTGTGGTGTTCCAGGTGGCGCAAGTTGTGAAACTATTCCACATTGTTTCAAATGAAGACCAAACTCGTAACTCAAATATTCCCCTCCACGATCTGATCGTAGAAACTTTATTTTCTTGTTACGATGTTTTTCCACTTCACTCTGAAATTCTTTGAACTTTTCAAATGTTTCAGACTTATGCTTCATTAAGTAGATATAACCATATCTGCTCAAATCATCTGTGAAGGTAAGAAAATAACGATACCCGCCACGAGCCTGAACACTCATTGGACCACATACATTGGTATGTATTATTTCCAATAAGTCAGTGGCTCGTTCCATTGTTCCGGAGAATGGAGTTTTAGTCATCTTGCCCATGAGGCACGGCTCGCAAGCACCAAGTGATTCATAATCAAGTGATTCCAAAAGCCCATCAGCATGGAGTTTCTTCATGCGCTTTATACCGATATGACCTAAACAGCAGTGCCACAAATAAGTTGCACTATCATTATCTACTTTACATCTTTTGGCTTCAATATTATGAACATGTATCATCATGATCGAGATTCAACAAAAATAGACCACTCAGCAAGGGTGCATGACCATAAAAGATATTACTCATATAAATAGAACAACCATTATTCTCTGATTTAAATGAATAGCTGTCTCGCATCAAACAAGATCCAGATATAATGTTCATGCTCAACGCTGGCACCAAATAACAATTATTTAGGTCTAAAACTAATCTCGAAGGTAGATGTAGAGGTAGCGTGCCGACGGCGATCACATCGACCTTGGAACCATTTCCCACGCGCATCGTCACCTCGTCCTTAGCCAATCTTTGTTTAATCCGTAGCCCCTGTTTCGAGTTGCAAATATGAGTAACAGAACCAGTATCAAATACCCAGGCGCTACTACAAGCATTAGTAAGGTACACATCAATAACATGTATATCAGGCGCTACTACGAGCAGACGCGTTTAGTAACACGGTTGATGTAGTTGAACTTCTTCGCGATCCAACCAACCCAAGTACCGAATGTACGGCACCTCCGCGTTCAGCACACGTTCAGCTCGATGATGTCCCTCATGCTCTTGATCCAGTTGAGGACAAGGGTGAGTTCCGTCAGCACGATGGTGTGGCGACGGTGATGATCAAGTTACCAGTGCAGGGCTTCACCTAAGCAGTACGATGATATGACCGAGGTTTGTAACTGTGTGTGTGTGTGGGGGGGGGGGGCACCGCACACGGCTAAAAGATCAACTTGTGTGTTCTAGGGTGCCCCCTCCCCACGTATATAAAGGAGGGAGGAGGGGAGGGCCGGCCGGCCCCTAGGGCGCGCCCAAGAGGGGAGTCCTACTAGGACTCCCAGTCCTAGTAGGATTCCACCAAAAGGGAGACAGGGGGAAGGAAGGAGAGGGAGAGGGAAAGGGGGGCCGCGCCCCCTCCCCTAGTCCTATTCGGACTCCTCATGGGGCGGGGGGCGCCACCTCCTTGTGTCCTGCCCTCTCTCTTCCCTAAGGCCCATGTTGGCCCATTACTTCCCCCGGGGATTCCGTTAACCCCTCTCCGGCACTCTGTTTTTACCCGGCACCTCCTAGAACTCTTCCGGTGTCCGAATAACATCGTCCAATATATCATTCTTTATGTCTCGACCATTTTGAGACTCCTCATCATGTCCGTGATCTCATTCGGGACTCCGAACAACCTTCGGTCATCGAATCACATAAACTCATAATACAAATTGTCATCGAATGTTAAGCATGCGGGCCCTACGGGTTCGAGTACTATGTAGACATGACCAAGAGACATCTCCGATCAATAACCAACAGCGGAACCTGGATGCTCATATTTGCTCCTACATATTCTACGAAGATCTTTATCGGTCAAACTGCATAACAACATACGTTGTTCCCTTTGTCATCGGTATGTTCACTACTAGGGAAATCCTTATACACAAAATCTTAGCAGCAGCGCGGTACAAAAAGAGGCGCTACTGCTAATTTTCAGTAGCGCGGGTTCAAAACAGGCGCTGCTGCTACCGATTTAGCAGTAGCACGGCCTAGTGGAACAACGCTGCTAGTAAAATCGACCGACAGTGCCCACTAACCTAGGTTTAGCAGCAGCGCGCTGCCGAGACCGACGCTACTGCTAATGCAATAGTAGTAGCGCGCTTTTTTCTCTGGTCGCTACTGCTAATTTTGAAACTGGCCACATGGCGGGCCCCGCTTAGCAGTAGCGCGTGTGCAGAAAGCTCGCTGCAGCCCGTTACCATAGCAGTAGCGCGCGTTGCAGCCCGCGCTACTGCTAAGATGCAGCACAATACCACCTTTTCCCCTCCCCCTCCTCCCCTCCGCCATCTCCTCTGTTCCTCACTTTCCCCTACCTCCCACCTCCTCTCTCCCTCACTTTGCTTCTTCCTCAATACTTCTCCCTCCATTACTCTCCCTCTTCTACCTACCTTTCTCTCTCCTCATTACTCCTAGCTAACTCCACCACCTCCATTAATGCATCTCCTTTCTCTTTTTCCTTCCTCCTCTACTAGTTGAAGTTGTCTCCTCCCAAATTAGCTAGCTAGGTAGATGTAGCATTTAGTGAAGTGACCTATGTGCCCCTAACTAGATCTAGCTTTGTCAAGAAGAGATTTGTCCACTTTTGATCTCCCTACATCATCATCTCCACCGTGTGCTCGATCTCGAGACGACAGGTGATTAAAAATTCATGCTTTTGCAAGAATGGAAATATGTGTATGTGTGCGCGACATGATAATTGGGCGATATGATGGAAATTGTGTGTGTGGCATGAGTTGACGCCGAATTGTGCTTTTGAGTTGCCTATGTTTTGCGGAAATGTCGATTTATTTCCGTTTCGGCGAATTCCGGGCAAACTCTAGATCTATATGTCCTATTTTTAGGGAAGGTCATGCCGAATTTTTGTATGACTTCGATGCACGCACGCATTTTTATAATCAATTTGTTTATTATTACCGTGCAGACGTTCATGATGGTCAGTGGAACGATGGTGGACAGGTGGTTGCGGTCGGCGGTGCATGACATGAAAGAAAATAACCTGACAGAGGTTTTATGTCCATGTCGAAAATGCAAAGGAATAGTTTGGCTCGACCCCTATGACGATGGTCGTGTCGAAGCGCACCTGTTCATGACTGGTTTCACGGATGGCTATACTCGGTGGATAATTGAAGATGAGGATGATGATGTTGAGGATGCCGACGAGGCAGGTAATGATGACACGGGGCAAGACGAAGAGATGATCGATAATGGCGGCGGGGAAGAGGCCGGACATGGCGGCGGAGAAGAGGCCGGACATGGCGAAGGAGAAGGGGTCGTACATGGCGGCGGAGAGAACATGGAATCCACGCCACAGAGTTCGTTGGTACTAAGTTCAATCGTGCGGGACCCTCATGTTCAAGCACTGCTTCGCAAGGAGACGAGTACTGAGAGAGCTGCTTCTAGAGAGGAGGCTAAGCTGCAGCAACTGGTGGTAGACTCGAACACTCCATTGTATGATGGTTGCAATCCGAGGTGACCCGCTTGAGTTTCACGCCCAACTCCTCAAGACGAAGGCTAAAACAAATGGACCAACACTAGCCTCGATGAGCATCTCAAGTACCTAAAGGATGTTCTTCCCGCGGGGAATCTATGTCCTACTTGTGTGGATGAGGCCAAGAAGATCGTGTGCCGTCTTGATCTGCCACACGTTAGATACCATGCATGCATCAACCATTACATAATTTATCGGAAGGAGCACGCGGAAAAAACAAGTTGTCTAGTGTGCAATGCTTCCTGATACAAGAAGGCCGGGAAGAAATGTCCCCAGAAAGTTGTATGGTACTTACCGATCACTCCTCATCTCCAGCGGTATTTCATAGATCCCAAGGAAGCAAAGCTCATGCGGTGGCACGCGGAGAGGAAGAAGCCCGACGATGGAGATGATCCGAAGCTGAGACACGTCAAGGATGGAAGCCAGTGGAGAGCGTTGAATGGCTTCTATCGGTATTTTGAATGTGATGCAAGGAACATCATGCTCAGTGCATGTACCGATGGCATGAATCCGTTTGGCAACCAGAACACCAACCGTAGCACATGGCCCGTGTTTGTATGGATGTACAACCTCCCCCCGGTTGTGCATGAAGTTGAAGTACATGCACATGAGCATGCTAATTCAAGGGCCGAAACAACCAGGAAATAATATTATCTGTATCTGGGGCTACTTCAAGAGGAGGTAGTCACGTTACGGAAAACACCAGCAAAGACATGGGACGCCAGCAAAGGCAAGTATTTCTACATGAGAGTCGCGCTGATCATGACGGTGCACGACTATCTCGGTTACGGATATGTTGCGGGCCAAGTGTGCCATGGATATTGTGGATGCACACGGTGCATGGATGATACGATTCCTCAGCAGCTAACGTCAAGGAAAGATGGCGGGTCTGGGAAAATCGTGTACATGGGGCATCGAGGATGGCTCGAATCGGACGACCCGTGGAGAAACCGTGGAGATCTATTCAATGATCACGCTGAGCATCGAGGACCTCCATGTAAGCGGAGCGGAGCCAAAATCGAGGAGCTGTTGAAAAACTAGGAACAGTGCCCCAGGCCGGGAAAGATGATGAAAAAGGCACCGGAGCCATTGCCGAAGGTATGGAAGACGAGGTCTGTGTTCTGGGACTTGGAGTACTGGCACAAACTCGATACACCTCATTGCCTTGATCAAATGCATATCTGTAAGAATGTCCTTGAGAGCTTGCTCGCGACATTGATGAACATGCCGGATAAGACCAAGGATGGGCCAAAGGCAAGAAAAGACTTGCAAGATTTGAATATCAGGGAAGATCTGCACATGCCGCCCCGTAAAAAGTCAGACGAGATAGAGACGGAGATAGAGGCGCGGGAGAAGAAGGGAAAGAAAGTAAAGGAAGAGGATTATTGCCCCCCTTCTTGCTTCCCCTTAAGTCAGGCTGAGATCGATCAATTCTTTAAGTACCTTACCGGAGTTAAAGTTAGTTCCGGTTACTGTGGCAAGATAAGCAGATATCTATACACGGAGAAGAAAAGGTTTAGTGGGATGAAGTCCCATGACTGTCATGTGATGCTGACGTAGATACTACATGTTGCCCTTAGAGGGATAATGGAAAAGCACGTCCATGACACGCTTATTGGTCTCTGCAACTTTTTCTACATTATCTGTCAAAAGTCGATCAGTGTGAAGCAGCTCGGAAGGCTACAGGAAGAGATTGTTGTGATACTGAATGAGCTTGAGATGTACTTCCCACCCGCGTTCTTTGACGTCATGGTGCATCTGTGTGTCCATATTGTGGACGACACAATAGACCTGGGGTCGTCATTCCTACACAACATGATGCCGTTTGAGAGGATGAATGAGATCATCAAAGGATTCGTTCGTAACATGTCCCATCCGGATGGAAGCATCGTCCAGGGCTATCTGACACAAGAGTGCATCTCTTTCAGCAAGAATTTTCTATATGGCACAGACCAGCCGCCTGGTGTTGGTGTTAGTTTTCCCGTTAACAAGCACGATGGGAGGCTCGAAGAGAAGGTCACTCCAACGGTCGCAGGGAACTGCACGTGACATACTCAGATCGATGCAATGACTTTGACAGAGCAAACTTGGTAGTGCTACAACACCTAGACGAGGTAGATCCTTTCGTGGCACTGCACAAAGAAATTATCGCAAAGAAGTATCGTGACGGGGGGTATGCAGGATGAGGCCGGGTTACTAGAGAGCACAACTCCACTTTCCTACATTGGTTCAAAGAGCATATTATTGCTAATCCCCCAAAGGAGGGCTCTGAGGACGGATTGCTCATATACGCCTTAGCACATGGCCCCTCTCCCAACCTCGTCACCTATCAGGCATACGATATCAATGGATACATGTTCTACACGGAGGCCAAAGATATGGGCAGTGATGATCAGAACTCAGGGCTGACGATGGAATGCATGACCGGCAGCGACAACGGCGCAACTGAGAGATTTTACGGAAGGGTCGAGGAGATCTGGGAGCTTGACTACTCTCGACTGCACAACACGACGATATTCCATGTCATATGGGCTAAGAATGTCGAAAGAGAAAACCGGTATTTTACTACCATGGCTATACCCGACGCCAAGAGTGCTACCATGAACACTATCGCAAAAAACGAGCCATGGGTACACGCTAAGCACGTGACACAATGCTTCTTCATAACCGACCCGCGCAATCCCAGCCATGTTGTCGTGAGGAGAGGCAAAAGGAACATCATTGGAATGGATGGAGTCGCCAACGAGGAAGACTACGACCACTACGGCAACCCAATGAGGGAAGATGATGATGATGATGAAGTATATGTCAAAAGAAGAATCAATACTAAATTACCTAAGAAAAATCGTACTCCATGGAAAAGGAAAAGTCACAATGAGGGGCTCAATTATTCTTCAACGAACAAGAAGGGAAAGAAGCTTACTCAAAAGAAAAAACGTCAACACTGAGGAACCGTATGTTATCGATCAAATGATGTAATATATATGTTCCAATTTTGTATACACATTTAGCCATTATGCATGGGTCCAATGAAGTAATATATATGTTCCTATTTTGTATACATACTTAACCGTCAAATGATGCAATATATATCGCCTTCCCTTCGTTCACTGCTCTCGGAAAAAAAGAGAAGAAAAGTGAGAGAAAATAAAGAAAAAGAAAATAGAAGGAAACAAACAGGAAAACTGCTATAGGTCGTGGTTATAGCAGTAGCGCTTTTCTGAAAAAGTGCTACAGCTAGCCAAGGTAGTAGTAGCAGTTTCCTCATAAAACCGCTATAGCTACTGTAATGGTAGTAGCGCTCTACACGTAAAACCGCTATAGCTAACTTAGCCATAGCACGTTCGGTTTAAACAGGCTACTGCTATGTCCACTTAACCCCCCAAAATCCCCACTTTGTCTTCATCCCGCCTCTTTTCCCCCAAATCCCCACTCTTTCTTCCCCCATCGCGCCGCTGGAGCCCTGCCCTCACCGCGCCCCTGCGCTCGCCCCCAACCCTGGCGCTCGCCCACGGCCCTGGCCCCGACCTCGGTGCTCGCCCATGGCCCCGGCCCCGGCCCCGACCCCGATCCCGACTCCGACCCCGGTCCCGACCCCGACCCTCCCAACCTCAGCCGTCGTCGGGCCTGCACCCTCTGTAATCCCCCCACCGCTCCTCCTCTATCTGCTAGCTAGGGTTCTTTGGTTAACTTACTTAGGTTTTAGTTAGGGCAGTAGGTTAATTAGTTATGAATTTAGCTAGGTTTTGTAGTTTAAGTAATTGTTGATATTTAAATTTTATAGTTCTAGTTAGTTAATTATAATTAATATTAAAAAAACAGAACTAGTTTAAGCAATTGTCCAAATCAACATCCCTTGTTAAAGAAAATTTAGGTAGGCTGAATTTTACTTTCAAATATTGTTATGACTTCTTGCATTTTCCTTCAAGTTCTATATTTTTCTTCCTTTTATATGCAAATTTGAAGTGGACATGTGATGTTTTGGACATGTCATATTTGGAATTTGGACATGTCATTTGGACATGATGATTATGTGCAGGGTAAATGATCCGAGTGGCCTATGTTACGCCGGAATGTTGATTCATTTCCATTCCAGTGAATTTCAGGCGCTCGATATGTCCATTTTTTTTGCAAAGGTCATGCCGAAATTTTCCGTGAATTTTGGGATGACTTGTGCTAGATAGTAGGCATATTGAGTACTGGGAGTTGCTGGGAAACGACATTCCGGAAAACATATATAGATCTTTTTTATGTCATTTCTCATTTTTCATAGTTTTAGAATGAAACGAGGAGACTTAATCATAGGAAACATGTCGAACAACGAAGAAACCGGCCTTCCACCAAGATGCGATTTAGATGGATTATGAGGGTGAACAAGAGTACCTCGACTTTTTGTCTGCTAAGCAACGTCAAGGTTTGCAGGTCGGCCTCGATGATTGTACTGACACCAACATCGATACCGACGGCGCCGACACCGATGGTGGCGCCGAGACCGGTGATACGTATCCAACGTATCTATAATTTTTTATTGTTCCATGCTATTGTATTATCTCTTTTGGATGTTTAATGGGCTTTACTAAGGACTTTTATATTATTTTTGGGACCAAACTATTAACCTAGAGCCCTGTGCCAGTTTCTGTTTTTTCCTTGTTTTTAAGTATCACAAAAAAGGAAAACCAAACGGAGTCCAATTGACTTGAAACTTCACGGAACTTATTTTTGGACCAGAAGAAGCCCACGGAGCACCGGAGATGGACCAGGGGAGTCCTGAGGCCACCACGAGGGTGGGGGGCGCGCCCTACCCCCTGGGCGCGCCCCCTGCCTCGTGGCCGCCTCGGGGACCCCCATGACTTGTTCCCAACGCCAACACCTCTTATACATACCCGAACTTCCAGAAAGAAACCTAAATCGGGAGTTCCGCCGCCGTAAGCCTCTGTAGCCACCGAAAACCAATCTAGACCCGTGCCGGCACCCTGCCGTAGGGGGGAATCCCTCTCCGGTCGCCATCTTTATCATCCCGGCGCTCTCCATGACGAGGAGGGAGTAGTTCACCCTCGGGGCTGAGGGTATGTACCAATAGCTATGTGTTTGATCTCTCTCTTTCGTGTTCTTGAGGTGGCACGATCTTGATGTATCGCGAGCTTTGCTATTATAGTTGGATCTTATGATGTTTCTCCCTCTCTACTCTCTTGTAATGGATTAAGTTTTCCCTTTGAAGTTATCTTATCGGATTGAGTCTTTAAGGATTTGAGAACACTTGATGTATGTCTTGCATGTGCTTATCGGTGGTGACAATGGGATATTCATGTGATCTACTTGATGTATGTTTTGGTGATCAACTTGCGGGTTCAGTGACCTTGTGAACTTATGCATAGGGGTTGGCACACGTTTTCGTCTTGACTCTCCTGTAGAAACTTTGGGGCACTCTTTGAAGTTCTTTGTGTTGGTTGAATAGATGAATCTGAGATTGTGTGATGCATATCGTATAATCATACCCACGGATACTTGAGGTGACATTGGAGTATCTAGGTGACATTAGGGTTTTGGTTGACATGTGTATTAAGGTGTTATTCTAGTATGAACTCTTGAATAGATCGATCCAAAAGAATAACTTTGAGGTGGTTTCGTACCCTACAATAATCTCTTCTTTATTCTCCGCTATTAGTGACTTTGGAGTGACTCTTTGTTGCATGTTGAGGGATTGTTATATGATCCAAATATGTTATTATTGTTGAGAGAACTTGCACTAGTGAAAGTATGAACCCTAGGCCTTGTTTCCTAGCATTGCAATACCGTTTATGCTCACTTTTACCACTTGTTACCTTGCTGTTTTTATAATTTCAGATTACAAAAACCTATAACTAGCATCCATATTGCACTTGTATCACCATCTCTTCGCCGAACTAGTGCACCTATACAATTCACCATTGTATTGGGTGTGTTGGGGACACAAGAGACTCTTTGTTATTTGGTTGTAGGGTTGCTTGACAGAGACCATCTTCATCCTACGCCTCCCACGGATTGATAAACCTTAGGTCATCCACTTGAGGGAAATTTGCTACTGTCCTACAAACCTCTGTACTTGGAGGCCCAACAATGTCTACAAGAAGAAGGTTGCATAGTAGACATCAACCGGCGGGGAAGGTACCGGCAGGGAAGATACTGGTGCCAATGCCGCTACCGAAAAGAAGAAGCAGAAGAAGCAAAGGATATGAAAACCTAACAAACTAGGCATTGGACGACTGGTGATCACAAAGATGGCACCTGGCAAGTTTGAGCCATTAGAGCCGGAAGAACCTCGCAAGTGCTATGGGAACCAAGTAGGATGCATCCTATGGGAATGCGCGAGCATCAACGACGATGACTTAAGGAGTAAAGAACATTTGACGCAGTTGCTGCTGACGAAGTTACACAAGAGATCAAGTTCTCCGACCGGGATGATAACATAGAACAACAGTGGGATGATCCGAAGATGAAAAACATTAACAATCACACCATGGGCATGTTCAGCAATGATTTGGCCTCCTGGAAAGGGAGGGTGAAATGAGCTATTGAGGCTGAGGAACCCCTGTCCAAGATTCTGGAGGAGAATCCAACACTTACGGAAGAGGAGTTCAAAAAGTTCAAGGACACTTGCGCTACCGAGGCAACCAAGGCTAAGGCTGCAAAATTCAAGAGCCTTCAGCAAAGGAACATGGGGAAGCATCGCCTCAGAAGCCGTGGCTACCTCGGTAAAAGGCCCATACGGGATAAGGAGGACGTGTAACGTGAAGCAGTGGGTCTCCCAGACCCCTTTGCGAAGTTCACCAACCCCTTGGAGCGTGACTTCATCAGGGCCCGCTACAAGTGGGACAAGGAAAAGAAGGTTTTTTACACGGACCAGATCACGAGGAGATTAATTAGACTACTGGTAATTATTCTTTTACCACCTGACATTTAGCTCCAGATCTAGTCGACTACACATTCCTAAACGGTTCACGTTCCTTCTGCAGGAGAAGCAACACCAACTTGCAGCCGAAAGCCCTACTTCTCCGATGCGGCCCAAGTGGGACACCCCTCTCAACCGGGCCTTGAACGAACTTAAGGGACTCCCTTTGGGCCAGCGGCCGCAATATGGTCGTGTGCACGGCGCCGGAGACTGCGCCACGTGGAAGGTGTTTTACAACCAGGGCCCAGAGGCCAAGAAGTAGAAAAATAAGTTTAGTTAGGCGGACATCGATGAGAAGGTGAACCTTGCGTTCGAGAAAAAAGCAGCCGAGGACGCGAAAAAATAGCCAAGGAGAAAAATGAGTTGCTACAGCAGGCAATCAATGCAGCTATAACTGCCTGCAGAAATGATTTCGCTACTAACTTGGTCCCGGCTATCATCAACTGGACGAAGGAAAATCCAGACAAGATGGTACATGATTTCCCATTGCCCAGTTTCGTCGCGAGCAACTCCGTGAACAACAACACCAACACACCATCACTTTCTCACACAACCGGGCCTCCTCTCGCACTCGCACCCGCTCATAGCAGCCTGTCCTCAGTCTCTGGTGTGCTAGGTGGGCCATCATCTTTAGCTGAGCTTGACACCCTCATGGTAATTACATGTCGCACGAACATATATATCTAGAATATTCCATTTCCGTTGCCTTTCGGATGTTTTACGCTGCAGACAAGTGTTTGCAGGCCGACGAAACCCCGTGCACCGTACTCTACTTTATCAAAGGCTAGAAGGTGGACGTGGGAAAGGGGGTGATAACAAAGCCCTTGGATCTCACGTTCCACAACCAGCCGATGCCCGCTGGGCACTTCAGGGTTACCTTGTCGAGTGTGACATCGGGGCACGAGGATTTGCCTCCTCCATTAAGCCTAGGGGGAAAGGACGATGAGACCCCGCCGCAGATTGGAAGCTGCAAGGGTTGGGTGCTGCTATGGACGAAGAATCGTCTTAGTCTGGAGCCGGCCGAGAGCACACCAATAATCACACATCAACAAGCATGTATGGAGATCACCACCCAGCCTACACAATTACCACCTCCTGTAGTGCCGGGTGAGAGCGGCGGACGACGTGATGAAGGGGGTGCAATAGTACTGGCTGATGTAATCGGTCCCGTAGAACAGAGAATGGATGATGAGACGGAGGAGACGGAGGACCCAATGGGTTTCCTCAATACAAACGTGTTTGAGGGTGACTTAGATATGATGAGTCAACCATATGACGAATCGGGCTATCAGCATGCTAATGAGGATATGGTGATCTGCCTGGGCAGGAACGTCGTAGCAGGGATTGCAAGAAGTCTCTCTTCATGAAATCCTCACAGGACACGCCTGAAGATGCCGCCTCAACACAGGCTCAAGTAGCCGGGGGTCATACAGTGATTAGCCCGGCAACACTGGGGCAGGGGTTAAGGAAGGGTCTGGAAGGTGTGCCCAAGAAAAAGGAGAGGAAGAGACCGGGGAAGATAGCTGCCTTCAAACAAGCCAGAGCACATAGCAGCTAGACGGTGGATTCTGAAGAGTGTGTAACCGTGAAAGGTGCGGCCATGTTCCATCTCACGGGCGAGCCGATGCTACCGCCGAAACCGCTGGAGGCACTATCAGGGGATCTCAGGAGACTGCACGACCATATGTTGTTGACTGAGAAAAGCCTACTAGCCTCGAAGGATCCAGGATATCCACCATACACGGCTCGTGTGCCTGAGGGGAAGTGCTACGTCGACACATGGCCCGCGGAGGTGTTCTTCCTGCGGTTTGACCACATCTTTGAGATGTTTCTGACAAGGCGGCTTGATTTTACAATCGTCCGCCTTTTTTGCGCTACATATGAGCTCCGTCATGAAGAGAGAAGAAGTATCGCAAATCTGTGTGGTGGATCCGTACTACATGCACAAGTCTTTATTGAGTCTCGGCGACTTTGAGCGTGAAACTGCTAGGGAGTACCTCCAAAACTTCATGGTACAGAATAAGGACCAGGAAATTGTCCTCCTGCCTTATCATCCAAAGTAAGTTAGTTCCGGACAACCTTTCGTACATTTCAATCATTCCTTCTTGTCCATATGGAGAATAATTTGAGGTGTCTTTTCCCCGCAGCAACGGGCACGCCGTCCTTATCGTTCTTTACCCACGAGTCTCCCATGCCGTGTATTTCGACCCTACCAGAGACTACGAGAAGAAGGACTACACCCACATAATGAATATTCTAGAAGATGCTCTCCAAGGCTTCAGCATTAGGGGTGGCCACCTGCAGATCAGGAAACAAAGGAACAAGAAGTTGGGTTTTTCGCATAAAACTAACTTCTGCATCCATGTCCCAAAACCAAGCAAGAAAGATGGATTATACCTCCTCCATCTCATGATTGAGTTCAACAGGATCACCAAAAGCTTCGTATGACAACCAGAAACGATAATCATATCCGCAAGTGGGTAGAATCTCATGGAGAAGCGGATTATAAACTTAGAGATGAATTCTTTCGCATCCAAAGGGACATTGCGACAATCATCATGAAATAAGTCGTCGACGAGAAGGGGATGTTCCACCACGACCCTATATCATGAGCTGACATCCGAACTCGCATAGGCATGCAACGTCATGACCTCACGCCGTTCAATAAGCTAGGGTCCATCCTTGATGATATGGAAGGATGGAACTTCTAGTGATTTACGATGCCGATGATGATGATATGTGTCGGTTGAACTTGTATACTTTCTGTAGCGATTAAACTTTGTGATGTCCATGGTCCCTGCCTAACTTGAGTAACGCTACTTTGTTAGTTTGGGTACGATGACATGCGTACCTCTAGTTAATTAGTTTGCGTACTATATGTTGCATCTAGTTGCTAACCCTTTCTTTTTCGTGTTGCTCTAGTATTTTTTGTTCCATATGATCGTACATTCTCTTGATGAAGATGCATCTCTAATAGGTACCTAGATTGTTGATGGCAGAGGAGTGCTATGTCGTGTATGAAGGGAAGGTTCCGGGAGTGTACGACGAGTGGTATGAGTGTCAGGCGCAAGTGGAGGGGGTCTTGGGCGCCAGCCATAAAGGCTTCAAAAGCAGACAAGAAGCACAAGCTAGTTACTTGAGGTTCAGGCTTGCGCGAGAGAGGTCTCATAACTGCCGCCTCATGTACTGCATAGTTCCGCTATCACTCATAGTGATAGCACTTCTCGCGTATATCATTGTTTAGGTGGATGACGTTGTAGTTGCAAGTATTTGAGACTTGCATGTATCGCTATTTTCGAGATGACGACGAGAGACCACTTTGTGTTGGATGATGATTATGATGAGACTATTTGTATGTATACGCTATGAATACATTTGTGGTCTCGCAGCCATTTGTATGTGTATGATGATGACATTTTTATGTGCTAAAGATTCTTGTATAAAGCCTGTTCAAATACAAAACAAATATGCAAAAAACAAAAACTAATAAAATTAGCAGTAGCGAGTGTAGAAAAGTTAGCAGTAGCGTTGCCACTAGCAGTAGCGCGGCCTAATAAAGTGCGCTAGAGCTATTAGCAGTAGCGCGCTTGCTTGCTCCTCGCTGCTGCTACCCTTGTATAGCAGTAGCGCGGGCAGACACGCGTTGCTGCTACAGTTTAGCTGTAGCGCCGTATAGTAGCGCGGGAACCCGCGCTACTGCTATACCAAGAACCCGCGCTGCTGCTAGGCTTTTCCCTAGTAGTGGTTACTTGCCCGAGATTTGATCGTCGGTATCACCAAACCTAGTTCAATCTCGTTACCGGCAAGTCTCTTTACTCATTCCATAATGCATCATCCTGCAACTAACTCATTAGTCACATTGCTTGCAAGGCTTATAGTGATGTGCACTACCGAGAGAGCCCAGAGATACCTCTCCGAAATACGGAGTGACAAATCCTAATCTCGATCTATGCCAACCCAACAAATACCTTCAGAGTCACCTTTAGAACATCTTTATAATCACCCATTTACATTGTGACTTTTGATAGCACACAAAGTGTTCCTCCGGTATTTGGGTGTTGAATAATCTCATAATCTAAGGAACATGTATAAGTCATGAAGAAAGCAGTAGCAATGAAACTGTAACGATCATAATGCTAAGCTAACCAATGGGTCTTGTCCATCACATCATTCTCCTAATGATGTGATCCCGTTCATCAAATGAGAACACATGTCTATGGTTAGGAAACATAACCATCTTTGATAAATGAGCTAGTCAAGTAGAGGCATACTAGGAACATTTATATTTTGTCTATGTATTCACACATGTACTAAGTTTCCGGTTAATACAATTCTAGCATGAATAAGAAACATTTATCATGAAATAAGGAAATAAATAATAACTTTATTATTGCCTCTAGGGCATATTTACTTCACTTTGAGGGATGGTTATATGATCCAATTATATTGGCATTGTTGGGAGATTGCACTAGCGAAAGTACGGACCCTAGGCCTCATTTCCAAGCATTGCAATACCGTTTTTGTGCCCGTTTACTATTTGCTACCTTGCTGTTTATATTTATTCAGATTATAAAAATATATTTCTACCATCCATATTTCACCCTCTCTTCTCTGAACTAGTGCACCTATACAATTTGCCATTGTATTGGGTGTGTTGGGGACACAAGAGATTTCTTGTATTTGGTTGCAGGGTTGTTTGAGAGAGACCATCTTCATCCTATGCCTCCCACGGATTGATAAACCTTAGGTCATCCACTTGACGGAAAATTGCTACTGTCCTACAATACTCTGCACTTGGAGGCCCAACACGTGTCTACAAGAATAAAGTTGCACAGTAGACATCAAGCTCTTTTCTGACGCCGTTGCCGGGGAGGTGAGTGCTTGAAGGTATATCTTTAGATCTTGCAATCGAATCTTTTATTTTCTTATTTTGTTACTAGTTTGGTTTATAAAAGAAAACTACAAAAAAAATGGAATTTAGGTTGCATCATATTATTGATCATCTTTATAATATCTTTCTTGAAAATGATGGTTCGGAAAATTGTGCTCAATTGTTAGAAGAAGAAGTCAATAAAATGTTTGGCACAAAATATTTGAATAATGAGCATGATTGCAATGTTGTTAGTATGAACTCTCTGAATATCCAAAATGCTAATGATCATTGCACTAGTCATGAGAAAAATGTTTCTTATAAGCATGTCAATTTTTGCGGAGTGAATTGGGAGTGCATTTGCACACCAAAAAGGGAAGATAGATTTTGTAAGAAGCATAAATATTTAGAAATGAAAATTTTACAAGAGAGGCTAGATGATTGTGCTGAAAGATGTAATTTTTTTCGCCATCCTTGTATGCAAATTCTTTCATGATCAAATCGTGTCCAAAAATTGTGATAACTTGATTACCCTTGAGCATCATAAAGAGCTTAGCCTTCTTTTGGGATATGAAGAAATGAAACATATAACTAAGGGTTTTCCAAAATTTAATCTCAAGAGATTTCTTGATTTTGATCTAGAGGAATTTTATTGTTTTGTGCGATAAATTGCATTGAGAATCCTTATATTGCCAACTACCTAAAGACAAGAAAACAAATGGAATAGGAAGAGATTACTAATGAAAGGGAAAATGTTTCCCAATACCCTCCTAGTGTTTATTATGATGAATTAGGTAACGAGGAGGAGCTTCCTATCCAATAAATCTCTTCAACAAGAAGCTCGAAAAAATTAATTAAACCCACACATGATGTGGTGAAGAAGAAGAAAAGAAGAAAGAATAAAGGTAAAAAGGTATCTCTCCCAAATAGTGTTGCTCCTATCACCATTGTGCCTCATGAAAGTGAATCAAATATGTCGATGGAGGATGATGATGATTTTGTGATACCTACTACTTGTTGTAATGATTATGATTGGGAAGACAAGATATCCCTTATGATCTTGAAAATCATTTTAGCACTTCCTTGGAAGAATATGATAATAATGTTTGCTATACTATTAGTTCCATTCATGCTATTGATAAGAATGATTGTGATGATATGCAAAACCACAAGCTTGGGGATGCTATGTTTAATGAGTATGATATGTTTGAAGATTTATTTGCTGGAAATAATGCTTGTCCTAAGCTTGAGGATGCTTTGCTTAATGAATATGATCCTTTGATTCCTTCTACTTTCGATAAGAAAATTTATTATGATGATAGCATGCCTCCTATTTATGATGATTACATTGATAAAAGTGGGTTTGGAAGAGTGTCAACTCTAGGTAGTAGTGATTCCACTATTTTGGAGGGTGTTGAATCTTATTACAATGTTGATGAAAGTGTATTTGGAGAGGTCATGACTTTATTTAGTGATACATCCACTATTTTGGAAGATGTTTCAATTGACTATGACAATAAAGTTGCTATCTATGATGATTATTATGATGACATGTATGCCATAAAGAGTGATAAATCTTCTAAGCTTGTGCATCATGAAAAGAGTGTTGTATGTGATAGTTATATTGTTGAATCCATTCATGATGTTTCTGAAAATTATTATGAGGAAGGAACTTATGCTCTTACATATCTCAATAATATCAAGTTTCTTCTCTATGTGTTGATTGTTTTGAAGTTGCACTTGTTTTGCCTTCCTATGCTAGTTGATTCTTGTTCCCATAAGTTGTTTGATAAAAAGTCCCTATGCATAGGAAGTGGGTTAGACCTAAATGTGATATTCATATGCTTAATGATGCTCTCTTCATGTGTAAGGGCATATTTATCCCGTAAGTGTTTTGGTGATTGATGACGATACTTTTGCGGACTAATCGTATGCTTTGAGTTCCTCAGATGGTTCATCTCTAGGCTCGTGACGATTCGGTGCCCCTCGGAGACTATTGAAGACGGCGTTGTCCTATGTTTCTTTTTGGTGGTTTTGAGTCGTAGGAGAGCCGTACTATTAAGAGGGGGTCCGCGTCGGAAAGGTTTGGGCGGAATCAACACGTACACTTGTCCCTCCTTTCCCTGCACTTTGGAGCTTCCCTTCGTTATCTTGGTTGTGCGGAAATCTGACAACTACTACTGTACTTGCGGTAGTACCGCAAGTACACGCGGTAGTACCGCTGGGTGCCACGGTAGTACCGCTCCTCCGGAGCGGTAGTACCACGGCTCCCAGGCCTAGTGCCGCTCCGGTGCGGTAGTAGGGGCGGATGTAATTTTTTACATCCGCGCCCACCACGGTAGTACCGCTCGTCCAGCGCGGTAGTACCGCGGAGCCCACGGTAGTACTGCTCCCTATGAGCCGTAGTACCATGGCGCTCCTACCTAGTACCGTAGTTTCACGGTAGTAGGCGCGCGCTACGGTAGTACCGCTCCTCGGGAGCGGTAGTACCGCGTCGGATTTTTGTACCACCGTAGATTCAGCGGAAGTTGGCACGGATGTAATTTATTTCATCCGCGCCCTTCCCAGGCCGTGACTCTCCTGCCTTGCGGTAGTACCGCAAGGGGGAGCGGTAGTACAGCGCAAGCGGTAGTGCTGCCCCTTAGTCAGGCTAGTTCCGGCCTGTGCTGCTGCCACGGTAGTACCGTGGTCCACCACAGTAGTACCGCGCAGCCTCGCGGTAGTACCGCGCCCCTGGAGCGGTAGTACCGCGCGTCGCGGGCTGAATAAGTGGATAACGGTTGGATTTTTCCCACGACTATATAAGGGGAGTCTTCAACCTCTAGTTGACCACCTCTTCTCTCCCCAAGCTCCATTGTTGCTCCAAGCTCCATTTTGGCCCGATCTCTCTCCCTAGCCAATCAAACTTGTTGATTTGCTCGGGATTGGGTGACAAGGGCCCGATCTACACTTCCACCACAAGATATTTGATTCCCCCCACTTATCCCTTGCGGATCTTGTTACTCTGGGGTGTTTGAGCATCCTAGACGGTTGAGGTCACTGTGGAGCCATATTCCATTGTTGGGAGCCTCCAATTAAGTTGTGGAGATTGCCCCAACCTTGTTTGTAAAGGTTCGGTCGCCGCCTTCAAGGGCACCATTAGTGGAATCACGGCTCTTGCATTGTGCGAGGGAGTGAGGAGATTACGGTGGCCCTAGTGGCTTCTTGGGGAGCATTGTGCCTCCACACCGCTCTAACGGAGACGTACTTCCCTCAAAGGAAGGAACTTGTAACACATCCTCGTCTCCACCGGCTCCACTCTTGGTTATCTTATCCCTTTACTTGTGCAAGCTTATTTGTGTTCCTATCCTTGCTTGCTTTTGTGCTTGTGTTGTTTGCATCATATAGGTTGTCCACCTAGTTGCACATCTAGACAACCTTATTATTGCAAAGTTTAAATTGGTAAAGAAAAGCTTAAAAATTGTTAGTTGCCTATTCACCCCCCCTCTAGTCAACTATATCGATCCTTTCAATTGCTATCGAGCCTCGTCTCTTTTAAGGACTTTACCGTCCAAGAGTATGGTTGACGTCGTAGATGATGTGGGGAGCACTCCGGTCGAATCCGTATCATCTACGGAGATGGGGTACCTCGATCTCGTGAGGAATTCAATGTGGCGTTGGACACATTGAAAAACTCCATGACGAGCGAGATCAAGGACATGTTTAAGGAATTCCTCGAAGGGCTTAAACTTTCCACCGCACCCGTGAAAGTGGGTGATCCCGCCAACACGGGAGCGGATGCTAACTCCGATAAGGGGGAAGCTACTAGTGAGAAAGCCCCCTCGTCTAGTGGTAAGAATGGCACCGGCATCTTTGCCCATGTGCAACCTCCCGTTTATGGTGGACCGATTCCTTCCACTCATTTGAATCATGCCGGTCCACCACCTAAGATTGATAAAAAGGAGGATTTTGATTCTTGGGTTTATCGTTTTAAGCGTCATTTAAATCATGTGAACATTAACCTTTGGAGAATCATTGAAGAAGGTTTCTATCCGCATGATCCGAGCAACTTCTCTCCAAGAGAGGTCGTGGACCATCAATTCAATGAGAATGCTCTCTTCATCATCCAAGAAGCAATCCTTCCCGAAGACCTCCCTCATCTCCGGCCTTACTCCCGTGCCAAAGATGCTTGGCTCAAGGTGGTTTCCCTTTATCGAGGAAGCGCAAGCATTCAACGTTCCAATTATGAAGTGGTCCAAGATGAAGCCGATGAGTTTGCAATGAAGGAAGAAGAAGAGCCTCGTGAGCTCTATCGGAGAGTAACCAAGCTTGCTATCTCCCTCCGGGATCATGGAAGTAAGGACACAGATGACAACTGGATCAAGCGCAAATTCCTCAAGGCAATGATGCCCTACCACAAAGCCATGTCCTCCGTCATCCGTCAACGACCGGACTTCCACACCCTGTCCTCAAGTGATGTGTTGGATGAGTTTGTGGCTATGAGCATATTGGACAAGACCGCCGACAATGCGGTGCTTCGCTCCCAAAGAGCAAATAAGCCCAACCTCGCTTTGAAAGCCAAGATTTGTGTCGAAGAAGATGGAGAGGAGGAAGAAGAAGAGAGCAACCTCGAAGATACTAAGTATGATTATCATGAACACATGGCCCTTGCTTCAAGACAATTTTGGAGCAAGAAGAACTCAAGGCCCAACTTCAGCAAGAGCAACTCAAGTGGCACTAAGGGCAAGCAACGAGTGAGGACTTGTTTCAATTGTGGCAATGTGAGTCACTTTGTTGCGGAGTGTCCATATGAGAAGAGGGAAGACAATGGTGGCAAGCTCATCCGTAAGGACAAGGCCAAGTCTTTCCCCAACAAGAGCAACTTCCCAAAGAAGACTCCTCACAAAGCCTTGGTGGTTCAAGAAGAGTACAATGAGGATGATGATGATGAGGAGGATGGTGAATCGGTTGCCATGGCCTCCGTGGCCATTGCAATTACTCCTCGGTGTCTCTCTTCGGTTCACCCAATGAAAGCATCACCGCCAAGTGCCTCATGGCTAAAGCCACCAACAAGGTAACCCCCAACATCAAAACTAACATCATCAATCATTCTTCTTTGACGGATTGCATTGATGAACATGAGGGGACTAATGTGGAGGAAAATGAATTTGAGATCTTTATGAGTAAACTCAAGGGCAAATCCAAGAAGCACTTTGTTGCTCTCTTGGAACAACTTGGTGAAGCCAATGTCATGATCGAGACTCATGAAGAAACCATCTCTAAGATGGAAGGGCATAGTCGTGACTATGCCGATGAGATTTCGGATCTTTCCAATGCTCTTGAGGAAGAGTGTGGTCTTCGTTTGGCTCTTGAGGAGTCATACAACGATGATCATGCTAAATTAAAGAAAGACCTTGATCATGCTCTTGTTGTGTCTCGTGTGCTTAGCTTCGAGATGGCAAAGCTTGGAGTTGATCTTGCTAGACTCAACGAGGACTTTGACATTCTCGACAAGGCTCACAAATTCTTGAAGAGTGCTCATGCTAGTCTCAAAGAGTCTCATGATCAACTCCAAGTGAATCTAACCAAGGAGAAAGCCACCTTTCCTCATATGATATTTATTGATAATGCAAATGCTACTAACCCTTGTTGTGAGCATGTGCATCTTGTTGAGGAGAATGCTAAGTTGAAGGAGCAACTTGAAAAGGGCCTTGTCACATGCATTCAAGGTGAGAAGAACCTTAACGACCTTTTGAGTAATCAAAAGGAAGTTGTGGCCAAGGAGGGGATTGGGTTCGCGCCCAAGCCCAAGAGCAAGAAGAAGAATGACAAGACCAAGCAACCTCCTCCTCTCAAGAAAACTTTTGTGAGGGAGGGAGAGGGTGCTTCCAAGAAGAAGAAGAACCGTGCAAAGGGTGGCAATGCCAAGAAGAACAACGTCATTCCCATGAACATAGCCGGCGACTTTAACCCCTCATATGTGTTGTGCCGTGCTAGTGATGGGCATGTTTATGCTAAATTTGTTGGTTCTTCTTATGAGTACATTGAATGGTCTATTTGGGTTCCTAAGACCCTCGTTACTAACATCAAAGGACCCATTACCAAATGGGTACCTAAAACCAAGCATTGATCTCTTGTAGGGGTTTGCTTCCGGTGGGGGATCATGGTTGCTCGATAGTGGAGCAACAAATCATATGACCGGGAGCAAGGACATGGTGGTGGACGTGCAAGAGATTCCATCTATGCCCACCGATGTCGAGTGGGGTGATGCATCACATTCTAAGGTATTGGGTCTCGGCAAGGTTGTCATTTCTCATGATCTTACGATCGAGAAAGTCATGCTTGTTGAGTCCCTTGCATACAATTTGCTTTCCGTTCGTCAACTTGCAGTCATGGGTTTTGCTACCTTCTTTGACATTGATACCATGGCCCTCTTGTGGAGCAAGACTCTTAAAGTAGCCTTTGTTGGACATGTCGAAAATGGTCTCTATGTGATTAACTTTTTGGAGCGACCCACTAAGACCGTGACATGCCTAATGGCTAAAGTTGACGTGGGATGGCTTTGGCATCGCCGTTTAGCCCATGTCAATATGAGATCTTTGCAAAGTCTTCTCAAGGGGGACCATGTCCGTGGACTAACAAATGTTAGTTTTTGCCAAAGACCGTGCTTGCAGTGCTTGTATTGAAGGAAAGCTACATGAGAAGGCTCACCCTCCCACGACTATCATATACTGAAAGAGACCCTTGGAGCTCCTTCACATGGATCTCTTTGGGCCACCATCATTTGATAGTCTTGGAGATAGAAAGTATTGCTTGGTGATTGTGGATGACTATTCAAGATACACTTGGGTATATTTCTTCAAGAGGAAGAGTGAGACTCAACAAACCGTCATCGACTTTGCAAATGAAGCTCAACGTCAACATAATGCAAAGATCTTGACTATAAGAAATGACAACGGCACCGAGTTCAAGAACTACACCTTGGATGAGTTTCTTAGTGATGAGGGAATCAAGCATCAATATTCTGCACCATATACCCCTCAACAAAATGGTGTTGCAGAGAGAAAGAACCGGACGTTGATGGATGCGGCAAGGACCATGATGGCGGAATTCAAGTCTCCTTACAACTTTTGGGTTGAAGCCATCAACACCGCATGTCATGCATCCAATCGGCTCTATCTCCGCAAAGGCTTGAACAAGACTCCTTAGGATATACTCACCGGCAACAAGCCCAACCTCAAGTACTTCTGGGTGTTCGGGTGTAAGTGTTTCATTCTCAAGAAAGGTGTTCGTTTGTCTAAATTTGAAGCTAGAGCTCATGAGGGCATATTTGTTGGTTATGCTACAAACTCTCATGCTTACCGTGTCCTCAATAAATCCATGGGACTTATTGAGGAGACGTGTAACGTGGAGTTTGATGATAATAACGGCTCCCAAGTGGAGCAAAGTGGCACTTGTGATGTAGGTGATGAAATTCCTCCCCAAGCCATAAGAAGAATGGGAGTTGGCTTTATCCTACCCATTGAGGAACCCCTTGTGGCCGAATGAGAAGGACAATGCTCCACTCAAGTGGAGCCATCACCAACCCAAGGCCCACACGCTTCTGAAGAACAAAGTGAAGGCCCTCAACCTCATGAACAAGACCAAGGGCAAGACCGTGCTCAAGACGATGATATCACCTCAAATGATGCCCAAGGTCAAGTTCTCTCCCCCGAGCATGCTCAAGATTAAGATCATGCTCAAGACGGCGCTCAAGATGATCAAGTGACCCCTCCTCATCTCACCTTCGAGGAGGAATTAGAGCGTCGTGCCGCCAAGATTTCTTCCAAACTCACCACCAAAGGCCATCTCGTGGAGAATGTGGTTGGAAGCCTAAGAAAAGGGGTAAGCACTCGTAGACAATTGGCAAACTATTGTGAACATCACGCGTTTGTCTCTTGTGTTGAACCTCAAAAGGTCTATGAGGCGCTCGAAGACTCGGATTGGCTCAATGCCATGCATGAAGAACTCAACAACTTCGAGTACAACAAGGTGTGGAGATTGGTGCCAAGGCCATTGGAGAACCACAACGTCATTGGAACCAAGTGGATCTTCAAGAACAAGCAAGATGCTCATGGGAACATCATTCGCAACAAGGCAAGATTGGTAGCACAAGGCTACTCTCAAGTCGAGGGTATCGACTACGGTGAAACCTTTGCTCCCGTTGCTCGTCTTGAATCCATTCGTTTGTTGATTGCTTATGCTTCCCATCACAACTTTAAGTTGCAACAAATGGATGTAAAAAGTGCTTTTCTTAATGGTCCCATTAATGAGTTGGTCTATGTCAAGCAACCCCCCGGGTTCGAGGACCCCTACTTCCCGGATCATGTGTATCAACTCGATAAGGCACTCTATGGCCTTAAACAAGCCCCACGTGCGTGGTATGACCACCTTACCGAGTTGTTACAAGATCGTGGTTTTGAAGTGGGGCAAATCGATCCCACTCTTTTTACTAAGAAGGTCAATGGGGAGTTGTTTGTATGCCAACTATATGTTGATGATATTATCTTTGGTTCTCCTAACAAAGCTTTCAATGAGGAATTTGCCGCTCTCATGACCTCCAAGTTCAAGATGTCCTCGATGGGAGAGTTGAAGTTCTTCCTTGGTTTCGATATCAAACAAAGAAGAGAAGGAACCTTCATCAACCAAGCCAAATACACTCAAGACATGCTCAAAAGATTCAAGCTAAGTGATGTCAAGCCGGCTACTACACCAATGCCCACCAAGTGCCAACTTGACATTGATCCCAATGGTAAAGCGGTGGATCAAAAGGTATATCGCTCCATGATTGGATCCTTTCTTTACCTTTGTGCATCTAGACCGGATATCATGTTGAGTGTGGGAATGTGTGCACGGTTTCAAGCCGCACCGAAGGAAAGTCACTATGTGTAGGTCAAGCGAATCTTTCGATATTTGGTTCATACCCCAAACTTTGGCTTATGGTACCCAAGAGGAGCAAACTTCAAGCTTGAAGGATTTACGGATTCCGATTGGGCGGGAGACAAAGTGGATAGGAAGTCCACTTCCGGAGGGTGCCAATTTCTTGGTTGCTCCTTGGTAAGTTGGTCTTCCAAGAAGCAAAGTTGTGTGTCTCTCTCGTCCACCGAAGCGGAATATGTGGCGGCGGTAGTTGTTGTGCTCAACTCCTATGGATGAGGCAAACTTTAAAGGAGTACGGTGTCATTTGTGACAAAGTGCCTCTTTGGTGTGATAATGAAAGTGCCATCAAGATTTCTCTCAACCCGTGCAACACTTCAAGGCGAAGCACATCGAGATTCGGTATCATTTCATCCGGGATCACATTAGGCGAGGGAGATCGAGCTCAAGTATGTCAACACTCAGGATAACCTTGCGATATATTCACGAAGCCCTTAGATGAAGCAAGATTTCATGAGTTAAGGCATGAGCTAAATATCATTGATTTGAGCAATGTGACTTGAGCCCGTGCACTCCCCACCACACTCAACTTGTTGTCTAGTTTAGGTGTAGGCATGGACATAGGGGGAGTGTTGTTCTCTCAATGAACTCTCCCTCCCCCCATTATGCATAAATCGATCACCTCTTTCACATTAGCCATTTTTGATGGTACTTGTGTTCCAAAGACGAGTTTTGGTCATGGGCCCAAGGATAATTCTTCGCGGTGCCATACCATCCCACTCAAACATAGGTGGCCTCGGCCACCGCCCTCTCTCCTTGAGAGGCCTTGTCGTTTGGTGGTTTCTTGTTGTCTCTTGTCTCTGGTTTGTGCTAGAGTTTGTGGTTTCGTATGTGTGAAAAGTTTCCTTGCAAAGGCCCTCTTTTCGTTTTTGAAACCTGCGGTGACTTGAGATTCACGGTACTACCGCGGCCAGCTGCGGTACTACCGCAGCCTGCCACGGTACTACCGCTTATGGAGCTGCAGTACTATCGCGACCTCACGGCAGTAATTTTTTACTGCCGCCGGTTGAGCGGTACTACCGCCTCGGTGCGGAACATCCGCCGAGCGGTACTACCATGATGATACGCGGTACTACGCTGGCGGTTCGAGGCGTGGGGATAAGGACGGGCAGGGGGAGTTCTAACTCCCCATACCCATTCGCAGTCCTCTCCCCACGTCGCCTCCTTCTCTCCCTTGCTCAAGAACGGAGCCGGCGTCCCTCGCCGGATCTACTCCACCGGCTGCCCTCCCGTGATTCCGACCGGTGGGATCGTTCCCCACCATGTGCTCTTGCTACAGACCCAGGTTTTTCCCCAACTCCCTCTCCTTGTTGATGGTGTTTGGTGTTTCTAGGTTTTGGGGGAGGCTTGTGTGTTCTTGAGATTGATAGGCTTAATCTCTGCAAGAATAGGATGAAGGAGTGTGGTATTGCATAGGATTTATATGTGTATTGTTGTCATGCGCTAGATCTGATCACTGTAGCACCGCCGTTGTTTCGCGGTTCTTTTCAGATTCAAATCGATAGTTGGATCCGCTGCGACGCGCTACTACCGCCCATATGGCGCGGTACTACCGCTTGCACGGTACTACCGCCCTACGGGTGCGGTACTACCGCGTTCTGTGCGGCACTAAAGCTCTACTTCCGCTCCAACCACGGTACTACCGTGACCTCGCACGGTACTACCGCGTTTGGAGCAGTACTACTGCTTTAGTGCCGCAGGCAGTGGCAGTCCTACCGTGACTCACACCTATCACATGCCAACTTTCTCATATGTCTCCTATGTGTTTCTTGTGCTTTATCGTGGCCTTCGCATTGATCTTCTTTGCGTCTTTGGTGCTTTCCGTGTGTGTCTCAGGTGGTGGCTCTCGCCGGTCCAATCCCAGCCGTGACACTGGCTCCAAGCGTCTGCGCAACCCCGGTGAAGCACCAGAGGGCTCCTCCTCTGCCCCCAAGCGTCATGTCAAGACAACTGCCAACAAGTTCAAGGAGCCCACCAAGGGCATGGATGAGATGCCCCAATCGGACTACGTCCGTCTCAGGCAAATGGATCCGTACGTAACCCCTCGTTCCTCTATCAGGGGCTGTGAGCTGTTCTGGAACAAGCATCAAACCAACGTCTATCTGGATGTCATCAAGAACAAGCAGAATACCTATGTGGATGTGAAGTGGATTGACATGCATCACTTGAGGAAGGAGAAGTTCCGTGCCTACTTTGGAGAGGCTCTGGACTTGGTGGAGCAGTTTGGCATTGAGCATGTGATATCCTTTCACCTTGACTATGATCCTGAGCTCATTGGTCAGTTCTTTGCTTCTGTCTACTTTCACCCCAATGAGGAGAGGAGGATGACCTGGATGACAAATGGCCGTAAGCTGACTGCTACCTGGAAGGAGTTCATGGATTTGCTCCAAGTTCCTGATGACGGGCTTGACTCCCCCGTGGGTGTTCGCCCCCATGCCAACTCTGACTCTGCCAACAAGGACAGGCTTGCACCGTACTATGTTGAGAAGACGCTTCCAAGTGGCAAGATAGGGCTGGTGCTCAACTCTTTTCTGGATATCATGTACCGCATCTTCCGCAACTCCTTGTTCCCTCGCATTGGTGACAAGGACAAGGTCCATGCCTATATGGTGGATATGATGCTCATCTGCGAGGAGGCTCGTCTGTCTCAGACTCAGCCACTTGATGTCTCACACATCATGTGGTGTGAGCTTCGGTTTGCGGTGTTCAACCGCAAAGTGCCTATCTATGGGCCCTATCTGTTTCTGCTGATCTCGAGGACCTGGGAGAAGATGTTCCCTGGTGAGGACTTCCTTGCCCCTGACTGGATACGCCATGATCCCATCTGTCTGCGTGTCAAACCCAACTGGGCCAACACTACTACTCGTGCCGAGGCGTCTGCTGCTAGGGCTGCTGTTGGAGAGGAGGATGCTGGCGCCGAGAATGTTGATGAGGGCCATGCCGCTAGGCCTTCCCAGAGCTCCTCTATGCCTTCATGGGCCACGAAGCTGAAGGACAAGATGAAGACTCTTTTCTGCATGCAAGCCAAGGGGCAGTACAGGACTCACGTGGCATCCAAGGAGAGTCGTCGCCGGGACAGGAATATCTTGAAGCTCTATGGTGAGGATGTGTGCAGGCGGGTCGAGGAGCACATCACTCCTGAGGCCGAGTGGATGGCGAAGCAAGGCTACAAGTGGACTGATTACGAGGAGGGCGTCGAGGAGTCCATCCTGCCGCCGAGGAGTCGATGGAGAGGGTTGGGACGAGTTCCCTCCTGCTTGAGCCACCGCTTGTGTGTAGGTGTCCTCTCTGCCTTTTTGGCGTCTCGATGCCAAAGGGGAGAGAGCGTGAGATTCTTGAGTCTTGTGTCGTGTTCGTGTTTGGTGTGTTTATTGCGTTTTCGGTTGAACCTCGTTTGAACCTCGTTTTAGTTGCTTTTCTTTCATATGGTGTAATACATATGCACTCTATCTATCTTAGCAAGCTTATGTTATATCGTGCTATATGTTGCTTAGATGTTATTCTTCGGACCTTTGTCTCTAAAATATAGGGGGAGTGGTGATCCTAGTACGTGTGCTATGTAGTCCAAAGCATTCATCCAGTGCACACATCTAGGGGAGCCCGTCTATATTTTGGAGAGGAGGGTTTGCCCTTGCTCTATATTATTGTATCTTTGTGCAAATCCGTATTGTCATCAATCCACCAAAAGGGGAGATTGTAAGGGCATATTTATCCGTAAGTGTTTTGGTGATTGATGACGATACTTTTGGACTAATCGTATGCTTTGAGTTCCTCGGATGGTTCATCTCTAGGCTCGTGGACGATTCGGTGCCCTCGGAGACTATTGAAGGCGGCGTCGCCCCTCGTTTCTTTTGGTGGATTTGAGTCGTAGGAGAGACGTACTATTAAGAGGGGTCGCGTCGGAAAGGTTTAAGCGGAATCAACACGTACACTTGTCCCTCCTTTCCTGCACTTTGGAGCTTCCTTCGTTATCTTGGTTGTGCGGAAATCGACAACTACTCGTACTTGCGGTAGTACCGCAAGTACACGCTGATAATACCGCTGGGTGCCACGGTAGTACCGCTCCTCCGAGCGGTAGTACCACGGCTCCCGTGCCTAGTGCCGCTCGGTGCGGTAGTAAGGCGGATGTAATTTTTACATCCGCGCCCACCGATAATACCGCTCGTCCAGTAGCGGTAGTACCGCGGAGCCCACGATAGTACTGCTCCCTATGAGTCGTAGTACCGTGGCCCTCCTACCTAATACCGTAGTTTCACGGTAGTAGCGGCCTTCTGATAGTACCGCTCCTCGGGAGCGGTAGTACCGCGTCGGATTTTTGTACCACCGCAGATTCAGCGGAAGTTGGCACGGATGTAATTTATTTCATCCGCGCCCTTCTGTGCCGTGACTCTCACGCCTTGCGGTAGTACCGCAAGGGGAGCGTAGTACCGCGCAAGCAGTAGTACTGCCCCTTAGTCAGGCTAGTTCCGGCCTGTCCTGCTGCCACGGTAGTACCATGGTCCGCCACGGTAGTACCGCGCAGCCTCGCGGTAGTACCGCGCCCCTGGAGCGGTAGTAGTAGCAGCGTCATGGACTGAATAAGTGGATAACGGTTGGATTTTTCCCACGACTATATAAGGGGCGTCTTCAACCTCTAGTTGACCACCTCTTCTCTCCCCAAGCTCCATTGTTGCTCCAAGCTCCATTTTGGCCTGATCTCTCTCCCTAGCCAATCAAACTTGTTGATTTGCTCGGGATTGGGTGACAAGGGCCCGATCTACACTTCCACCACAAGATATTTGATTCCCCCCACTTATCCCTTGCGGATCTTGTTACTCTTGGGTGTTTGAGCATCCTAGACGGTTGAGGTCACCGTGGAGCCATATTCCATTGTGGTGAAGCTTCGTGGTGTTGTTGGGAGCCTCCAATTAAGTTGTGGAGATTGCCCCAACCTTGTTTGTAAAGGTTGATCGCCGCCTTCAAGGGCACCATTAGTGGAATCACGGCTCTTGCATTGTGCGAGCGTGAGGAGATTCTGGTGGCCCTAGTGGCTTCTTGTGGAGCATTGTGCCTCCACACCGCTCTATGAGACGTACTTCCCTCAAAGGAAGGAACTTGTAACACATCCTCGTCTCCACCGGCTCCACTCTTGGTTATCTTATCCCTTTACTTGTGCAAGCTTATTTGTGTTCCTATCCTTGCTTGCTTTTGTGCTTGTGTTGTTTGCATCATATAGGTTGTCCACCTAGTTGCACATCTAGACAACCTTTATTATTGCAAAGTTTAAATTGGTAAAGAAAAGCTTAAAAATTGTTAGTTGCCTATTCACCCCCCCTCTATTCAACTATATCGATCCTTTCATCATGTTTCAATTCTTATCTTTTATGCGAGCGTCATTGAAATCATCATGCCTAGCTAAAAAGGCATTAAAGAAAAGCGCTTGTTGGGAGACAACCCAACACTTTTACCTACTGTTTTTATGTGTTAACATGATTAAGCTACAGATTAATCATGTTTTATTGCTTTTGTTTCAATAAAGTGTCAAGTAAAGCCTTTGGGATCATGATGGGTGATAGTTGATTTGATCTTGCTGAAAAACAGAAACTTTTGCGCTCACGAAAATAAGCCTCATTTTTAACAGAAGAGCGATTTTGAGTTGATTCTTTTTGAATAAGTTTTATATACAAATTCCTCACGTGTTCCTAATTTTGTCATAATTTGTTGAGTAGCAGAAGTATGGTAGTTATCCAGATCATTACAGATTATGTTTTCAATGCATAGTTTGCTTGGTTTCTAGTTTCTATGGCTTATATTGCTCAATATAAATTGTGGAAATGATATGATACAGTAGGCATTGTGTGGAAACAATTATGAATCTTGTCTTTGACAATACCAGAGTGAAATGGTTTCCTCTTTATCGTACTAACCTATCTCACGAGGTTCTGTTAAGTTTTGTGTGATTTAAGTTTTCAAGTTTTGGGTGAGATGAATTCCCAACTATTCCAAAAACCCTCGGGGTTAACCTAGATCAGAAGTTCCGCCGCCACAGGCCTATGTAGCCACCAAAAACCAATCTAGAACTAGTTTCGGCCCCTTGCCGGAGGGGGGATCATCACCGGTGGCCATCTTCATCATCCTGGCGGCCACCACGATGAGGAGGGAGTAGTCCACCCTCGGTGCGGAGGGTTTGTACAAGTAGCTATGTGTTTAATCTCTCTCTCTCTCTCTCTCTCTCTCTCTCTCTCTCTCTCTCTCTCTCTCTTTCTCTCTCGTGTTCTTGAGATGTCTCGCTCTTGATGTATCGCGGCTTTGTTAATATAGTCGGATCATATGGTGTTTCCCCCTCTCTACCTTGTTGTGATGAATTGAGTTTTTCCCTTCAAGATTTCATTGTTATCGGATTGAATACTTTTATGGATTTGAGAACACTTGATATATGTCTTGCAATTGAATACTTGTGGTGACAATGGGGTATCGTATTGATTCACTTGATATATGTTTTGGCACTCATCTCGCGGATTCCTGAGGTGACATTGGGGTAATCTATGCATAGGGCTGATGCACGTTCTTGTCTTTGTTTCTCCAGTAGAAATCTTGGTGCACTCTTTGAAGTTCTTTGTGTTGGATTGAGTATTATGAATATGAATTTTCTTTGGTGTTATTTTAGTACGAACTCTAGGATAGATCGAAAGGAAAGAATAGCTTTATGTTATTTTAGTACGAACTCTTGAATAGATTGAACAGAAAGAATAGCTTTGAGATGGTTTCGTACCCTACAAACAATTTATTTGTATGTTCTCTGCTAGATAGGAACTTTGGAGTGATTCTTCATCGCACTGTGAGGGATGGTTATATGATCCAATTATATTAGCATTGTTGGGAGATTGCACTAGCGTAAGTACGGACCCTAGGCCTCATTTCAAAGCATTGCAATACCGTTTTTGTGCCCATTTACTATTTGCTACCTTACTGTTTTTATTTATTCAGATTATAAAAATATATTTCTACCATCCATATTACACTTTTATCACCATCTCTTCGTCGAACTAGTGCACCTATACTGCCATTGTATTGAGTGTGTTGGGGACACAAGAGATTTCTTGTATTTGGTTGCAGGGTTGTTTGAGAGAGACCATCTTCATCCTACGCCTCCCACGGATTGATAAACCTTAGGTCATCCACTTGAGGGAAAATTGCTACTGTCCTACAAAACTCTGCGCTTGGAGGCCCAACACGTGTCTACAAGAATAAAGTTGCAGTAGACATCACATATCTCCGGTCAATAACCAACAGCGGAACCTGGATGCTCATATTGGTTCCTACATATTCTACGAAGATCTTTGTAACACCCCGGATGACATGCTACAGTAAACTCCTATTAATGGTGCCACGTCATCATAATTAAATCTTTGCTAATCATCACTTTGTCCCAAACCGACCTCAAATTCAAATTCCAAAAACAAGTCAAATTATTATTTCTTCAAACTGGCTAGGGAAAATGTTCGATGGGTTGAAAATATTCCCTAACTATTTATCATGTAGGAGCCAACCTCTTTTGAATAATTACAGTCGTCCTAATCTTTTTTAAAACTAAATCATTAGTATTTATGTGACCCTTTTTCATTTAAACAAATAGTTAAATTATTCAAAATAATTTGGAACTTTGTGTTCTGCTACAAAACCTTGCCTAGTATTTATGTGCTAAGTGGCACATTTAACTATACTCATTTATTAGTTCAAAAAAAAATACAAAACTGTAAGGAAAAGCAAAACAGAAAAATAAATATAGAAAAAAGGGAAAAGGCCTATCGACTACTGTGCATGTGAGCCCACTAGCTATTGTGCCTAGCCGAGCCCAGTTCCACCTCTCCTCTCCGCTACAGTGGAGGCATAGGGCGTGGAGGCCATCCACCATGGCCACCGCCACGCCACTGCCATCCAGCTGCCCTCCCTGGAGGTTAAGAGCATCGCCCCGCACTCTCCCGAAAAACCTAGCCCCATTCCCCCTTCCTCGTGCCGTTTCCCTCTCCCACGCGCATCGCCCGAAGCTCCCCGCCATGGCCACTGTCGTTCGCACACTCCCTGTCCTCCCCGCGCCGTGGGACTGAGTCTGGGAGCCCCGCCGTCGTCTGCTACGTCTTCCTCGCCCACTGAATCAAGCCGGGACCCCTGCATCGCCTACATCAACTCCTTCTTCACGCTCCGGCCACCGCTCATCGTCGCTTTGATCCGCCGCCGTTCGACCCGCTCCGACGTCACCAAGTTGCTCCTCGTCACCTATGTGAGCACCACATGGTTTCCCCTCTGTTATCACCATCGATCTTGTCACCTAGCACTCATCCTCGCGAGTTCCGGCTCGTCCGTCCACCACGGCCGGCGGGCTCATCGTTGCCGTGTCCCCTAGCTCCCTCTGTCGATGCGTGCGTGCTCCAGGAGCTGTGTAGATGCTGCCTAGTCTCTCGGTTCGTCTAATCCGAGCCCATAGGCTCGAGCTCGATCCCGTCGAGCGCCACCGCTGTTGCCGCTCGGCCGTCGACATCATCGTCGTTCTTGGTCACCCCCGTCCAGGCCAGCGCCCTGGACTGATGCACCGTGCAGCCCCGTTCTCACCCGTTGCCGTGCCTCCGCCTCACCTGGACGCGTTGGCCGTGGCCGCCATCGCCGTCCACACGCGCGACATCGCGCTGGCGCTGCTTGACCGCCCTCCCTCGCGCTCATGGCCACGCCCTGCACGTCCTCGTCCCCATGCCCGTGCACTGCTGCTCGTTGCTTGCTTCTTGCCGCTGTAGCTGCCGCTACTGCTGATGCTTGCCGCTGCTATGCTACTGCTATTGTCGTTGTTCTGTAGATGATGTTAGTCGCCGCTGTTGCTTAGTTGCCGCTGCAATTGCAGGCCATAGCCACGGCCAAGTGCGGCTATGTGTGTGGTGTGTGCGTGCGCCACTCTGCTGCTCTGCTACAGTAACTGAACGTTACTGTAGTTGTAGCTAGCTTTGCTACGTTTACACTGATTACCCCTCTGTAATGCAGCAAAACAACAACAAAATGACTTCTAATGTGGGTAAAGATAATACTCGTAGAAAGAACACTTGACAAACTCCGTTTTATCCCATTGGTTCAAATTCAAAATATGTAACGATTAAATCCTATGAAAATCACAAAATCCAATGTTCGTATATTTTAACAGTTTCTAGAATTAACTTCAAGTGGCACTTTTCAAATACAATTTAGATCAAGCAACTGAACTCTAAAATGGATGTCAATGATAGTGTCATGTAGATCACATAAAGATGATAAAAATTGGTAAAAGGCACTAATTTATAGGATGTACAGAACACTAGCTATAGCCTTTGAAAACAGCTAAGTGATGCTCAAAAACTGATCAATTCTCAGACTTAGCCAATTTTCAGGAAATTCCAAAATATCGTTTAAACTTTGAAAAATCATAGGAAATAGACCGTAGCTTGGATGAAAATGCTTTGTACATGAAAGTTGCTCAGAACGACGAGACGAATCCGAACACGCAGTCCGTTTACCTGTCAGATGCCTCGAACTATCTGAACATGGAACTTTCCCTCTCCGGTCATCTGTCTGACACAGGTCCGGAACCGGGAAAACATTCCCGGTTGACTTCCCCCTTCACCGGTATCGTGTAGCACCGCGTTACAACACATATAGCTCTTCCTATTGTCCTGTTATGCACTTGCTTGCTATGTATTTACTGTTTCTCCCCCCTCTTTTCTTCGGTAGACCCCGTGATGATGTTGATGCCCCTATGATCGACTACGTCACCGACGACCCCTCCTTCTCGTCTGAGCAACCAGGCAAGCCCCGATATCGCCCATTCCATTCTCTCATGCTTGCATTAGATTTTGCTACTATTATTGTTTGCTCCTATTCTGATGCATAGCCTGCTTTTGTACCTTACCTGCTTATCCTAAACTGCTTAGTATAGGCTGGTTAGTGATCCATCAGTGACCCCCACCTTGTCCTTGTTGCCCCTGCTTCATCATTGAAGACCCGATCAACGGGATCGAAGACCAGGCCCCGGCACCGCACATCACTTTCCCCTTAGTCGCTCGACACTACTGGGTTACTATCGAGTGCCGAGGGTGAGACCTCTACAGCACTTCTGATGTTAAACTGTAGTGTAGCTACTCGGTTGTGGTCATCGAGGGTGATTTTGCCTTAACCACTTCCGATACGACTCTGTCGTGCAACCCCTCAAGTGTGAACCTCGGGGGTGGTTCCTCTTACGTTCACCTTGATGATTACATCGAGTGGAATTCACCGGGGGTGATTCCTCGGGTTTTCCCCTTGATGTTTGGACACACGGATACTATGGTTACTATGACTTTACACTGAACCATGTTACTAAAGACGGGTCGACCCTGAAGGGTACCCGCGCGAGCATAATTGCGAGTGATGTGGAGTCGGGTTGACCTGGAAGGTGCCCGGTGCCCGCGAGATAATTACGAGGCGTGGCCGGGCATTCTTAGCCCTTGCCGCAAGTCCTCGAGACGGGGCAACAGGGTCACATCTTTCATGAGTCTCTGCTTGTTACCGCGCGTTCCTAATCCACTACGATTTGGATATTTGATCCGAGGGGCCTCTGGCCTGATAGCACTAACCATCACGTGGGCATAGTATGGGCGTTCTACGTCGTATGCATCAGCCGAAGCTTAATAGATGTCAGCGACTGAGTGGCGCGCGCCGGGTTGGACTGCGTAAGCACCTGCCTTGTTGAAGGAGGTAGCTAGGTCTGCTCCCCGGCCGCGTACGCAACATGCAGGAGTTCCCGGGGAGATGGCCCATGACCCCTGGGGGCATAGGTTTAGTCCGGCGTGCTGGCCTCTCTATTAAGCCTAGGTCGGGTTGCGGCGTATTGTTTGGCCGAGGCCGGGCATGACCCAGGAAAGTGTGTCCAGCCGGAGTTAATCGAGCGTGGTGGGTAAGTTGGTGCACCCCTGCAGGGAAGAAAACATATATCGATAGCCTGTCCTACGGTAACAAACACTTGGAGTTGTATCCCGATCGATACAACTAGAACTGGATACTTGTGATGAGAATTGAATTGTGATGAGAAATGGATAGTATGGCTCTGTGATTGCTTTCTCGCAGGGAGTCGAGAAAGGACCTCTGGCCGAGGTTGTTAACACTACTACTACTTTACTTTATGCTACTCTACTCCCTCTCCTTTGTTGCAAGATGGTGGTTTCCAGAAGATGCTAGTCTTCGATAGGACTGGGCCTTCTCTCTATTCTAGCATTTCTGCAGCCCAGTCCACATATACAACCTTCCTTTGATAATGTTGCATATGTAGTGTAGATCCTTGCTTGCGAGTACTTTGGATGAGTACTCATGGTTGCTTTGCTCCCCCTTTTCCCCTTTTTCTTCTTTCCGGTTGATGCAACCAGATGTCGGAGCCCAGGAGCCATATGCCACCGCCGATGCCTGCTACTACGTGGAGACCGCTGATGACAAGGAGTAGTTAGGAGGCACCCAGGCAGGAGGCCTTGCCTTTTCGATCTATGTTGCTTTTGTGCTAGCCTTCTTAAGGAAAACTTGTCTAACTCATGTCTGTACTCAGATATTGTTGCTTCCGCTGACTCTTATGTTTTCGAGCTTATGTATTCAAGCCCTCGAGGCCCCTGGCTTGTAATATAAAGCTTGTATTATTTTTAATTTGTGTCTAGAGTTGTGTTGTGATATCTTCCCGTGAGTCCTTGATCATGATCGTACACATTTGCGTGTATGATTAGTGTATGATTGAATCGAGGGCGTCACAATCTTTATCGGTCAAACCGCAATGACAACATACGTCATTCCCTTTGTCATCGGTATGTTACTTGCCCGAGATTCGATCGTCGGTATCTTCATACCTAGTTCAGTCTCGTTACTAGCAAGTCTCTTTACTCGTTCAGTAATACGCCATCCCGCAACTAACTCATTAGTCACATTTCTTGCAAGGCTTATCATGATGTGTATTACCGAGAGGGCCCAGAGATACCTCTTCGATACTCAGAGTGAAAAATCCTAATCTCGATCTATGCCAACCCAACAAACACCTTCGGATACACCTGTAGAGCATCTTTATAATTACCTAGTTAAGTTGTGACGTTTGATAGAACACAAGGTGTTCCTCCGATATTCAGGACTTCCATAATCTCATAATCAAAGGAATATTTATAATTCATGAATAAAGCAATAGAAATAGAACTTAACGATCATTATGCTAAGCTAACAGATGGGTCTTGTCCATCACATCATTCTCCTAATGATGTGATCATGTTCATCAAATGGCAACACATGTCTATGGTCAGGAAACTTAACCATCTTTGATTAACGAGCTAGTCTAGTAGAGGCATACTAGGGACACTGTGTTTTGTCTATGTATTCACACATGTATTAAGTTTCCGGTTAATAAAATTCTAGCATGAATAATAAACATTTATCATGATATAAGGAAATATAAATAACTGAAGGAAATATGGCCTAAAGGTAATAATAAAGTTTTTATTTATATTTCCTTATATCATGATAAATGATTATTATTCATGCTAGAATTGTATTAACCGGAAACTTGATGCATGTGTGAATACATAGACAAAACAAAGTGTCCCTAGTATGCCTCTACTTGACTTGCTCGTTAATCAAAGATGGTTAAGTTTCCTGACCATAGACATGTGTTCTCATTTGATGAACGAGATCACATCATTAGGAGAATGATGTGATGGACAAGACCCATCCGTTAGCTTAGCATAATGATCATTAAGTTTTATTGCTATTGCTTTCTTCATGACTTATACATATTCCTTTAACTATGAGATTATGCAACTACCGAATACCGGAGGAGTATCTTGTGTGCTATCAAACATCACAACGTAACTGGGTGATTATAAAGATGCTCTACAGGTGTCTCGGAAGGTAACAAGATTGAACTAGGTATGAAGATACCGACGATCGAATCTCGGGCAAGTAACATACCTATGACAAAGGGAATGACGTATGTTGTCATTGCGGTTTGTCCGATAAAGATCTTCGTAGAATATGTAGGAACCTATATGAGCATCCAGGTTCCCCTGTTGGTTCTTGATCGGAGATGTGTCTCGGTCTTGTCGACATAGTTCTCAAACCCGTAGGGTCCGCACGCTTAACGTTCGATGACGATTTGTATTATGAGTTATGTGTTTTGGTGAACGAAGATTGTTCGGAGTCCCGGATGATATCACGGACATGACGAGGAGTCTCGAAATGGTAGAGAGGCAAAGATTGATATATTGGACGATAGTATTCAGACACCGGAATGGTTTCGGAGTGTTTCGGATATTTATCGGAGTACCGAGGGGTTACCAGAACCCCCCCGGGGAAAGTAATGGGCCAACATGGGCCATAGGGGAGAGAGAGGGCAACCCACAAGGGGCGGCGCCCCCCATGGGCAGTCCGAATTGGACAAGGGGAGGGGGCGCGGCCCCCCTTTCCTTCTCCCTCTCCCTCTCCTTCCCCCTTTCCCCCTCCATAAGAAGGAATGGGCCGAATAGGACTTGGAGTCCTAGTAGGACTCCCCCCACTTGGGGCGCGCTCTAGGTCGGCCTCCTGCCCTCTCCTCCTTTATATACGGGGGCAGGGGGCACCTCAAAGCACATCAATTGTTTCTTAGCCGTGTGCAGTGCCCCCCTCCACCGTTTACTCCTCCGGTCATATTGTCGTAGTGCTTAGGCGAAGCCCTGCACGGATCACATCACCATCACCGTCACCACGCCGTCGTTGAGGGAGTTCCGGACTAGGGGGTGTCCGGATAGCCGAACTATCATCATCGGCCGGACTCCAAGACTATGAAGGTACAAGATTGAAGACTTCGTCCCGTGTCCGGATGGGACTTTCCTTGGCGTGGAAGGAAAGCTTGGCGATGCGGATATGTAGATCTCCTACCATTGTAACCGACTCTGTGTAACCCTAACCCTATCCGGTGTCTATATAAACCGGAGGGTTTTAGTCCGTAGGACGAACAACAATCATACCATAGGCTAGCTTCTAGGGTTTAGCCTCTTTGATCTCGTGGTAGATCCACTCTTGTAACACACATCATCAATATTAATCAAGCATGACGTGGGTTTTACCTCCATCAAGAGGGCCCGAACACTGGGTAAAACATCGTGTCCCTTGTCTCCTGTTACCATCCGCCTAGACGCACAGTTCGGGACCCCCTACCGAGATCCGCCGTTTTGACACCGACATTGGTGCTTTCAATGAGAGTTCCTCCGTGTCGCCACCGATAGGCTCGATGGCTCCTTTGATCATCAACAACGACGCGGTCCGGGTGAGACTTTTCTCCCGGACAGATCTTCGTGTTCGCGGCTTTTTGCTGCGGGCAATTAAGCAGCCATCCGGAGCAGATCGAAGCTACGCCCTGGCCGTCAGTCAGATTTGGAAGTTTAAGCTATCGACCGATATCCGCGGAGACTTGATCTTCGACGGATTCGAGACGCAATAAGCGCGCCGACTTGTCTCGATGGGCATGATCTAGCTCTGCGGCGACAAAGTGCCACGAGGGCGCACGAATCCGCTCCGACCCTTAATCTGGAGCCGGATTCCCGATCGAGGACGAGTGGTTGGACACCTCGGGGCTTTAATCTCTCGGCGATCGAGGCGAACTCTATCCTCGTCGCTGCGAAGACCTCGACTCCAGGGTGCCGGACTCCTCTCCGGACTCCGAACCCTCCGCGCCCTTGCCGATCGAATCCGATTGGGCGCCCGTCATGGAGTTCACCGCCGCGGACATCTTTCAGCACTCGCCCTTTGGCAACATCCTAAATTCACTAAAGTCTCTCTCTTTATCCGAGAGCCCTGGCGGATTACGGTCAGAAGGTTGGGATGCGACGACGAAGAAATTCAACGCCCACCCACCACCCACTTGGTAGCCGCCGTCGGCGATCTAACCGACATGCTAGACTACGACTCCAAGACATCGACGGTATGGACGGCGATGCCGAGATTTACCAAGACCCAGCGCCTATAGGATAATTGGAAGTCCACCTCGTCATACAACATATACATGGTGGACATCCCAAAAGATGGGAACGGCGATGGAACAACGGAGGATGACCCCTCCAAGAAGCAGCCCAAGCGCCGGCGTCAGCGGCGCCGCCCTAAATCCCGCCACAGCAAGAATGAAGATTCCGGCACCGGAGATAACAATACACCGGACAGTGCCGAAGACAATCCACTCCAGCAAGATCCAGCGCAGGAGGATGGAGAGCCAGCCCTCAAGAGAGAGCGGCAGAAGAAGAGGTAGAGGATTATACGCCTCCCTCCGAAGACGAAGCAAGCCTCGACGACAATGAATTAAATCGTGCACGAGGATCCCGTCGAACAAGAGCGTTTTAGACGCAGGCTTATGGCCACGGCGAACAGCCTCAAGAAAAAGCAGCAACAGCTTCGAGCTGATCAGGATCTGCTAGCCGACAGATGGACTGAAGTCCTCGCGGCCAAAGAGCATGAGCTCGAACGCCCCTCCAAAAGCTACCCTAAACGCAAGATGCTCCCCCGATTAGAGGAGGAGGCTTACGAACCCGCATCACCAGGAGACAATACGGCCGATCGACCACCCCGTGGTTGCGACAGAGAGGCCTCTAGGCCCTTCACTAGAACCGTACCCCGTCATCTCTCAAAAAGCACACGGCCAAAGGGGAACACTCCGGACCTGCGAGATATATTGGAGGACAAGGCAAGACAATCAAGATCGATCTATGGATCGCGTGGGCGCCCCACGGTACGTGACGACAACCGTCGCGCCGGACACAGTAAGTGTAACACCCCGGAAGTAACTTTCCATATTTGTAACTCCAACTCTTGCCATTTTCGGCATCGATATATGATATTCCCTCCGTGGTTGGGTTTTCTTCTTTTTGCATTTTGTCCATGTCATGCATTTTATATTATGTCATCATGTGCATCGCATTTGCATACGTGTTCGTCTCATGATTCCGAGCATTTTTCCCGTTGTCCGTTTTGCAATCCGGCACTCCTATCTCCCCGGCGGTCCTTTTACGTTTTTCCGTGTGCGGGTATTAAACCTTCTCGAAATGGACCGAGGTTTGTCTAGTGGCCTTGGTATACCACCCGTAGACCACCGATCAAGTTTGGTCATTTGGAGCTCGTTTGGTACTCCAACGGTTAACCGCGCACTTCATAAAGGCCTCTTTTAAGTTGCAGCCCAACACCCCTTCAAAACAGCCCAATAACCCATCTAAGTCACTCCCATGCTCTCCGTCGTTCGATCACGATCGTGTGGCGAAAACTACACCTCATTTGGACTCTCCTAGCTCCCTCTATGCCTATTTAAGCAAACCTCCCCAAATCCGGATCATCTCCCGAAACCCTAGCTAATTTTGCCTCCACGCCGCGGACACGTCCGGCGAGCGAACGCGTCCGCCCGCCGCCGCCCGGCCAACCGCCCGACCGCCACGTGTGGCCCGCGCCGCCGCGCTCCTCGCGCGCCGGCCATGAGGGCCAGGCCAGAAGCCTCCCGGCCCGCCGCCGCGCCCCGGCCCGCCGCCCGCCGCCTCTCCGCCGCCGCACCGGCCGCCCGCGCCCGCCGCCTCTCCGCCGCCGCCTACGCCGCCGGCGCCTCCGCGCCAGCCGGCCCAGCGGCTTCGCCACCGCCTCGCCCGACCCCGCGCTGAGGTCGCCGGCTCGCCGCGCCCGCCACCTCGCCGCCAGGCGCCGGCCGACTCCTCCCGGCCCGGCCGCTCCGGCCACCCCGCCGGCGACCTTCCCTCGCCGGAGCCCGCGCCGATCCGATCGGATCCGGCCTCGGGCCACGAGCGCCGTTGACCTCTCTTCCCCCTTTTTTTTCCTAAGTCTCGAGATCTCTTTGTAATTTTGTGCAATTTTCAACATGCTATATCTTCGCATCCGTAGATCCATTTTTCGCGTATAATATGTCAAAATGTTCGCCTCGAAGAGTAGATCATTTCATTCCATTGCATCATTTTCATTTGAGCTCATCTTGATGCCCGAAATGCTGTTAGAAGAGTGCTATGTGCTGTTAGTTTCTGATTTTTATCAGGACTTGCACTTTTGTTATTTTTGCCATGATTAATATGTGCACCCGATGGATTTGAGTCCTACATGTGTTTTGTTAAATGCCATGCCATATTTCCAGGGGTATATGCCATGTATTTTTTTGATCTATGTGGTGACTAGCACAAGCATGCAAAGTAGGTGTCCTAATGTTGCTGATTTCAGCCCTGTTTTAGCTGATTTTGATGCCATGTTTACTTGATGATACCGAGAGATCTATGCATATTTTGAGATACTTCAGTAAGGGTGTTTGGTAAAGAATGACTTGCTCTATCCATTCATGCCTTTGTTTGCAATTATGGGCTGCTATAGCTTGAGTCAATCGAGCTCTACTTTTGCTACCAAATGTTTCCTGGCAGATTGTATACGTGTTATTCAATTTTGCCAAGCTTGTTGTGGTTGAACCATATATGCTATGTTAGTGTTCTTGCCATGTATGTCTTCTATGTCATGTCTTCTTGATGTATGTATGCTTAGTTTATAATATAAGGCTCTGTAGTGAGTGCATTGAGCTTGTAAACATGCCATCTCGTTATCAGTTTTTGACATGTCAAGTTGCTGAATCTGTTAACGAGACTTTCAATATTGACGTGGGTGTTACTATATTTTCTAGTCCTTTTTGGCTTATGGTCAGTAAGGGACTTTTGTTCTAGGCTTTGAGTAGATTCATGCCATGCCATGTTTTGCTATTTTAAGTTCCTGTAGCATGTAGTTTTGATGCTCTGAACATTGCAACCTGTTGCTGTTTTTGCCATGTCCAGCCTGATTATTATTGCACTTTTGCCATGCTTGTTTGAACATGTTATGATGTGAACTAGCCATAGCTCAGTGCTCATCTTTTGTCGAGCATCATGTGTAGATCACTGCCATGTGCTTTGTTGTTACGTTTGGGTGCAGTAGCTTAATTAATTGTTGCTTGCTAAGTGGCATCATGCTGTTAATGGCAGATTTGCGCCATTCTTGTTTTGCTTGCCATTTGCAAACCGTGCATCCGTTTCGGTGATCTTTATATCGATTTCAACCGAAATCATCTCATCTTTCAGTGGCATGCTTGGTTTGCCAAGTTGATGCCTGGTTCATCATTACCTTCCGGGCGCATATAAGCATTGCATATCGCATCCCGCATATCATGTCATGTTTTGCATCATGTTGATTGTGCATTGCACCGTGATTTATTGTGGTTCCTTTGTTTGTGTTGTTGCTTTGGGTAGAGTCGGAGGCGAGTACGTGAACGAGGAGCCTGTTGAGAACGTTTTCGAGGATCAAGCTTTCGACAACTCGAGAACATTGCGAGCAAGATGACCATACCCTCGAAATCACTTCTATCTTTGCTATGCTAGTTGCTCGCTCTTTTGCTATGCCTATGCTGCGATGCCTACCACTTGCTATATCATGCCACCCATATTGCCATGTCATCCCTAACCATCCTTTCCTAGCAAACCGTTGATTGGCTATGTTACCGCTTTGCTCAGCCCTCTTATAGCGTTGCTAGTTGCAGGTGAAGCTGAAGTTTGTTCCTTGTTGGAACATGGAGATGTTGTTCCTTATTGGAACATGTTTACTTGTTGGGGATATCACAATATATATATCTGCTATAATTTAATACATCTATATACTTGGTAAAGGGTGGAAGGCTCGGCCTTATGCAGTGTTTTGTTCCACTCTTGCCACCTAGTTTCCGTCATACGGTGTTATGTTCCTTGATTTTGCGTTCCTTACGGTTGGGTGATTTATGGGACCCCTTGACAGTTCGCTTTGAATAAGACTCGTCCAAAGCAAGGCCCAACTTTGGTTTTACCATTTGCCACCTAAGCCTTTTCCCGGGTTTTCGCGAGCCCGAGGGTCATCTTTATTTTAACCCCGGGCCAGTTCTCCTCCGAGTGCTGGTCCAAACTGTCACCGCCGGTGGCCATCGGGGCAACTCGAGCTGGCCTATCGGAAGTTTGGACAATCCGGTGTGCCACGAGAACGAGATATGTGCAGCTCCTATCGGGATTTGTCGGCACATTCGGGCGGCTTTGCTGGTCTTGTTTTATTCTGTCGAAATGTCTTGTAGTCCGGGATTCGAGATTGATCGGGTCTTCCGGTAGAAGGAATATCCTTCGTTGACCGTGAGAGCTTATAATGGGCTAAGTTGGGACACCCCGCAGGTAATATCTTTCAAAGCCGTGCCGCGGTTATGAGGCAGATGGGAATTTGTTAATGTCGGTTGTAGAAAACCCAAAGTTGACCTCAAATAAAATACACATCAACGCGTGTGTAACCGTGATGGTCTCTTCTCGGCTGAGTCCGGGAAGTGAACACGGTGTTGGAGTTATGTCTGACGTAAGTAGTTCAGGATCACTTCTTGATCATTACTAGTTTCACGTCCGCGCTTTGCTCCTCTTCTCGCTCTCTTTTGCGAAGTAGCCACCATATATGCTAGTCGCTTGCTGCAGCTCCACTTTACTACTCAGTCCTTCCTATAAGCTTAAATAGTCTTGATCTCGCGGGTGTGAGATTGCTGAGTCCCCGTGACTCACAGATACTTCCAAAACAGTTGCAGGTTCCGACGATGCCAGTGCAGGTGATTCCACCGAGCTCAAGTGGGAGTTCGACGAGGAACGTGGTCGTTACTATGTGTCTTTTCCAGATGATCAGTAGTGGTGCCCAGTTGGGACGATTCGGGGATCTGTGTAGCATTTGGGGTATCTTCTTTTATTTTGGTTCCGTAGTCGGACCTTGAGTGTACTCTGAATGATGGATGTTTATTTATGTCTTGTGTGAAGTGGCATTGTAAGCCAACTATGTATCTTTCCTTAATTATTACATGGGTTGTGTGAAGATTACCTCACTTGCGACATTGCTTTCAATGCGGTTATGCCTCTAAGTCGTGCCTCGACACGTGGGAGATATAGCCGCATCGGGCGCTACAAGTTGGTAATCGAGCCTTCCCGACTTAGGAGCCCCTACTTGATTGTTTCTTGGCGTTGTTGAGTCTAGAATGGAAAATGTTTTGAGTCTTAGGATTATATATATCGAGAGTAGGATTCTTTTACTCCCAGTCCTTCGTCGCTCTGTGAGGTCTCTGACGTAGAGTTTTGACTCTTCTCTCCTCAAATTTCACTAAATTTTTTAGGATCACGTGGGTATCTTGGAATCGTTCGATGGTTTTGTGGCGAGAACATTGTTCTTGGTGCCTCGACATTTAGGGGTTGTGGCGGTGTCCCGGGAGTTGAGCTCCGAGGTGTTGTCGTCACAATTTTATCGTTGCAGATTCTGGAATACGAGTTTTACCGACATTGAAATCTCTTTTGTGCAGTTGTTGGTGAGATAACCCCGATAGCCCGAGATTGTGGCGAAGGGAGTATTGCCATGACTTGCATAACGGATGTTTTTGAAGGTCGAGGTACACGATTTCGAGGATTTCTTGGTTATGTGTTGACGGATGGATACAATTTGGATCTAGGTATTGTTAGTTTGGGTGATATATTTTGTGTCCCCTGTATCCCCAACACCAGATTGCATAACCAGAAAGTTTGGGAGTTTATAGGTGGGAATTCTAGTAGCTTACGGGATATTCTTTCCGACGGATGTATGATTTGAGATTGGGGTTCAACGTCTAGTGGTCCGCCCATTCACGGTCGATTCTGATGGTCGTGAGGCGTCTTAAAGAATCCTTGGCTATGCTGATTCGGGGCGTCTTGTTAGTCATTCGTGACGTCCGCTATACGTCGTGTCCGTGTGGGCCCCACCACGAACACTTTGGACGAAATCTCTATCATGTGTTTGTTCCGGCTCATTCTAGAAGCCAATCTTTTGTTTTCAGTTGTGATATTTGATTTGTTTCTAAGTCAGATGTTGTTTCCATATCTTTATCTAAGTGGCTTCTCACCTTAATGGACGTGTGATGATTAACTTTGGAATTCATTCGTTCATTCTTGTTCGAATGTTTATTGTGAAGACTTTATGTTGCAATTTCTATCCGTTGATTCTACTTATCAATTTGTCTATCAAAGGACTAACGGATGTCACCCTCTTGAGATGGCTCCGCCAACGCGTCGAATCCGGATCGCAATGATGGGGATCATCGAATCCTCCACCTCCACCTCCACCTCCGCCTCCGGAGGCACGGCAAGCTATCATGGCAGCCACCAATGCCAATGCTCGAGATGATTTTGCAGCTCTTGCAAGAACGCACTCAGGGCAAGGCAATCAAGGCAATCAAGGCAATCAAGGTCAAGGCAACAATCAGCCACACTTTGCTACTCTCGATCGGTTCCTCGCTAATCACCGAAGTCTTTCGGTTTACGTGTTGAGGCTACAGACGGCGACGATTGGTTAGTGGACATCTGCAAGCACTTTGATCTGTAGCAATGTCGGACACGAGGACTTTGTCAAGTTTGCATCGTTTCAACTCAAGGATCAAGCTGCTGAGTGGTACCCGACAATACAAAGATTCGAGAGGAGGTCGTGTCATTACAGGATGAGTTCCGCCGTGATTTGAGCTCATCACATTCAAAAGTGTTGTTGAGAGCAAGCGTGAGGAGTTCCGCAATCTCAAGCAGGGCAACATGTCGTCTATCAATACAATATCCAGTTCGAAGCTCGCTTCGTTTTGCTAAGCAAGGCGTGCACGATGAAAAGAGTATGATCTATCGATTCAGAGGTGGCACGAGAGAAGATCTGCAATTACCTCTTGTGCTGTTTGAGCAGATAAGTATGATGATTTCTACAACATGGCTCAAGCAAGAAGCTGCACAGCTCAAATGCGAGGCTTCTAAGAAGAGAATCGGGATGCAGATTCAGTCCTCCTCGTCCTCTCAAGTGGCAGCCAAGCAGCGAAGTTTTACCCCCCCTCCTCCGTTCCGTCGGCCTTACCGTGAGAAGAACTCAGGTGGCGTGGATCTTCCCACCCACCCAACCCAAGCTATCGAACAAGTCTAATTCTCAAGCTCCAAGGTCAAGTGCTCCTTACCACCGTCCGCTCTCGAGGTCACTTGCAACAAGTGTCGCAGAAGGGTCACTATCGAACAAGTGCTTCAACCAGGCGTCTTCCGCCTCCTCCTCTGTGAAATCTTCCAGCAATGCGGTGGTCAAGCATAATCCCAAGTTTGCAAAGGTCAATATGATGAATGCAGCTCAAGCAGAGAGTCTTCGATGTGATAATGGGTAATCTCTCGATTAATGATATTCTGCAAAAGTCTTATTTGATTGGTGCATCGCATTCTTTCATGTCATATCCTTTTGCATCAAAGCACAATTTTGATACTGAGGCATTACCTCAAGCTATGCAAGTTATTTCTCCGGTAAGCGTTTGAGATCTACCATGTTGGTTCGAATGTCGGTATCAAGATGGGGATTATAGATTTCTGGCTAAACCAATTGTTCTTGGTGATTCGGATATTGATCTTATTCTCGGAATGGATGGCTTTATCAGCACAAAGCTCAAATTGATTGTGCTGCTGTGGAAATTCAATTGACTCATTCTTCTAATGATGTGATCATCTATGCCGCTCGTGATGAAACCATTGGTTGTTTTCTCTCAATGAGAAGAAGGCGAATTGAATGCCATCTCTCGATTCGATCGTTTGTGAGTACCAAGATGTCTTTCGGAAGAGCTTCGGGTATGCCTCCTCATCGGCCGCTTGAGTTCGTTATCGATCTTGAGCACCGCATTGAACCCGTTGCAAGCGCCCATACAAGCTTGGACCTGATGAGCTGAAGGAATTGAAGAAGCAGCTCGATGAACAAGAGCGTCTGGTTTGATCGGACCGAGTTCATCTCCTTGGGGTTGTGGTGTTCTTTTGTCCGAAGAAGGATGGCGCGGACCGACTTTGCGTCGATTACCGTCCATTGAATAAGAAGACAATCAAGAACAAGTATCCACTTCCCAACATCAATGAGCTTTTCGAGCAACTCAAAGGTGCTACTGATGTTCTCCAAGCTTGACCTTCGTATGGGGTATCATCAGATTCGCATTCGTGAACAAGATATTCCCAAGACAGCATTCAGAACAAGCTTTGGTTCTTATGAATATACTGTCATGTCTTTCGGCCTCGTCAATGCTCCTCCAACTTTCTCTCGGATGATGAACTTCATATTCAACCCCTACACCAATGAATTCGTCTTGGTCTATCTTGATGATATTTTGGTCTTCTCCAAGAATAAGAAGGATCATGCCAAACATTTGCGATTGGTGCTAGACAAGCTCAGAGAGTACCAATTCTATGCTAAGTTCTCCAAATGTGAATTTTGGCTTGATGAAGTGCTTTATCTTGGTCATATCATCTCGCCAAGGGCATCATTGTTGATCCCGAGAAGGTGTCCGCAATTGTGAATTGGGAACCTCCTCAGAATGTCAAGCAGCTCCGCAGCTTTCTTGGTCTTGCAAGCTATTGCCGAAGATTCGTTGAGAACTTCTCCAAGATTGCAAAGCCTCTTTCCAACCTTCTCCAGAAGCATGTGAAGTATGTCTGGTCTCCCGAGTGTGACGTTGCTTTCAATACCCTCAAAGAGAAACTCGTCACAGCTCTGTTCGACTCCTCTGATGAATCCAAGCCATATGAAGTTTTCGTGATGCTTCTCTTCAAGGTCTCGGTGCTGTGTTAATGCAAGAGAAGAGAGTTGTGGCTTATACCTCTCGCCAGTTGAAGCCCAACGAGAAGAACTACCCCACTCACGATCTTGAGTTGGCGGCAGTTGTTCATGCATTGATTACATGGAGACATCTCTTGTTGGGAAGGAAAGTGGACATTTTCACTGATCACAAGAGTCTCAAGTACATCTTCACTCAGCCCAACCTCAACCTCGAGCAGACTCGATGGGTGAAATGATTCAAGAGTACAACCCAAGTATTGAGTATACTCGGGCAAGGCCAATGTCATTGCAGATGCCTTTAGCAGGAAAGCTTATCGCAGCAGTCTAATCCTCAAGCCCTTTCGGCGGATCTCGTGAATCTTTCCATAAGCTGAATCTTCAAGTTGTTCCTCAAGGCTTTCTTGCCAACCTCATAGTCTCTCCTACTTTGGAAGATCAGATTCGTGAGGCTCAACTTCTGGATGCCATGGTGAAAAAGGTGAAGCGTGGTATCGACAAGGGCATTTCAAGTACAAGTGCTTCGCGTTGATGACAAAGACACTCTGTTCTTTGAGGACGGATTGTGGTTCCTAAGGGTGATCCGAGAAAAGTCATTATGAGCGAGGCTCACAATTCGCTTCTATCCATTCATCCGGAAGTGCGAAGATGTACCATGACCTCAAGCAGTCATATTGGTGGACTCGAATGAAGCGAGAAATTGCTCAATTCGTGAATGAGTGTGATGTCTGCAGAAGAGTGAAAGCAGAACACCAAAGACCAGCTGGTCTCCTCCAACCTCTTGCTATTCCTGAATGGAAGTTTGATCATATTGAAATGGACTTCGTGGACTGGCTTTCCAAAGTCCAAGCGTGGAAATGATGCTATCTTCGTTGTCATTGACAAGCTTACTAAAGTGGCTCATTTTCTTCCTATCAAAGAATCCATCACAGCAGCTCGGTTGGCGAGCTATACACCTCGAGATTGTCTCCTTGCGGCATTCCACAAGTGATCTCTTGAGACCGTGGCAGCATCTTTACCTCCAAGTTTTGGGATTCTTTTCGAAGGCCATGGGCACCAACATTCGTTTCAAACAGCTTTCCATCCTCAAACAAGTGGCCAAGTTGAGCGAGTAAATCAAATCCTTGAAGATATGCTCGGGGCTTGTGTCATTTCTTTCGGTATGAAGTGGGAAGATTGTCTTCCTTATGCGAGTTCTCTTACAACAACAGCTTCCAAGCGAGTTCGGGCAAGGCCCCATTCGAAATTCTCTATGGCGAAAGTGCCGTACTCCTCTCAATTGGTGCGAGACAGGTGAGCGCCAACTTCTTGGCAATGACTTGATCACGAAGCGGAAGAAATGTGCCAAGTCATTCGTGAGAATCTCAAAGCCGCATAATCGCGCGGAAGAACTATTATGATGATAAGCACCGTGATGTGGCTTTTGAAATCGGAGACCATGTCTACCTCGCGTCTCTCAATGAAAGGCACTCGTCAACCCGGTATCAAAGGAAGCTTGCCCCTAGATCGTGGGTCCTTTCAAGATCATTGGGAAAAGAGGCGATCTCGCCTATCAACGAGCTTCCATCCAACTTTGCAAGCGTGCACGATGTGTTTCACGTGTCACAGCTTCGCAAGTGCTTCAAGACTCTGAACGCACTATCAACTTCAAGAGATTGACCTTCAAGAAGATCTCTCTTATCATGAGCACCCCGTTGCTATTCTTGAAGAAACCGAGCGCAAGACTCGCAACAAGTCAATCAAATTCCTGAAAGTGAAGTGGTCACACCATTCCGACCGAGAAGCTACCTGGGAGCGCGAGGATCACCTCCGTTCTGAATATCCGGAGTTCTTTCAGTCCTAGATCTGGGGCGAGATCCTCTTGTAGTGGTGGAGTGTTGTAACACCCCGGAAGTAACTTTCCATATTTGTAACTCCAACTCTTGCCATTTTCGGCATTGATATATGATATTCCCTCCGTGGTTGGGTTTTCTTCTTTTTGCATTTTGTCCATGTCATGCATTTTATATTATGTCATCATGTGCATCGCATTTGCATACGTGTTCGTCTCATGATTCCGAGCATTTTTCCCGTTGTCCGTTTTGCAATCCGGCACTCCTATCTCCCCCGGCGGTCCCTTTTACGTTTTTCCGTGTGCGGGTATTAAACCTTCTCGAAATGGACCGAGGTTTGTCTAGTGGCCTTGGTATACCACCCGTAGACCACCGGTCAAGTTTCGGGTCATTTGGAGCTCGTTTGGTACTCCAACGGTTAACCGCACCTTCGCAAAGGCCTCTTTTAAGTTGCAGCCCAACACCCCTTCAAAACAGCCCAATAACCCATCTAAGTCACTCCCATGCTCTCCGTCGTTCGATCACGATCGTGTGGGCGAAAACTACACCTCATTTGGACTCTCCTAGCTCCCTCTATGCCTATTTAAGCAAACCTCCCCCGAAATCCGGATCATCTCCCCGAAACCCTAGCTAATTTTGCCCTCCGCGCCGCCGGACACGTCCGGGCGAGCCGGACGCGTCCGCCCGCCGCCGCCCGGCCAACCGCCGACCGCCACGTGGGCGCCCGCCCCCGCTCCTCCGCCCGGCCCATGGGCCAGGCGAGCCTCCCGCCTGCCCGGCCACCGCGCCCGCGCCCGCCTCTCCGCCGCGCGCCCACCGGCCGCCCGCCGCCGCTCCGCCGCCCGCCGCCGCCCGCGCGGCGCCTCCGCGCCAGCCGGCCCAGCAGCTTCGCCACCGCCTCGCGCCAAACCGCCGCCGCCCGCGCCGAGGTCGCCTGGCTCCGCCGCCGCCCGCCACCTCGCCGCCGGCGCGGCCGACTCCTCCCGGCCCGGCCGCTCCGGCCACCCGCCCGGCGACCTTCCCTCGCGGAGCCGCGCCGATCCGATCGGATCCGGCCTCGAACCCTGGCGCCGTTAACCTCTCTTCCCCTTTTTTTCCTAAGTCTCGAGATCTCTTTGTAATTTTGTGCAATTTTCAACATGCTATATCTTCGCATCCGTAGATCCATTTTTCGCGTATAATATGTCAAAATATTCGCCTCGAAGAGTAGATCATTTCATTCCATTGCATCATTTTCATTTGAGCTCATATTGATGCCCGAAATGCTGTTAGAAGAGTGCTATGTGCTGTTAGTTTCTGATTTTTATCAGGACTTGCACTTTTGTTATTTTTGCCATGATTAATATGTGCACCCGATGGATTTGAGTCCTACATGTGTTTTGTTAAATGCCATGCCATATTTCCAGGGGTATATGCCATGTATTTTTGTGATCTATGTGGTGACTAGCACAAGCATGCAAAGTAGGTGTCCTAATGTTGCTGATTTCAGCCCTGTTTTAGCTGATTTTGATGCCATGTTTACATGATGATACCGAGAGATCTATGCATATTTTGAGATACTTCAGTAAGGGTGTTTGGTAAAGCATGACTTTCTCTATCCATTCATGCCTTTGTTTGCAATTATGGACTGCTATAGCTTGAGTCAATCGAGCTCTACTTTTGCTACCAAATGTTTCCTGGCAGATTGTATACGTGTTATTCAATTTTGCCAAGCTTGTTGTGGTTGAACCATATATGCTATGTTAGTGTTCTTGCCATGTATGTCTTCTATGTCATGTCTTATTGATGTGTGTATGCTTAGTTTATCATATAAGGCTCTGTAGTGAGTGCATTGAGCTTGTAAACATGTCATCTCGTTATCAGTTTTTGACATGTCAAGTTGCTGAATCTGTTAACGAGACTTTCAATATTGACATGGGTGTTACTATATTTTCTAGTCCTTTTTGGCTTATGGTCAGTAAGGGACTTTTGTTCTAGGCTTTGAGTAGATTCATGCCATGCCATGTTTTGCTATTTTAAGTTCCTGTAGCATGTAGTTTTGATGCTCTGAACATTGCAACCTGTTGCTGTTTTTGCCATGTCCAGCCTGATTATTATTGCACTTTTGCCATGCTTGTTTGAACATGTTATGATGTGAACTAGCCATAGCTCAGTGCTCATCTTTTGTCGAGCATCATGTGTAGATCACTTCCATGTGCTTTGTTGTTACGTTTGGGTGCAGTAGCTTAATTAATTGTTGCTTGCTAAGTGGCATCATGCTGTTAATGGCAGATTTGCGCCATTCTTGTTTTGCTTGCCATTTGCAAACCGTGCATCCGATTCCGGTGATCTTTATATCGATTTCAACCGAAATCATCTCATCTTTCAGTGGCATGCTTGGTTTGCCAAGTTGATGCCTGGTTCATCATTACCTTCCGGGCGCACATAAGCATTGCATATCGCATCCGCATATCATGTCATGTTTTGCATCATGTTGATTGTGCATTGCACCGTGATTTATTGTGGTTCCTTTGTTTGTGTTGTTGCTTTGGGTAGAGTCGGAGGCGAGTACGTGAGCGAGGAGCCTGTTGAGAGCGTTTTCGAGGATCAAGCTTTCGACAACTCGAGAACATTGCGCAAGATGACCATACCCTCGAAATCACTTCTATCTTTGCTATGCTAGTTGCTCGCTCTTTTGCTATGCCTATGCTGCGATGCCTACCACTTGCTATATCATGCCACCCATATTGCCATGTCAGCCCTAACCATCCTTTCCTAGCAAACCGTTGATTGGCTATGTTACCGCTTTGCTCAGCCCTCTTATAGCGTTGCTAGTTGCAGGTGAAGCTGAAGTTTGTTCCTTGTTGGAACATGGAGATGTTGTTCCTTATTGGAACATGTTTACTTGTTGGGGATATCACAATATATATATCTGCTATAATTTAATACATCTATATACTTGGTAAAGGGTGGAAGGCTCGGCCTTATGCAGTGTTTTGTTCCTCTTGCCACCTAGTTTCCGTCATACGGTGTTATGTTCCTTGATTTTGCGTTCCTTACGGTTGGGTGATTTATGGGACCCCTTGACAGTTCGCTTTGAATAAGACTCGTCCAGCAAGGCCCAACTTTGGTTTTACCATTTGCCACCTAAGCCTTTTCCCCGGTTTTCGCGAGCCGAGGGTCATCTTTATTTTAACCCCGGGCCAGTTCTCCTCCGAGTGCTGGTCCAAACCTGTCGACCGCGGTGCCATCGGGGCAACTCGAGCTGGCCTATCGGAAGTTTGGACAATCCGGTGTGCCACGAGAACGAGATATGTGCAGCTCCTATCGGGATTTGTCGGCACATTCGGGCGGCTTTGCTGGTCTTGTTTTATTCTGTCGAAATGTCTTGTAGTCCGGGATTCGAGATTGATCGGGTCTTCCGGTAGAAGGAATATCCTTCGTTGACCGTGAGAGCTTATAATGGGCTAAGTTGGGACACCCTGCAGGTAATATCTTTCAAAGCCGTGCCCGCGGTTATGAGGCAGATGGGAATTTGTTAATGTCGGTTGTAGAAAACCCAAAGTTGACCTCAAATAAAATACACATCAACGGCGTGTGTAACCGTGATGGTCTCTTCTCGCGGAGTCCGGAAGTGAACACGATGTTGGAGTTATGTCGGCGTAAGTAGTTCAGGATCACTTCTTGATCATTACTAGTTTCACGTCCGCGCTTTGCTCCTCTTCTCGCTCTCTTTTGCGAAGTAGCCACCATATATGCTAGTCGCTTGCTGCAGCTCCACTTTACTACTCAGTCCTTCCTATAAGCTTAAATAGTCTTGATCTCGCGGGTGTGAGATTGCTGAGTCCCCGTGACTCACAGATACTTCCAAAACAGTTGCAGGTTCCGACGATGCGGTGCAGGTGATTCCACCGAGCTCAAGTGGGAGTTCGACGAGGGCGTGGTCGTTACTATGTGTCTTTTCCGGATGATCGATAGTGGTGCCCAGTTGGGACGATTCGGGATCTGTGTAGCATTTGGGGTATCTTCTTTTATTTTGGTTCCGTAGTCGGACCTTGAGTGTACTCGAATGATGGATGTTTATTTATGTCTTTGTGTGAAGTGGCATTGTAAGCCAACTATGTATCTTTCCTTAATTATTACATGGGTTGTGTGAAGATTACCTCACTTGCGACATTGCTTTCAATGCGGTTATGCCTCTAAGTCGTGCCTCGACACGTGGGAGATATAGCCGCATCGGGCGCATCTGAAGAAGTCGGCTGGGCGAACAAAACAGACAAAGCTCTTTTGAGCTCCGTCGTGATATCGCCCGATCTGAGGCGCCGCACACCCACTATGCTTCATGACGAAGTAATGGATCATCAAATCCCGAAGGGTTTAAACCCGTCAATATTGAATCCTATGATGGCACAACAGACCCCGCGATTTGGATCGAAGACTATCTCCTTCACATCCACATGGCCCGCGGTGATGATCTTCACGCCATCAAATACCTCCCCGTCAAGCTTAAAGGACCAGCCCGACATTGGCTCAACAACTTGCCAGCAGAGTCAATTGGGAGCTGGGAGGACCTGGAAGCCGCATTCCTCGATAACTTCCAGGGCACTTATGTGCGACCACCAGACGCCGATGACCTGAGCCACATAATTCAGCAGCCAGACGAATCGGCCAGACAATTCTGGACACGGTTCTTAACCAAGAAAAACCAAATCGTTGACTGTCCGGATGCGGAGGCCCTCGCGGCCTTCAAGCATAACATCCGTGACGAGTGGCTTGCCCGGCACCTAGGACAGGAAAAGCCGAAATCCATGGCAGCCCTCACATCACTCATGACCCGCTTTTTGCGGGTGAGGACAGCTGGCTAGCACGCAGCAACAACCTCGGCAAAAATTCGGCAGTCCGGACTTCAAGGACCGAAATGGCAGGCCGCATCGCATAACAAAACAAACGCCGCGTGCTTGGCGACAATATTGAGGATCGGCAGTCAATGCGGATTGAGCTCTAAACCGGTCAGCGGAAAAAGCCATTCAAAAGAACTACTCGGGTCCGTCCAATTTGGACCGAATACTCGACCGCTTGTGCGGATACGGCACCCCGAAAAAGCCAGCTAGCCACACCAACAGGGACTGTTGGGTATTCAACGAGCAGGCAAGTTAATTGCCGAAAACAATGACAAGGGGCTGCATAGCGATGACGAGGACAAGACCCAACCACCGAACAATAAAGGACAGAAGGGTTTCCCCCCACAGGTGCGGACGGTGAACGTGATATACGCAACACACATACCCAAAAGGGAGCGAGCGTGCACTCCGGGATGTCACGCGATGGAGCAGTTGCCCGAAGTTCAATCCATGGTCCTCTGCCCGATCACTTTTGACCGAAGGACCACCCCACCAGCATCCACCACGGCGGATTCGCCGACTGGTCTTAGACCCAATCATCGATGGATTTCACCTAACGAGTCCCGATGGGCGGCGGCGGCAACTGAACCTACTTTACCGGGATACACGGTCGCAAAATGGGCATAGACCCTCAAGGATTAAACCTACCAAAACGACCTTTAAAGGCGTCATACCAGGTGTAAAGCCAATTATACAGGCTCAATTACACTGGAAGTGGTCTTGGATCCCGAATAACTTCGAAGCGAGGAGTTAATCTTGACATAGTCCCGTTCGCAGCGGCTATCATGCCTTGCTCGGACGCGTACGCGTTGCAAAGTTCAATGCGGTGCCGCTTTTCGCATACCTCAAGCTCAAGATGCCAGGCCCTCGAGGAGTCATTACGGTCAGCGGAAACACTGAGCGTTCTCTCCGCGCGGAGGAACATACAATGACTCATGGCGAAGTGCAATGCAGCCTCTTAAGGCAATTCTCGAGTCCGGCCGTTAAGCGGCGGACACAGCTAAGCGCCGGAGTAACTTACAACAAGACCACCTGGCACGTCGAGAGCGCAGCGTAGAAGTCCGCCCCAACCCCAGCCCTGCGAAACGTTAAAGCAGGTCCTTGGCGTACACCATTACGCTCTCGAAGATACCATGGGCATGGGGAGAGGGCACGACCACGATAAACCCAGATGCGGCTCAACCACACCGGGGCTCTCAAGTGTGTCGTTCCTTTTCTTTTCTTTTACCTTTTCTTTTTACCCACAGGACTCCGTTTGTCGAAGCCCTGTGCAGCAGCAGAGACTGCCGAACTCACGATGCAACAGCCGGGGAAGGGTAAAGGCTACAACGAATATACAGGTGGTCTCCATTACGAGCATTTTCATACACCAATCTGTAGCCTACCCCTGGAGGGGGACATGTTTAACAGTCTCATACCTTTCTTATCGCACTATTTGTATTGTTCTGCATTCGTAGCAGCACTTATTGAATAAAACAATGCAGCACCTTTTTGTTTATAATTGCATTTCTTTTTCATACACTTGTTCATTCATGACATGTTGCATCCGTACACTTTGGTACGGCTAATATACACCAGGGGCTTATGGTTCCCGCATTATGGTATAATGAGTCCGAACACTTTCACAAGTGCGGCACCCCGAACTTATAGCACTATATGCATCAGCTCCGAATCATGTCTTGGGTCAATAGTTGGGTTTGCCGGCTCCGTGTTTTGGTACCTTACGTTTCGTTATATCGGCTAAGGTAGCACCGGAGAACCACTGCGATTCTGCCCAGTTGGTGGGTTAACGCCTCGATGGAGAAAGGTAAAACTGACCGTCATGATGAGGCGCGAGCGATCGCTGTTCAAGAGGTTTTTGCGAGTCCTAAAGACTTATGCCGCTTAGAGCGAGGAGCGGATACTGTCCGCCAAGGCGTGGATAGCGCCCCAAATTGACCTTCGAAGACTAGGGGCTTCACCGAAATTTAAAATTATAGAATTCTATGGCTAAGTGAGAGTGTTCAAGCATTATAAGTCCGGTTGCCTTGTTCGCTGTGTTGGCGCCTCCTAGATGGACCCAAAAATGGAAACAAGAGCGCTCAAGTTTATCCGAACACCCCAGCACTCGTGGCATGGGGGCTGAAGCCGACGACTTGCCATCTCTCGATTTGATAAACAACCGCATGAAGGTAATATTTTAAATTAACAAGCCTTGCTTAGCGCATATGAACTATGTTTTCAGCGCACAGGATAACAAAATCTGAGTCTACTCAAATATTACATCTTTGGAGCACTCACCCGCAATAGTCGGGCGCCCTTCAACACACTCTTATAATAATCTCGGGCATGCGATGCTCCTTGCCCTCACGGTGGCGGGTCCGTCACAAGCTTCAGGCATCCATCTTGCCCAGTGCACCTTTTGCGGGCAAGGCCCGACAGGCACCCTCAATACAAGCGGAATGCTTGATCACTTCAACCCACGGGCACGCATCCGTCAGCCGCCGCACCAGGCCAAAGTAGCTCCCAGGCATGGCCTCCTTAGGCCACAGCCAAACTATGAGGCCCTTCATGGCCTGTTCGGCCGCCTTGTGGAGCTCGACCAGTTGCTTCAGCTGGTCGCTAAGGGGCACCGGATGTCCGGCCTCAGCATACTGAGACTAGAAGACCTTCTCCGTCAAGCTCCCCTCCTCGGCCCGGTAGAATGCGGCAGCATCGGATACGCTGCGAGGAAGATCTGCAAACGCCCCTGGAGAGCTCCGAATTCGGGTAAGCAACAGGTAATTAACACTCACATGCTTACTCTGCATGAAAAATGCCTTACCCGTTGCTATTTTCTTCACCGCCTCAATCTCCTGGAGGGCCTTGTAGGCTTCGGCCTTAGTGGCTTTGGCACTCTCAAGAGCCGTTGCAAGTTCAGACTCTCGAGTCTTCGAGTCACGCTCCAAGCTCTCATGTTTTTTCACGAGATCCTGGAGCTCTTGTTGTACCTCCGCCACCCGCCTCCTGCTTCTCTCGCTCAGTGCGCTCATGTCCGCCTGCGTTCGGCCGCATGCCACCGCCTCCTTCGTGGTCGCCACCTCGTTAGTGGCCCCTACAATACCACGTTATCCTTGTCATTTTTCTTGCAACCAAATCCTTTTACAGAAGGTACAATTTTCATAAGGTATTACTCACCTTCTTTTTCCTCGAGCTGCTTCTTGGCATGGCGAGCTTCGTTCTCGGACCGCTCGAGGTTTTCCTTCAAAGTATTGACCTCCACAGTCAGTGTGGCGGAGGTCAGCAGCACAGCCTGCAATCCCATATTGACATATTTTTTATATGACTCCTGCGTTTATCTTTCTAAAGATCCTCAGTCCGGCTTTTCTTTCCGAACACCGAACCGAGCATCGAGGGCTCTGTCTATGCGGTACCATTTTACATATATTGAATTTTCTTACCTTAAAGCTGTTAGAAGGCTGGTACAGGCTTGGTCAGCCCGCTCTTGGCGGACTGAACTGTCCGGATCACCGCACTCCTAACAAAGTCGGTGCTCCTCCTGATGGGCGCCGTTGGCGCCTCGATGCTATCCGGTGCCTCGGTTGGGCCGAAGGACACGGCGTCTTACCCTTCTTGCGAAGGATCGCTTCGGACTCGGAACCACTGAAGGTTCCGGCATGGAGTCCGGACAAGGGCCAGGCTTACAGCCCCTGGGGGTCTTGCCCCCCACGCGCCTGGAGTCCGGGAGGTTGCCTTGTGGCACCTCCTGCGCCACCTCCTCGTGACCAAGCCCCCTTTGGAGCCCCGCCGCGGCGTTGTCCGCAGCATGAGGCGAGGAGGTGGTCGGAAGCGAAGTACTCTCCATTTCCGACGAGCCCAGGGACCCGCTCGATGAATTGACGAACTCGCCTTTGGGCGGGCTGCATGATTGTTCGACATTAGAGAACACTCTGCAATAATAAAAAGCCATGGGCATCCGGACACTTACGATCTCGCCAGGGGCTTGGCCCTCATAGGCCAATCCCCCTCGTCGTCGTCAATGTTGGTGGAGAAGTCCGGAGGAAGGGTTCTTCCCTTCTTGGACCCTCCGGCCTCCCGGTTAGGCGGCCTTCCTTTCCTCTCCTCCCCCACCGGGGAGAAGCTTCTTCTTCCTCCTCGTCTTCGGAGAAGATTCGCTGCAGAATCCGACAAAGACACTGGCGTCGGGAGCTCCTTCGAGTTCCCGTGGCCTCCTTCTTGGCCTTCTTCTCCGGCACCACATGGGGTGCCGGAGCCAGCAGCCCCGTCAATCGGGCGTCCACTGGGTCTTCTGGCACAGGAACCGGACAGTTAATCTGTCCGGACGTCTTCAGCCAGACCTGTCGAAGAATAGGGAGTTTTAGATCCCCGAGAGTCAATCTATGAAAAAGAGTCCCGTAAAGGGTAAAATAACTTACCTCGCCGGCTTGACGCCGCGAGCTATATCCGCGATCTTTGTTAGCGGATGCGGGGGCTTCGGCACCCTTGAACAGCACCTTCCAGGCATCTTCGTACGTGGTATCGAAGAGTCGGCTCAAGGTTTGGTGTTGTGCCGGATCAAACTCCCACAAATTGAAGTCCCGTTGTTGGCATGGGAGAATCCGGTGGATGAGCATCACCTGGATTACGTCGACAAGCCTGCGATTCTTGTCCACCAGGTTCCGGACGCGTGTTTGGAGTCCGGATAGCTCGTCCGAATCCCCCCACTTCAGGCCCGTCTCTTTCCATGACGAGAGCCGTGTGGGGAATCCAGATCTGAATTCGGGGGCTGCCACCCATTCAGGGTCACGTGGCTCGGTGATGTAGAACCACCCGATTGCCACCCCTTTATTGTCTCCACAAAGGATCCCTCGAGCCATAGGACTTTGGCCATCTTGCCGACCATGGCGCCTCCGCACTCCGCTTGGCTTCCCTTCACAACCTTCGGCTTGACACTGAAGGTCTTGAGCCACAAGCCGAAGTGGGGCTGGATCTGAAGGAAGGCCTCGCACCTGACGATAAACGCCGAGGCGTTGAGGACGAAATTGGGCCAGGTCGTGGAAGTCCAGGCCGTAGTAGAACATGAGCCCTGGACAAATGGGTGAAGTGGAAAACCTAGTCCATGGAGGAAGTTGGGGAGAAATACCACCCTCTCATGGGGACTGGGGGTTGGAATATGTTGCCCGCGTCGGGCAGCTTGGCTGCGATATCGCGGGACAAGTATCCGGCCTCCCGCAGTCTTGTGATGTGCCCCTCCGTGAAGGAGGAGGCCATCCATCTGCCTCCCGCTCCTGACATGGTTGGAGAAGGTTGAGGAGGAAAATGCGGACTTGGGCGCTAGAGCTCGAGTGCACGGGAATGGATGAGCAAAGGAGGAAGAAGGCGTAGGTGAAAGGGTGAATCCTTATCCCCTTATATGGGCGGACAAAAACACGAGTCCCCACCGGCTTGGTAAAACTCGCTTATCTCCCAAGCGTCACAATCAATGGCGCGGTTGGGTTACCCACGTCCGTATTGATGGGAATCCCGGAATAAGGGGAACACGATCTCTGCCTCGACAAGACGTGCCAAGGAAACCGCTTC